>VZTH01016350.1:0-39229 GCA_013397815.1 Aleadryas rufinucha | reverse complement strand
CCGAGCGGGCCGCCCTCAGCGTGCGGGCTCCGCGGCGGCTCCGCGCCGGGAATATGGCAGCGGCAGAGGCGGCGGAGGCCGCGCTGGAGCGGCGGCAGGAGCAGCAGGAGGGAGAGGAGGAGAACCACAACCACGACCATGACCACGACCATGACGATGACCATGAAGGCGGCGGCGAGCCGGCGGCGCTCAGTGAGAGCGGGCGGAGATGGGGCGGGCGGGGAGAGCCGGGCCCGCCGTGCCGGGGCTGAGGGCGGGCGGGCGCCATGCGGAGCCCGGGCGGGTTTGAATTTACACCTGGGGCGGGTTTGAATTCGCACCCCGGGGCCGGTTCCCTCCCGCGCCGGGGAGCCCCGGGAGGCACAGGCTCCCGGTTCTCCCGTTTTCCCAGCGCGGTGCGGGGCCACACGTGTTCTTCCCGCGGGGCCTCGCGCCGCTCGAACCCGCGCTCCTGTCGCTTCTTTCTTCCCCAAACCTAACGATACTTTGTCTTTGGTGATCGTTTATTAGTCCGTGAGGTCCCGAGAGGAGCCCCGGGTGCGGCGTGGGCTCAGCCGCGCATCTTTCCCCGCAGTGCTTTAAACCAAAACGTGTTTGCGCCATGTGCTCAAGGATAACCCCGCTGAAGCAGGGGGGTTGGACCACCGTGGTCCTTCCGACCTGACCCGCTCTGGGATTCTGTAAACTGGTTTTGCTGGATTTCCAGCCCCCCGAGTGAGCCCTTGCTGCCAGCACTTTGCTGCCGCAGCCGTACGGTTCTAGTTACCTGACTCTTGTAATTAATTCCTTTTCTCGTTCAGGTGTACTTTAGGCTCTCTGAAGCGTTATTCTGTTTGTGCGTAATCAGTGATTCCTGGTGGGCATTTTAAAAATCCTGAGGTCTTGGTTCGGTAGCAGCCTGCTTTTCTTCATCATTCAGTGTGAAAGTTTACCTCTTTCCATGTGCATTTACATATTAACTATATTTTTTTACATATATGCGTATTATCCCTTTCAACCATTTTAACCCTCTCCACGTGCCCTGAAGATGCAGCCTGTCCAACTCTGCTGGTTTTTTGTCGCTGCTGTGCTCTCACTATGCATTTTTATGGCTGTTTCGACTTTTCTCGCAGCTAACCAATAGCTATTAGGGATTTCTAACCAAACATCCTTTTACTTACTCATTTTCTTTCTATCTTTATATTAATAAAACTATCACCAGGAATCCTGCAACATTTTAATGGAGCAGTAGGCTCCATGCAAGCTTTTCTTAGGTGAGTTGTCAGCTTAAAACAGATCTGTGAGGAGCACAGCAACAATCTCTGCGTAGCAATGCACCTCCTGATAGATTTTAAGGTAGGTAGGATAATTTTATTCTATGCTTCTGTTTTTTTAGTTTCTTGAGCCCCTGTCTTGAGGTATTCCTTCCATTTCCTCTTTCTGTTTTGTTTTCATAAAAACAGATATTTGTACCCAACAGCAATGTTTAAAAGAAAACAAACAAAAGTAGTCCAAGGGAATCTGAAGAACTGCTGTAAGAACCTTCCAGCCTGTCTTAAGTTCTGGTCAGGAGTAGGTGGACAGGGAAGACCAGTGAAATCAGAGAATCATGGAATGGTTTGGGTTGGAAGGGACCTTAAAGTCCATCCCGTTCCAGCCCCTGCCATGGGCAGGGACACCTTCCACTAGTTTTTTTTTCCCGGGTTTGACTTGGGTACTTGGCTATTCTCATCGTTTTATTGCCCTATCTTTCAGCCTCTTCAAGTGCTTAAAATTCTTCACCAGGCCCATCTCGAGCTGCCCCAGGAAGTCATTCATTTGCAAATGCTGATGGCAGCAGCACTTATCCTCATCACTGCCTCTGCTGATAGCAAATTCCTGCCATAGTCCCCTTTTCTTTCATATTGTGTGAATCGGGAACTGTTCTAAACTGTTACCAAACTTTTTTAGCCGATAGTAAATTGTCATGGGAATTTGGAGCTCCTCCTTGTCTGCTTTGCCTCGCTTCACTGCATCCTGCCAGAAAATAACGTGTAAATGTAACTTTGTTCACCTTAAACATCTGCTACTGATGTGTGAATAGTCGTTTCAGCTGTCCCGGACGGCATTATTCCACAGTGGTTTCCAAGGATAATTGGAGTGATAATTCATCTCATACTACTCTCCTACATAATTTTTTTCCCTCCTTCACGCTTGTAGTCAGCACAGGATTATTGGAAACAAAAGAACGTGTTTGTATAGTTCAGTTACATCAGCAGCATTTTCACTGGGTTTTTGTTTGCTTTTAAGATGGTGTGGTGGTCTCTGAAAAAGTGAAAAGCAACAACCTGGATGTGAAAATTCCCGAGTCGGAAGCTGAAGAAAAAGGAGCGGAGGAAGAACGCCCAAGGGAATCTGATAGCAACATTTTGGATGTATCATCTGATTACCCAAGAGGTTTGCTTATAAACTCTTAATATTTGTGTCATGTGCTTGAGGAAAGGTAGAAACAGTAGGGAGGAGAGGTAAAGGGAATGTGTGAAATATCATTTTAAAACTCAACCTCTGTATCCTGAGCACGTGGATCAGTTGCTTTGTCTCACATAAGAAAACCTGAAGATTTATCCTATTGAAGTTGCTACAGAATCTGTGTTACAGTGAAGTGGGATGTTCTCTGTGCTGGAATCAAGAAAGCAGATTTCAACCTAAATTTTTTGGTATTGGCAAATTCTGACTGATAAGTTGAGAAATCAGTGGTAGATTTAAAGGTTAAACTGGGAAAAGAAAAAAAATGGTAGAACTTAACGTATCCTGGCTCCACAGTGAATAATTCTTCTTAAATTTGGTCCACTTTTAGTTGATATTTAGTTTTGCCAGTCAGTTCATAGGATGTTTTTGTACTGCTTTCTTGCATGATTTGCATTCACTGACAATGCTGAGCAGTAAAACCAGGTGTAAAGGGAATGTGACTTGATCTTTTCAGCTGTTTTTTTTTCAAATGAGGGTCTTTCCAATCTGGGAAAATTTGTGTGTCAGTATGAAAAAGAAGTAGGAATATATGAAAATATATGGATCTTATTAAACAGCCATTCTGGGGATAATTTTTGCAGTCATTCCTGCTGCTGTGGAAGTTAAAAGGAAAAAACAAGTATTCCACTTGTTCTACAGTCATTCCCTGGCAGTGCTAGATTTGAAATGATGCATAGAAAAGTAGCAGTAAACTAAAAGCAGCTTTTAAACTAAGAATGTTTAACTTGTAAATATTTCTGGGTTTTTTTAGACAAACATATTTCAATTCAGAGACACCTTGCTGATCTAGAGAAACTGGCTGACCTGAGAGAAGGTGAGTTTTCCACAGCAGTGTTGCAGAACACAGATCTTCGTGTTACATTTTCCTTTAGATTTTATCTTTAACACACTTACATATATTCATGATATTTAAAGACCAGGGGTTTTGTAAAAAAGGGCTTTATGATTTATTCTCTTGTTCTTCTACTAAATTCTGCCTGAGAGGTTGTTTGACATTCAGCATGTTTTTATTTAGGGTAGTACTTCCAAGAGCTTCAACACCTTTGTTACACAGCCTTGCCTTTGCTTTTTGTGTCTCACATGAAGGATTTTCAAGAATTATTTTATATTTTTCAAAATTATTTTATGTAGTGTATATTGCCTTTTTTGCAGCATAAAGAGATATCAGTTGCTTGTTTTATCCAAAAGATCCAGGAGTTGGAACAACAAAGTCTTGTTCTAACCTCCTCATTTGTGGGGGTTTTGGTTTGGTTGGGTTTTTTTTAACATTTCAAGTCTCTGCATGTCATCTGTAAAGTTCTTTTGTTCCTCAGTACTTTTCAGAAGTTTCATTAGCCTCATGTTGCTGGAGTAAAAAATACTAGAAACCAAAACCCAAACGTTGTAAAGTTAATGATTAAGTTATAGTGATTTTGGTCTCTATTCTAAGGAGCAGAAAGAGGCAACCCATAAATTTGAAGTTTGTACATGAAATAGAATGTTCTGTGAGGATTTCATCTCTAACTTGTTGATTTTACCTTCAGCCTTTTTTCTCTTAGCCTGCATCTCAGCTAACACGAGTGGTAACTGCATTTCATGGTTCTCATAGCTTTTACTTGTATTTTCAGATGAAAAGAAGCCTTGTCCCTTGTGTCCTGAGGAGAAATTCAAAGCTTGCTATAGCCACAAACTCCATCGTCACCTGCAGAATTTGCACTGGAAAGTTTCTGTTGAGTTTGAAGGTAATGGCAGTTGGGTTTGAACAGTAAATACTAGAAGAAATTGTGGGCATGTTCTGTGTTTCATCTTTCAAAATTCCTCTTGATTTAAGCATTTTGTTAGCAGCTCTGAATTAGAACCATATTTTGACAGAATGAATTTTGAGGTGGGGTGTGAAATGTAAATGTGAAACAACTCTATTCTTCTCCAGCCAAAATGGTTACAACTGTGCATTTTCTCTTTAGAAAAGCACCAGCAATTGCTTGGCATGTCATGAAAATTACCATAAAATTTAGAATATGTGTGTAATGGAAACTACTTCAAAGAAAGTTTTAGTTATATATTAATAATAATCAGACACACACACGTGGTCAGTTTTGGTGCACCATAAAGATTCCATGGGTTCTGATAAACACTTGAAGTATTTATGTACTACCAGTATTTAGTAGCTTTAATTGTTTTTTAATAAACTCTGAGGTATGCTTGTAAGATGCATAAAAATCCCTGCAAGAAGTTTAGGAAGCAAAAGAAAGTGAGCAGTGTGTGTTTTTTAAAAATCCAGTTGTATGGGTTTGTGGGAAATAAAGTGACTGTTTAGAGGATGGGCAAGATGAAGTTGAACTCTAAGTGTTCCAGCTGGAATATCAGGTATCTCATTTTGGTTTTCTTTAACTGGAACATGTGTTTTATAGGAATCTTCACACAAGTCTTTTAGCCAGGTAACAATATTTTTGTGAAAGACTCACAAGTACTCTTGAACTGGAGACTTGGTGTAGCTTTGTAGGATGCTCAGAGACTTATTTTAAGAAATTGTAGATTCTGTGCATTTTAAAATTTAAGATATATCATTAGCTGAATAATTACCCTGTGCAGAGAGTGAATGTACCAGATAATTGGTGATGTTCTCTTTATTGCTGTCTTGTGAAATCTGAAGTGAGAGCATGTGGTGCCAGGCCACAGCCAGGCTGTTCATTTACTGTTCTGGAACGGGATTTGTTTTCCAGGGTACAGAATGTGCATCTGTCACTTATCCTGTCGGCCTGTAAAACCCAACCTTGTTGGAGACCAGGTAAAAATGCTGAACCATAGAAATTCTTGTTACTGTACAAAGTTGGGGGAATTGGGTGACAGAGGGGAACTTTTGAGATGTGCTTGGTCCCCGAATACATCTTGCTCCTCTGTGTGTGATGCCAAAAGCTTGTTGGTCCAGGGTGTGTGATAGAACCCTTGGGTAGCTCAATGTGGTTGTATCTCTCTTATTATGGGGGGCAGCTGCCTACATCAGCTGTGGCTGTAGATTCCAGATATTTTGGGTGCTCTGGAGGTAACAGATGATTTCTCATATGCCTGTGTTCAGTTTTACTTTAACCATGTTTTTGGCATTCTGAAACTATGTAAAAGACTCTGTTTTACAGACCCTGGCGAAGATGGGAGCTCATTACCACTGTATCATCTGCTCAGCCACTATCGTGCGAAGAACTGACATGATAGGTCACATCAATCGTCATGTGAATAAGGGAGAGACTGAGTCAAGGTTTATCACAGGTGGGCTCTGACTGACAGGAAACATTCAGTCTTCTTCTGTCATGTACCACGTGCAGTGACTGTGATAAGGGGTGGGAGACACGGGAAAAATTCAGAAACAGAGTTAGCTTTCCTAATGAAAAATCTGCCCTTAACATTTCAGAGCTTTTGTTTCATCAGGGTTGTGGTTTGGTTTTGCATTGACCAGTTCCTGTGTTCTTATTGATAACTAGTACTCCCCTCACCCTTGATGTTGTAAGTACCAGCTTGTGTGTGTCCAAAAGAGTGAGGGACGTGACATCCACAGAACAAAAAGTCTGGAGTGAATCTTTCTGCAATATAAAAATCCTTTGCTTTTTATCCAGACTGCACCAGCCTGGGTTCCCAAAACAAGGTGATGTTTTTTCAGTCTCAGAGAGTCATGTTAGAGGTGTCAGTAGTTCTTTGGTAAATTACAGTCCTACCTGACTTTCTCCAGAACAAGACTTTGATTTCTAAACTTGCATAAACTAGGTTAAAAACATTTTAAATATTTGGAATGCCAGTAGTTTGAGTCCTGGGCATCACCCTGAGTTTGCATGTCTGAAAAGTGATAGTAGTACCATATTCCACATCTTGGTAGAGTTTGTGCTGTGAAATACATTGATCTCTGTGTGCTTCCCTTCGGAGCTGTGAAAAAGAACAGCCCATTTAGCATTTTTTAACAAAATGCATGAGGCAGTTTTTCCTCATGGGGAGAGGAGAAATCCAGAGGTTTTGTGTTCTGTAGGCACTTGGCAGCTCTTGGGGCCCCTGAAGGTGGAGCAGATCTACCACGTGTGTGTTTGAAAGCCCTGAGAGATAGGCAGGGTGAGCACTGGAAGGGATCCAGTTGATACAAATTTTTCCTGGTTGTTCCTGGGTACATTTTAGACTGGGGATGAATTGCTCAGAGGAATGGCAGCCTGTGCTTACAGCTGTCAGATCTCAAAGCTTGTTTTGCCACAGACTGTTCACACACAACTCAGGTGCTGGAGTTGTCCGTGTACTTGTGCTGTTTATGCACATTTCATGGGGCTGTTTGATAACTTAGATTAGCTCAAGGATTTTCAGGGATTTTTGCAGTTCATGGATACACAATCAGGACTATGTTAACAGGGTTTTAATTAATTAGCAGTGTATTATGTTCCAACATGCAAACTAAATGTGCTAAGCCTTGGGCTCAGGGGCTGGCTTTCTTAAACTGGAGTGGATAAATAAGAGCCCAGCTGAGAAACAAATCTGATGTTTTATGAGAAGAAAATTGTGGTCGAGCGTGATCCTTATCTGCCACTTTTGAGATTCGGAGATAAATTGTTGTCTGCTTCCCTCCTCATCTTTGTTACCTGGTCCATGTGCTGGTTGGATTGCAGCATAACCCAGACTTGTTGCTTTATGGGAGCAGTTTTTCAGTGTAATTTACCTACTGTGTTAATGTTAATTTCAGTTCTCACTGATTCTTTCCTTCCGCCTCAATGACTTGTTTCAGCTCGTGCTCCCAAGTCGTCTTATGAAGTGGTGAAAGAGTCAGCCACAGATGTGCAGGTTCTTCCCAACCACTCCACGCCCCAGAAAACAGATTCCTATTTTAATCCTAAAATGAAACTCAACAGGTGAGAGAGCAGGGAGTAGGAGGATGCACCAGAGGGGTGGGGAGTTTGTAGTGAAAAATATGTGTTTTGAAAATCAGCCCTGTGAAACTTCTGTTCAGAGGGCAGGAGAAAGGAGTTTCTCATCAGAAAACTCTTCTGACAAATAATATTTATACCCAAGAACACTAGATGTGAAATACTGTCATTTCTCAAGCAATTATTTTTCTGTAATTAGTAGGTTTTACCTTAAGAATATGCTGCTGTAGAACTCAACTTTTCAGCATGGCTGAGGTTTTTGATGTACAGTTCTGCTGAGGTTTTTGATCTACAGTTCTTCCCTGTAAAAGGTGGAGTTTAGCTTAAATATTCCAGTGTTACTTTAAAGGGAAATAAATAAGGAAAAGGAAGTAAAAATGTTCTCTGAACTTACAGACTGTGGCCATTGTTTTTATCTTCCAGGCAGCTGATATTCTGTGCACTGGCCGTGCTTGCTGGGGAGCGCAAACCCATTGAATGTTTGGATGCTTTTGGTGCCACTGGTAAAGTCCATTTCTTTAATATTTGGCTTAATATCCAATAGAAGGAAGCTGCAGAAATTCATAACTGGCATCACATAGTCAAAAATAATATGAGGTACACGGTAATTTTCTTCCTTAGGCAGGGAGTCATGAGCTTCCGTACAAAAAACCAGCTGTCAAAAGTGGTATTAAGGCTTTTAAAAAGGCTGTAAATAATATTAAAGTTCAGTGGTCTTCTTAAAATCAGTTATGTTAATGTCCATGAATTCTGTTTTTCCTCAGGTATCATGGGATTACAGTGGGCAAAGCATCTCAGAAGTTCTGTGAAAGTTACAATTAATGATTGTAATGAAAATTCTGTGACAATGATTAAGGAAAATTGTCATTTAAACAAAATGAAGGTGAAACTGAACATTAAGGAAGAAGATGATGAAACTGTGGGAGATGGAGAAGAAAACAGTGACACCATTGAGGTGACAAAAATGGATGCCAATGTTATCATGCATTTGAGATCATTTGATTTTATGTAAGTGATGAATGTTTCTGTCCAAATGTTCTGGTTTGGTAATGACACACCCCACCCCACTTCCCAGGATATGATTATTTGGAGAAATTGGAATGATAAAAGAATCAACCAGCAGTCACTTGAAATGTAATTTTGTTGTCCCAGAAATGGTGTGGGTACAGAACTTAAATGTTTTAGAAAGTGGTGGAAAAATATTAGTCTTTCTGACATCCAGAATGGATTATAAATATACATGAAAATTTTAAGCCAGTATTTTTATAACTTTGTTGTCTGTTTGCTGAAGGGAAATGCCAAATCAGTTTGGGTTTTTTTAAAACTTCTTTTAGTTTAAAATTCATACCTTTGCATGCTGTTTATTGCATCTCTTGTTTTTATCCATTTTGCAGCATATTAACTTTAAATTAGAGCAGGCTGATTCTTCCAGGTTGGGTATATAGATGGATACATTCAAACCCTGTAGAGACATCAAAATAAGTGATGGGATTTTTCTGTATTATTAATGATTAACATCCAGATCTAAGCAGTGCTGGAAGTTTTAGTCCTATTCCTTCTTTCTGTTTTAAATGCAGTCATAGGTGAAGGTTATAAAACAGTGTTTCCCTCAGTGTAAAGCTAAACTCTGGAGCATTTATAGACACTCAGTGGTACTTCCTTTCTTTTCAGCCATTTGGACCCCTTTGGAACTTCTGTGAATTACCTGGACTCTGCCTTTAGAAATGTGAGGAACCTTGGGATTGTGTCACTGACATCCACAGACATCAGCTCCCTGTATGCCAAGGCTCAGCATGTGGCCCTGCGTCACTATGGCTGCAATATTGTCAGAACAGAGTACTACAAGGAACTGGCAGCCAGGATTGTGATTGCTGCTGTCACAAGGTACTGCTAAACCAGGTCCAATTAGGGTAAAAAATTATTAGGAAATTATTAGAAATAATTAGTGACTGGGCGAGGTAAAAATGCATCAGTAGGGTAGGGGGGGTGGGATGTTAAGGTGAAAAAAAAATACCCAGACTTGCAAACTCTTCTATTTCTCTATCAGTTTTGCCATTTTAGAGCTCCATAGGACTTTATAAACACAAATTAAACTGCTTGAATGGCTTCTGGCTAAGCATTTCAGTTAGACTTGCTTCAGTGGAACTTGATGTTCACTGCAGATCCTCATGCATGAGGTTCAAAAGATGGGTGTGATTACTGACTTGTGAAATTAATTATTTGCATATAGTTACTCTCAGAAAACTCAGTCTGTTAAAGAAATGAAGACATAAAACCTAATTGGAGAAAAAAGGTCCTGGCAAGAGGATGGGACTGCTGCTTGGGAAAGATGAGGAGGAAATGAAATCACCAGAGGTTTTGAGAATGCTAGAGCACAAATGCTGACCTGAATGTGTTTAGATTTCTCTTGTCCTCTCCCTGCACATGTGATGATGCAGGTGGCAGACTAGTATTTCTAGCTGTGATAAAAAGAAGGAAAATTAGATTTGCTTGACCTGCCAGGAAGGACACAAAATGAGGCACTTCAGAAAGAACACTTCTTCCTGATCCCTCAGATCTTCAGTACCTCTCTCTAGGAAGTGGATGAGCTCAAGAGCCGTGCACCAGGTTCAGGTGTCCATGGCAGTGTTTGCCTGCTGAACTCAGTACAATTTGGGTTTTGTGTGTGTTTCTGCCCCCAGAGCTGCAGCTCGCTGTAACAAAGGCATTGAAGTGCTGCTGGCAGTAGCTCTGGAACACTTTGTTCTGGTGGTGGTCAGAGTTTTACGGGGCCCGACCCCTGCGGATGATTCAGCGAAGAAGGTCCGATACCTCATCCACTGCCAGTGGTGTGAAGAGAGGGTTTTCCAGAAAGAGGGCAATATGGTGGAAGGTAACTGGCTTTTCTTTTGCACTTTTGTCTCTCTGTTCTGTGCCTTGCTTCTATTTACATCCCATTAGTAACAATTCCCTTGTATGTAACAATGAGTAGTTAGTGTGAGGTGGAGAGGGCATTGTACTTCATGGCCGTGGGCTACATCAGTTGTCTGCATGGATTTTCCTGTAAACGGACTGGATTTGTGGCACAGATTGCTCAGGTTGTGGCTGCCCCATCCCTGGAGGTGTCCAAGGCCAGGCTGGACGGGGGCTTGGAGCAGCCTGGGATAGTGGAAGGTGTCCCTGCCCATGGCAGGGGGTGGCACTGGATGAGGTTTAAGGTCCCTTCAAACCCAAACCATTCTGAGATTCCTTTCTACTCAGGACATCCTCCCAGCCAGCTGGAGCTGCTGGAGCTGCCAGGATGTCTGGTACATCCATGGATCTGCCACTTCAGGAAAAGCCCTGGGAGTGGGGTAGCCTTTTGATACCATTGGGTTCCTCCAGACAGCAGCAGCTTGATAGCTTTTGGTGTCAGATTGCTTTTCTGCTGTTCATTTCGGTTCCTTAAAATGCAGTGGACTGAGCAGTTTGGCTTCCCCCTGCTGTTGCTAATGGGCTGTCTCCACACACAGGTTAGCAGAGGCAGGAGACAAAAATTGCACTCCTGGAGATGGTGGTTTGAATGAATATAAACCCTAAAACCTTGTTTCCAAGTTAGAGGCTCTTGGATAGCTCACTGTCAACTCATGGTGTCTTTGCCCTGCTCAGAGTCAGATGCATGAGCATGCAGTGAGCTTGGTATTAAAAAGTTGTTCAAAAATCAGATAAAAGTTTTAAGGGTGGGAATGAGTAGCTGAGTACAGTGTCATGGTAGATAATTGTTTGCTTAATGCCTTAATTGCACAGGGCTTACAAGAGTCGTAGGTGGACTGTGTTTTGCAGATGTAACTGGCTGATGTTTCAGATTTTTTGTTGGTAACCAAAAAATCTGTTGGTTTTTTGTTGCTGTTAACCTGGACAGCTGCTTATGTAAGGGTAGGATGGCAAATATTTTTCTCATTACTTGAAAGAAACATAGAGAAGTTATGTTGCTTTTTTTTCTTCTGTGTTTTCACACTGATTAAAGATCAAGTCATCAATCACTAAATCTCACCATGAGCTGCTTGGCAGAAGTGAAAATGGTGTCACACTTCTGCTGTTGCCCTTCCAAAACACCTCACTGAAGTGAGCTCCCACTGCATCTCTCTGTCTCTGCAGTAACACAGGCATGGCTGGCTGTTTCCAAACTATTTAAATGCTGTTTTTCTGCTGCAGAAAACCCTTACCAGCAGCTGCCCTGTGACTGCCATGGCAGCATGCCTGGGAAGACAGCAGTGCTTCTTGGTCCTCTCTGGTAAGTTCACATCACGGGACACATTTGGAGGGTCACTCTGGGTCCAGGAGCTCTGAAGCTCAGCTGTTCATACCATAACCATTTTTATTTTAGCACTACAAAAGGAGGTACAGCCATCAGGAGTTCAGGAAACCGAGTGTGGATTTGAATTTAGTGGGGTATTCAGTTTTCCCTTTCATTCAAACCAGTTAATAAGTAGTAACACGTTTTAAATTTCACATTCAGTGCACTTATGGAATATGTCCTGCACAGGAGAACCTGCCTCTATGTTCCTCTGTTTGCCAAATATGAAGTAACTCTTGTTACTCTATACTTGTGGAGAATTTATTAAATTAGTCATTACATGTGCTGATGGTAATAAATACTACACTGCTTGTTAATTGTGTGTTCCTCTATTTGCCAAATATGAAGTAACTCTAGTTACTCTATACTTCTGGAGAATTTATTAAATCAATCATTACATGTGCTGATGGTAATAAATACTACACTGCCTGTTAATTAATATTTGTAGAAACAAGCATAAATATTTTTTAAGTCTTTTAGCCATTTCAAATCAGTATTAAAAATGGTTGGCAATCGACAGTACCTTTCTTGTGGGGGTTGAATGACTTTCTCAATATCTTAGGGCAGAAATAAAATGGCTGTTCTTGAGATCTTGATTTTTTTTTTTTATTTTTAAACATGACCAGTGTTGCTGTCATTGCAAAAAAATCATTTCAGTGTAACATAATTGCTAATCAATTTGGACAAGAGAATTCTGGAGCAGCTTCCATTAAGAAGCCTTAACTGTTGACTTGTGGTGCGTTTCGTAGGTCAGGAGCTCTCTTTAACACTGGATTCCTCAGGAGGATGCTGCTGGAGGCTGTGCAGTATGGCTTGGATGAAGCTCAGCCACTTCTGAAGACATTAGTTTGTGAAGCAGAGTGCACAACTCTCAAACATTTTTCTACCCACGGTCCTGGTGATGAGAACAAACAAGGTAAGAGAACAGGCAGCCTGTTCACCCAGGAGACTGGCTCTGTGGTGATTTTTAGAGATGCTAATCTGTGATAACTTATTTAACAGCAGTGTTTCCCTAGAGTTGAATGCATTATTGAATAATTGAATTATTTCCTTCTGTGTAATTAAAGCATTTTGCCACTTTCCAGTAGAAATAATTTTGCCTTCTAATTGTATTCTAGAAGAGTGTGGCGTATATATTAAAACATCAAATACTTCTGCAGAACCCTACCTGGTACATGGTAAGTGGAGCATTTTGGTGTAGCTTGTTTTATATTTAACAGTATTGCACTCAGGAGTTTTTTCCCACCCAGTACTGATTTTATTTCATCTTTATCCAGAATCATATTTATTGGTAAAAGCAGAATGTCAAATACTCCGTGAAGACCACTTTACTTTACTTCCTATGATGCCATGATACTTTTTTGCTTTTTATATATACCTCCTCTACTCTTTCGTATAACTTTTATGTATTCTTAAGGGCCTTTTAGCCCACACACTTCTCATTCTTCAGCTTTGATAACCAGCACAGACCCGATATTCCCTTAAGCCAGGAGACCAAACATCTCAGAAGCCTCAGACACCGAGGGCTTCTCTGGAACACATTTTGTAAACTGAGACAGGCCTGTCCAAGGGGGGAAAGTTCCTCGGGGAGGGGGGTTCACTCAGCCTCTCATTGGGGAATCTTTGATAGATATGTTAATTGGTAAAGCCTATAATTTATACCCAAACTATTGTGGGTGTGCATTTCGGGGGTGCTCACGGGGGTGCATTTGGATGTGCATTTCAATGTGCATTCCAGCGTGCTCCACCTGGACAGAGTGCACCAAAGATCCTTAAAATAAATACCGAGGTAAAATCCCTTTTTCCCCTCTAACCGTGTTTTGCTCTTGATTTTAAGACCAAGAAAAGGCATCACTTACGCCTGAAAATGGGCTGTTGATGAAATTCGGGCCAGATTTTACCTCTGCAAACACTGGCTTACAAAAGCAGGCACACAGCTGAAGTTGCTGTGTGGCTTTGTTTTCGTGTGTACTGTGAGGCTTTGCTGGCGTTTTTGGGGTGCCCTTGAGTACTGAGTGGTTTCTGTGGCCTTGTTGTGGTGCAGGGAAGAGGAAAAGCGAGGAGGTGCTGCGTGGTGCGGCAAAGCGGCAGCGGGCCGAGCACAGCGCCGAGCACCCCCCGTTCTACTACAACATCCACCGGCACAGCATCAAGGGCATGAACATGCCAAAGTAAGTGTGGGTTCACCTTCCAGCCTGGTGTGACACTGACTCCCAGCTTGTACTGAGTCAGCCCTGTCAGCACCGAGTCTGTTCTAAGTGCGGGGCTTTGGTTTTGCTGCGTTTCTTCCCAGGTTAAATAAGTTCCTGAACTATCTGTCGGAGGCTGGATACCGCGTGAGCCGAACCCACTTCGACCCCATGGGAGTCCGCACCAACGCGCCCCTGGCGCAGTTCAAGACTGTTCTCATGAAGTACAGCACTCCCACCTACGTGGGGGCACAGGCAGAAGGCCCTGTGCACCTCCCTGGAGAGATCCAGGTGGGAGAAGAGGTTCCAGCTGTTGCAGAGATCAAGGTGGAGGAGGCTGAGTTAGCAGAAGATGGTAAAGCTGGAGTCGCCGCCACCGTGTTCACACAGTCCTACCCCACTCGCTGTGCTGCTGATTAATGCAGATGGGTTTGATTATCATCAGGATGTTACAGACTTCCAGCACTCCCTGTTCAGTAAGCCACTCCTTCCTCCCAAGCTGGCGTTTGACCTTTTGAGCTGCCTGTTGTACTTTGAAGGGATGGTTTAGACTTAGGTAGCAGAACTTAGTCCTGGTCCCGGCATGGCTGCGGTCACAGAACTGGCACTGTCGGAAGGCTGTGGAGTTACCTGTTTTTGTGCTCACCTCCCTTTCACACTGAGGCATGGAAGCTGCTTCCCAGTCTGTTCAAGCCTTGCTGCCAGCACAGCATCCAGGAGGGGGGAGAGGGCCAAAAGTGTTCAGCATTTTGGAATATGAGACTACTGCAAAACAGCATATTCCTAAAATGCATCATTCCTAATACCTGGCCAGCTATGATCCAGAGAGAGGGCATGTTAAGGTAAGAAAATAGGACAGGATAAAATGCCCTCTGAGTTGAAGCCAGGCAGTCCTGCCTGGGTGCAGCTGTAGCTCCAGGTCACTCATGTAACTCTGCATTCAGGTCTGTTTCCAGGGTTCTCCCTTCAGGCACAGCTGATCCCGGGAGAACGGAAGGAGTGGTGACACGGCTGCTACCGAACTTCAGTTTGTAACCGAACCTTAGTGAATTGTGTAGTCACTCTAGGTAGTTGTTTGCTCAGAGCTTACAGTGGTTGTGTGCTGCAGAAAGGTACAGGGACAAGGGACCACAGTGGATGTTCAGGTGAAGTTTGGCGGTGAGTTGTCAATAGTAACTCTGAGCTAAGATCTCTTCTGTGAACGAGCAAAGCTGCCAGGTGTTGGCAGTTCTGGTTTCCTTAAATACATGGCAGCATTCCAGCCAAACGAGCTTGCCTTTGTCCTTTCTTTCCCCCACACTTAGTTCTGGTATCTCTGTGTATTCCACTTGAAGAACTGTCACAGTGGGGGCTGTTTCTCACAGGTTTGGTGTTCAGCCTGGCCCCCAGTGTTAGGTTTATCTAAGAGCAGAATATGAGGGGTTATTATCCTTACCCATCTCTGAAACTTTACAGTAAAAGTAACATGACTGATACACTCCTGATGCAAAACATCTTATGCTCCTGTCAGGCCAGAAGTTGCTGCCTCTTCCACCCTCTTCAACTCCAGATTGCTTTGGTGGTGAGTTACTCTCTCCTCTAATTTCAAAAAGGAAGAACCCATTGAAGGGATCTTGGATCAGTGATACAGCAACAAACTTTCCTTCAAAAATGTAGTGCTTACAGTTCTTTTCCAAAGATCGCCTGGGATCACATTGGAAAGCTAAATGGAAGGAGAGAATTTCACGTTCCCTAGTGGCATTTTTGGGTTTAAGTGGATAGAGGGTTGGCAGACACTGCTTGCAGGTAATACACTTCAGTGTTAATAGGATAAAATCAGTCCTAAAGTCAGTTACCTGGGGCAAAGGATTATTCTGATTACAGTAAAGTAGGTTAAAAAGAAAGTTTAACTGAAGCCCCTTGTGGGAAAGGCTTTTGATTACTCTAGGAGCTCCTTTTAAGGAGCTGGAGGTATTGAATACCTTTCCCAAGCCAAGGCAACTATTCCCAGGTGTTTGGAGGGGCAGAAGTGGTGAAATTCAAGCTTGTGTGTACAATCTGGGCTCTTTTCCTCTGCCAGACAGGCAGAAGCTGTTGTGATGTGGGGTGGGGTTTTGCCTGTTGTAAGGGACCAGCAGAAGGGGTGTTTGTAACTCAGGCCTCTGGGAATTCTCTCCCTGTTCAGCAGTTGTCTCTGTTGTTGACCAGGTAGGGGCATTCCTGCCATAATCATCTTACAGAACATTAGTGTTGGGCTGGGGCTGGAGCTTGGGGCATGTTGTTCCTCCTTGCACTGATCCACATGGCCAGGTTCGCTGTTACAGTGGGAGATGGAGGGGGAAATAGGTGGGGATAATGCAGGAGGTGGTGGCAAGGTCATAGCTCATTCCCTGTCACTTCCTGGAGCAGCCAGTACCCAGTGCTATGCCAGGCACCAGTGACAGACCTTCAGCAGATCTTTGTGGGACCAAGGTGTTGCTGCAAGTGGCTTGTCCTGAACAGAAAATCACAATTGATCAACTGCTGCAAGCCTGAGGGTTGGAAGTCAGTGCAAGGCCATCAGCTGAACAGCAGGCTGGAGAACAAATGCCAGAAGACAAAGGAAAATTATGCAGTAGGGTATGATCCAGTTACCAGTATGGGCAGTACAGTGTCACCTCTACTGCTGTGTACCTGAGGGACATGTCCTCCTACCCATGGGGTGTCTCCTGTTTACTTGGGATTAAAGGAAGCTTTCAGGGAATTTAAACTGTTCAGAGGCAACTTGGGTAATCAGTGGTGGCCCAGAGAGCAGCAGGATCTCCTCAGAGTGCTCATGTTCAGTGCATCTCAAGAACCTCCACTCTGGGCATACACAAGCATTGACTCTTAACTCAAAGTGCATCCTCTGGTTAGAAGTTGTGGTAAATCGAGGGAGAAAACAAGGAAAGGAACAAAACTCCTCAGAATAATGCACCTCAGCTGAATGGGTTTATTACAGCTGCTCTCTGCCGCTTTTGACTGAAGCTGATCAATAGTTAAATGCACCCAAAGTTGCTGGGTTTAACCCGAGTGCTGTGAAAATCCTTCACCCCCTTCCTCAGGCTGCAGGATGTGGTTGGAACAGCAGCACCTGAGACAGCTCAGTGGCAGAGCTGATACCTTGTGTGTGCCCCTCTGTCTCACTCAAGGCTCAGGAGGTGAGCTGCTCTCAGGGGGCTGTAACACCACCACTGGTGGAGCTGAGCTGCACCTGCACAGCCCCAGGCAGGGCAGCATGGACACAAACACTGCCCAAAGGGGCTCCTTTATCAACCACAAGAGGAAGCAGCACTGCAATTCCCAACAGGTTGTTGATAACATTTTTGCTTTTATTGTCAATTGGAGCATTTCAGTGAGACTTTAGTTGGATAGGAGATACCTCAGCTGGATATTAGGCTTACCCGTACGTAACACACATTATGTACTTACAAAAGAACATGGCTTTAAAAGGGGGAAGAGTCATGGCATTTTGAAAATAAAATAGTTTATAGCACTAAAGAGTCACAGTGCAATCAATGGTTTAATCAAACAACTACATTATATATATAATATTTAAAGAACATAAATATTCAGGAACTTCACTACAACATGAAAATAAAAGCTTCACATTCTCCCACGCTTTTTAAAAGAACTGGGGACAAAATGACAGCTCCTAGACAGACTGCTCAGCTTCACAACACCTCTCTTGCTTAAGGGACTGTCCCTCCCCTCAGCTCCCCCCAGGAGGGATGCTGGCACTAATCTAGAAGTTTCCCCAATAACTTTAAAGCATTTAGCACAGCCACTCCCCCACCCCCCATTATATTCCGTGGACATGCACTACAGTCTATACAGCAACGCTTCACAAAGTCAGCAAAAACAGGTCCCTAAACAGCTGCCCCTCTGTGCTCTGGGGCCTGAACACTTCCTTCATGTTAAAAAAGCCCAAGGCTCTCCAGTCAGAGGAAATAATTAAGTTACTCAAAGAAGCCTGTGCAGTTTTCACAGCGGGATGAAGCTGATCTGAACAGCAGCAAGAAGGGACACTATTTACAAGTGCTAGGAAAGCCCAGAGCCACGGAAGGGCAAATCCTTCCCAGGAGAATCCCCGAGCAGCAGAATACTTCTGTACCACGTGCCAAAGCCAGTGGGACTCCAGGCAGGACACAGGAGTGTAAACCCCACACTGTGTGGGGTAAAGCCTGGTGCTTCCCACCTGCCACCAACTCTTTTTGCTTGGAGCCTCAGGGGCAAACAGGAAGGTTCATCAGCAAGTCTGAGAGCAAAGGGAACCTCTTGGTGACAGCTTCCCTTCAGACAGGATGTGGGACAGGTCAAGCTGCCCCCCCAGAGCCACAGCAAGCTCCAGAGCCAGGGCACAGAGGCTGAACATGCAAATGACCAGCAGCTACGGGGCCTTACAGCACAGCCCACTGCCACGTTGGGAAACTTGAGCCTAAATGTAAGACACTAAATGGTAAACTTTGTCAAGTACTAAAGTTGTCTTCCAAAGTGCTAAGCCATGTTTGTTAAAGCTATGGCAAAGTAACAAAAGTAGAATCTTGGAGCAGCTTATAGTCGAAGTCTTCCCTACTCACATTGACACCAGGAAAAGGTCCCTGCTGGGGTGGCACAATTCCCCAAAGCAAAGCATTTTGATGGCTCTGTGCTGGAATTTGGGGGATTTGCTTTAACAGAAAAGTTTTCTGGACAGTTCTTTACAGCACATTCACAACAGAGATCCTACTCTAGGGAACAGAGCAGGGTTGTGAAACATCCAGATTTCCTTCAGTTAAGCTGGAGGACAGGGCAGCATTGCAGGAGGGGCCAGGCAGGAATCATCAAGATTGGCATGTCCTGCATGGAGAAGAGTTATGGGTTTGGGGTCTTCGAGTGTTTTTTGACAGAAATATTCATTAAAAACCAAACCAATCTGATGAACCACCTTGCACTGAAATATTCAATTAAACCCAGTAAACAGCAAGGTTTTAAAGTGTCAGTTTTCTCACTGCAGCTCTCTTTGGAATCCCGGAATCCCAGGGTGGCTGGACTTGGAAGGGACCTTAAACACCATCTCGGTCCAAGCCCCTGCCACGGGCAGCAACACCTCTCACAAGATGTGAAATTCACTTTTGTTCACAAGAAAATGTCTTAATAAACCTTTCCTAGGGAATCAGATTACCTCTAGCTGCAAGACTATCCCAAATCCATTCTCTACCAATCAATCCTTCAGATGGGTAACAGTCACCAAATTCCAACATTTAACACATTCCTTGGCATATGCTACTTTTGAACAGACTTCTGTGGCCACCCAACACTCCACACTTCACAGAGGCTCCTATAACTGTGTCCAGTGGAGCAGAAATCCAGATTTACCTGGACAAAATGAAGCCATTCCAAACCGGAACGCTGGATCAGGTATCATGCATTAGGAACAAAAAAGCATCTCAAACACTGGAATGCACTGGAGAAGGTAATTTAGTCTCCTAGGGAAAAACCAAAAAACCCAACCCAAAAACTAAATTAAATACAGCCCAGAATACTGCCTAGTCATATTACTGAGTATACTGAGAGTGCCTGAAGGCACCACGTGTCTTGTCCATGAAGATACTGGTGGTGCCTTATTTTAATATTAAAGAAGTCATAGCTATAAAAAGAATTAGTCCCATCCCACTTTCCCAGCACTTATTTGTGCTCCTTGGTGGGGGCATAGTACAGTTCCATGGGTTTGTTCACTTTCCAGTACTTCTCACTGACCAGTTCCAAGGAAAAGGACCCATTTAGCACCTAGAAGAGAACAGCAAAATGGGAACAAATGAGGTAAATCTGATGTCGTGCTGTAAAACAGGCTACTTAAATCAACATTAGATGTGTTGACTTGAAGGAGTCACCAATAATGTGGCACAAGTTACAAGCTAAAAAACCCAAAGATTCTCAAGTGCAGTAATATTTTTTCCCTCTTCAATTTTAATTGGAAAAGAACGGCATAAGCCAGGTCATGGTTGGTGCCATCACTGCATTCTCCCCGAGTTCTATGCCTCTTTTTCTACCAACCAAGCTTTTGCCAAAAAGCAACTGATCTGCTTCTAAATAACCCGGTGCCGTGAATTTTCCCCTCAGCCAGGTGAGAAGAGCCCAGGTGGGTGGATTTTGGGCAGGTGTGCGTGCAGGGCCGTGGCGGGGCGGTGCTTACGGTGAACTGGCCGGCGGCGGTGGCGATGTAGATGGTGTACTGCTTCTCGCTGGCCGTGTCCAGGTTCATCTGGTTGGACTCGCCTTTGCTCCGCAGCTCCTCCAGGGCCAACCTCACCGCCAGGTACTTGGACAGGTGATCAACCGTGGCATTGCCCGAGGTCTTGATGTACCTGCGACAGCAGCCACACACATCAGCAACAATGACTGAGCAGCAGCTGGGGGAAAAGCCGTCTGGAATGCCCCAAATATTCAATGTCAGCTGTGAAAAGGCCTTTAGAGACGGCTCCCAGCTGAAGCTTTGCATAGATTTACACACATCACAGAGAGATGTCTCATCAGCAGAGAAAGCCAAGGGAAGACCTGAGGAAACGCCACAAAACACTCTCTGCTGTGAGCCAAAATTTGCAATCTGTGCTTGGGCTGGATTATGAACAAAAAAACGGCAGGAAAAGCTTCCAGCATGCAAATCCCGCTGACACAAAGCTGCTCTGAAAACTGCTGACACTTATACAAGGTTTGTTTATTCCCAAAGAATCTCAGAGTGAGTAAGTAGAAAGGGGCTGATACAAGACCATCATCTCCCACTAGTGAACTGCAATGCTAGAAAACCTTAAAAACATCTTTATTTGTGATCAAAGGCTTAAAACAGCTTATGATTGTATTTTTTTGTAATAGTTGACCAGTACCATCTACCTGACTTTGAACAGAAAGAAGGAAGGAGTTCTTATTTGTATCTGGCCTTGGCACAGGGTGCCCAGAGAAGCTGTGGCTGCCCCTGGACCCCTGCAAGTGTCCAAGGCCAGGCTGGACGGGGCTTGGAACACCCTGGGCTAGTGGAAGGTGTCCCTGCCCATGGCAGGGGGGGCACTGGAGGGGCTTTAAGGTCCCTCCCAACTCAAACCATCCTGTGATACAGTCGAACAGGATGTGGTATGACTGAAGTAAATTGATGTTTAGAAGCCCCAAGAAGTGATGGAAAATGAAAGCACCAGGAGATAGCAGCAGAATACCTGGAGATGGTCAGGGGCCACTGACCTCGTCTGCGCACTGTCGTCGTTCTCCATGAGGGTGGGGTGAGGCCTGAACACCAGCTCGATCTCACTGGCCCCGTCCATCACGGGGTCTATGGCCACAGTGGTGTTGTTGTTGTCCAGCTCCAGCCCAGAGTCATCCGAGGTTTTGGTCCTCTTGTTGCTGGGCCCCGCTTCCTGGTTGCTGTGTGTGGAGGCATTGCTGCAGTGGGAGCTGTCGCCGTTGTCCTCGGCCCCGCTGCCGTTCTCGATCTGCTGCTTCTTGCCCCGCTGCAACCTGGCCACAAAGGGCAGAGAGACACCCTGACCCATCCAGAATCCACCCAGGCCACACCACACCTCCTCCACAAGTGAGGCATGTGCACACACAAGCACTGAACGTTGCAGAGAGATTTAAAGTTTAAAAAATTACTAATATGAACTCTTTTGTAGAAAAAGATACTCATAGACAGAACTATTCATTTTTTCATGTCCCTCAAACACCTTTTAGATATGTTTTAAGAGTATTTTAACTTCACACAGCTGTTTTTCAGGCAATTGCAGACCATTATTTTCATCCAAACATGGATCCACATGTGATTAGAATTATTCAATCACACTGTGCTTTATCATGCAAAGTTTGGGGGCTCCCTCCCAGCTGCCTCTCTTAGGTTGAAATGCACACCTGGAATTTCACCATGGTGTGAACACCACATATTCCAGCCTGTGAATGAAGTCACAACTAAGCCCCAAGTCCTGGTATTTTGTGCATTTATTGGCATGTAAGGGTAACATTTTGGTACAAGATTCAGGGTGTTATGGTTTCTTATTTAAGACATGACAGCCATCATTTGGTAAAGTTAAGCTGAAGTCTCTGTCAGGCTGCCACAGAAGTCGCAGGGAGTGACACAGAGGTTTCTGATAGTAGACAAAAGGTTAAAAATTCTTTTGCCAAAGGTTAAAAATTGTTTTGGCAGACATCAGAGGAGAGGAGAGGATTCTCAAGCTCCACAGGGCGTGGGGACAGGCAGTGTATTTTTAGCCTAAAGGCAAACGAGGTGATTATGTACCTGTTCATAGCCTGAATCTTTAATCCCTCCTCGATGCTGTGGCTCAGGGCTTGCTGGTTGTTGTGTTTGCTGATCCTCGCCAGCACCCTCTCCTGATGAGCTTCGTACTCATCCCGGCTCGGGTAAATCTTACTGATGAGAGCGTCGAAATTGGGGTCTGGCCGCAGGGATCTTTTTGAAACGAGCTTCTTGCGACACGTGGGACATTCTTTGTTGCTGGATGTGGACAAGAAGGAAGCAAACAACACTTAACTCTCCAGCAAGTAACAAAACTCTGCCCTGGTGCTTCCATTCTTGGTCAAAGTGCTTGCTAAGACTCAGTATTTATAGTAAACCTGGAAAGGGGCTTCTGTCTTTTGACAGATCAGGTAGTTGCAGATATTTAAACAAAAATCCCAAACATATCTCTCCCTGCTGCTCTTCTATTTTAAAGTATGTTTGAGCAAACTATTTAGACTGAAAAGATCAAAAGTCCCACGTTCCCTTCTTCCCTTCATTTTCTGGATGGATTTTTACCTAGAAAAAATGTATGTCTAGTGGAAATTATACTGAAGCACATTCTTAGGAGTAAACTCCTCTCCATGAGGGTGGGGAGGCCCTGGCACAGGGTGCCCAGAGAAGCTGTGGCTGCCCCTGGATCCCTGCAAGTGTCCAAGGCCAGGTTGGATGGGGCTTGGAACAACCTGGGATAGGGGAAGGTGTCCCTGCCCGTGGCAGGGGGTGGAACTGGATGGACTTTGAGGTTCCTTCCAAGACAAACCATTCTGGGAGTCTATGATTCCATGATTTCTAACACTCACAGTACACATAATTTGAAATGGCTGAAGGCCATATAATTTGAAATATATTATTAGGAAAAGGAAGAATAAGGGAAATGAAACCCATTTTTGTCAATAATGTGTATTTTTGTTATACTGTTACTGGATCTAAGAGAAGAAAAGAATACAAAAAAGAACTTCAACTCCTTGCAAGAAAGAGAGTTATGAGATGATTCCAGAGATGGCTGAACATGGAAAAACAAGATTTGAAAGGTGTGCTGCACATTCAGAAACTCCCAGTGCACAGTGACCGTCCCATATCAACCCCCAAGGACACTTCCAACCTCAAGTGCAATTCCTCTTCCCTCTGGAGTGTCCAAGCCCTCTTTCCTCCACGCTGTTCATCCCTGTGTCCCCTGGCAGCATCCCCTTCTTGTCCTCTGGCAGCATCCCATCCCTCTTCCCTGGCAGTGTCCCATCCTTGGCAGTGTCTCNCTGTCCCCTGTCCGTGTCCCCTGGCAGCGCTCAGGTACCCGCTCCGGAGGGCGGTGATGATGCAGTCGGCGCAGAAGCGATGCAGACACTCCTTGGTGGTCATGGTGTTCTTGAGCATGTCCAGGCAGATGGGACACATGAGCTCGCTGTGCAGGCTCCGGGGGGACACCACGATCTCCAGGCCATCCGTGATGGCTTCCTGGCAGCACAGAAAGGAAAGGTTCTGTCACGAGACTGAGTCCCTTCCCCATGGAGACGGCATGTTTTACCCAAGGAAACGCAGCAAAGACACGTGGCACACACAAACACACCAACCACACAGAACCCCAGTGCTGCCAGCCCTGCAGCACACAATAAAAACAAGGCACTGCTGGAGAGGGTCCAAGCTGATGAGGGGTCTGGAGCATCTCTCTGATGAGGAGAGACTGCAGGAGTTGGGCCTGGTCAGTTTGGAGAAGAGAGGACTGAGAGAGGAATCTCATTAATATATATAAATATCTCCAGGGGGTGTCAGAGGATGGTCCCAGCCTCTGTTCAGTGGTGCCAGTGACAGGATGAGGAGCAATGGCCATAAACTGAAACACAACAAGTTCCACCTCAACACAAGGCAGAACTTCTTTCCTTGGAGGGTGCAAAGCCCTGGAACAGCTGCCCGGGGAGGGTGTGGAGCCTCCCTCTCTGGAGCCATCCCAAACCCCCTGGGCATGTCCCTGTGTCACCTGCAGAGGGTGACCCTGCCTGGGCAGGGGGCTGGACTGGGTGATCTCCAGAGGTGCCTCCCAAGCCCAGCAGCCCCGTGGCTCTGTGATTACCTGGGGTGTTCTCTGCAGCTCGTACAGACTGAGCTCCCACGTCTTGCTCAGAGGCTGCGTCCCGTTGGTCTGCACGGCCTGAGACATGGCTGGGGAAGGAAGGGACACGGGCTGAGCACTCAGGGGTGTCTGGTTCGGGATCCTCTCCCCTCCCAGGTCACAGCAGTGTCTGTCCAGCCCAGCAGAGGCTGCAGGGAACACCCGTCCCCCCACGTACCAGGCTCTGCTGTGTCACACACGGATAATCCCCTGCTTGTACCACTCCAGGAGAACTGGGGGAGCCGCTCAGCCGTGAACACTTGGCAAAAATCAATGCAGTTGTTAAACAAAAGTGACACAGAACCGAAGGCCAGAGAACTTGGGCCACAAATGCCACCTGATGCGGAAAATATTCCCAAAACATCCACTTTCAAATGTGCACAGGGGTCAAGCAGGGTCTGCTTCCTAACCGAGGGGAAGGGCAAAATGAGACAGGACACAGCACACCAACCAAACGTGCTCACTGGAGCACACCACGAGGGCTTTTCCCTCCTCCTCAAACACATCCCGTGGGGTTTCCCATCAGAAGTTGGAAGGATATTGAAAGATCAAGTGAAACCCAGTCACTGCATAATTTAAATAATAATTATTATTATTATTGTTATTATTACTATTATTGTTATTATTATTATTATTTTAAAACCCCACACAGAGAAACTGCATTGCTGTCTCACCAAAATTTTAGTACTATTGTATGAGATGAGGCAAAATTACCACACAGTATTATTACTATTATTGAAAAAGTCTGGTCAAAGCGACAGAAGAAAATGGTGTTTCTGAACAGAAAATACTTTTATGCTGGGGGAGAGGAGGCATTGCTTCCCATGTCTCCAAAAATGCCTGTCTTGAGCAGCAAAACTAATCCCAGACAGTGGTATGTTTAAAAAAAAAAAATTGTAACTATATAAGTGGCAAGATTGCAGTTGCAGACCTTTTTTCTAGGTGGAAGAAGTAGAAATGCTTTCTTTGATTCCTTTTTAAAATCTGGGTTTCCAGACCCTTCAATTCAGCAGCCAAATGCATTTTCTGTTGGCATCCACCACATACATTATATTCCATTTTCCATCTCATTAAGTTCTATATGAAAAGGCCCAAACTCTCTGGAGAACAAGGTTACTCTATAAGCTTTAATTAATTGTGAAGGGAAAAGCAAGAGAAGCAGTGCACAGTAGTAGATCTACTTTCATCCAGGCACAGAAGTCAGAGTTTTCTCACTTGGTATTCTTCTTCTTTTTGAGGAAGGAGGGAAAAAAAGCCTGACATGAAGTAGCCACATCCACTATTACGTCTACTAAGTAGAATCATAGAATCTTGGAATAGTTTGGGTTTGAAGGGAGCTTTAAGTTCATCTAGCCCCCCCCTCCTGCCATGGGCAGGGACACCTTCCACTAACCCAGGTTGCTCCAAGCCCCATCCAGCCTGGCCTTGGGCACTTCCAGGGATCCAGGGGCAGCCACAGCCTCTCTGGGCACCCTGTGCCAGGGCCTCCCCACCCTCACAGGGAATGATTTCTTCCCAATATCCAATGCAAACCTACCCTCTGACAGTCTGAAGCCCTTCCCCTGATGCCATGATGCGTTTTTGCTTTTTATATATACCCCCTCTAGATACTCTTTTATATAACTTTTATGTATTCTTAAGTGCTTTTAGCCCACATACTTCTAATTCCTCAGGTTTGATAACCAGCANNTTAAGACCAAGAAAAGGCATCACCCCCTTTTTCTGTCACTCCAATTCCCTTCAAAGAGTCCATCTCCAACTCCAATTTTACTGTGTAAATATCATGCCCTAAAACCAGAGTTCACTTGTCACAAGACACATGTTCCTCTGTGTGGATCAGAGAAGTCCCATGTCCAGTTAAGACCTCACCAGCCCAGTAGAGGTGAGAAGCCACCACATCCCAGCTGCAGACTGAAGCACTGCGCTGTCAGGACTCTGAGTGTTTTATTTCAGTTATTCAGTGGTATGAATTTAATGATGGTATTAAATGACACATCTCGGCAAAGAAAGGAAACACTGTTTCTCTGTGTTCCAATTTCCACTGATATTTAAGGCAATTCCAGGTGTACAGGAAGCCAAGTCCTCCAGGGTAAGGATTTTTTTATGTGTTGTTCTAACAGAAGCCAAACATCATTCCGTGTCTGCCCCGGATACCACTCTTGTGTGCTTTTAAAGCTGACACATTCAATTAACCATCATTACAGCTGCTGCAAGAAATTCATGAAGCTGCTAATCACAACCCTTCCCAAAACCTGCTGGACCAAGCCAGCAGAGTCCCAGAGAATCCAGCCTGTCCTAGCCAAGAGCCTGCTCTCCACACCCGAGTGAAGAGTTCATCCCAGCAGCCTCTGCATGCACAGCTAATTCCTCACCTGAACTCATGTGCTGGCACCTGCTAACACACAACAGCAGCTCTGGGGGCCAGGCCATCACCAAACCCATCCATCTGCACAACAACCACATTAACACCAACATTTCTTCCTGGAAAGGGTGCTCAGGCCTTGGTGGGGCTGCCCAGGGAGGTTTGGAGTCCCCATCCCTGGAGGTGTCCAAGGAAGGCCTGGACGTGGCACTCAGAGCTCTGGGCTGGTGACACGGTGGGGATTGGGCACAGCTTGGACTTGATGATCTCAGAGGTCTTTCCAGCCTCAGTGAGTGTGGAATTTATCCTGCAGCCATGCCTACAAGCCCGAGGCTGCACTGAACAGGACACTGTACAGCTGTCGTGATGAACAACTGAGCAGCTTTACTTGAAAGCCTTCTCATCTGAGATGCCAAGTGCTTCACTCTCACCTCAGGGCTGCAGTGACAGTACTTTCAAATTTTAAGAGGAAAAACAGTGGCCTTAAAGCCAGCTGAAAGCTGGAGAGATCCACACAGCCCATTCTGTCACTACCAAACACCTCCTCTGCCTCTGGCAAGGGAAATCTGAGGAGCAGTGGAAACGTGGGCAATTCAAGCATGCTGGATTGACAACAAAAACAATCAAATTATGCTCCACGGAGTTTCTAATCTTCTTGATGATCAATAAATAAGCCTGCTTAGCTTTTCCCCCGATCCCCCACAACTATTCAGATCTGTATTGGTCCTGAAAAATTCATGTTAACAAGGCCTGACTTCTCTTCCCTCTGGCACTGGTGGCTCTCAGATTGGATTGTGTCTCCTGACACTGCTGAAATCTAACCCAGCAACATCCACAGCTGGCACCAGGATCAAACATCCAACTCCACAGTCAGGAGAGGCACTGTGACCCAGAATTGCACTGACCATGTAACAGCCACCAAGTAAAACCAGCAGTCACAAAACCATAACCACTGAACCATCTCTTCAGATGCTCCATCAATGAATGGCCTTCTCCATCTGTCTGGGGAAGGGAGGTGGGAAACTATGGATGCTAAAAAGCTTTAGCAGAGAAACTTTCCAGCTTTCTGCAGCATTTTGTGAGGCTGCAGCATTTCGTGAGTGCTCTGTCTTTCCCATGCAAACCATTAAAAACAACGCTATGGGTTTTGTAAACCAACTTTGCTATCTCGCACCTGCAGTTGTTTGTAGGATTGTTATGATTCTGACTAGAGAAATATTTTGAAATGGGTGTTGTAGAATTTAGCCAATCACCCTGGGAGGTGGGTAACCAGAGGTCCAATGACCTTACACCATGTAAGGATACTAAGGTATAAAACAAGCTGTATATAATTAAATAAAGACACTTCTTCACCTTTCTTCCTGGACCAAATCTGTGTTGGTTTTCTCTCCATCCTCACTACAACAGTAACAGGAAACACCTCTACATTTAGCTGACTCTTCAGTTTCCTTTTAGGACAGTCCACTGCTACTAGGCTTGAAGCAGGTACCCGCTAAAAGAAATCCTGCATGGCTCAGGTCACACTGGCTGATCCTTTCCAGAGCTACAGAAGGAGGAAGTTTTCCATGAGCTGAAGGAAGATTATCTTCCTGTTCTTGACACCATGTTCAGAGGGAAAAATACAAAGTGTAAAGTTTCTAGACTGAAGGTACAACAGACTTTTTATTAACTACTACTGGCAAAGGGACAATGTACAGAAAAAACGTCGAACCTCACATTTGTTCTTCAGTCTGGAAATTTATTCCAGTGAAATCTCACATTCCTAAAATCACTGGCATAGTTCACTGTTCCTCTGCATCCCTTTTGGCATTGTTTTTCAAAGGAAAAAACGTGTCAGGTTTCTCAGGCTCGTTTTCCCAGCTCACACTATGACACAGATTTCACCTCAACAATACCCAACTTTGCACCTGTTCAACATTTCACATCTTTTCTACCTCATAATGAAGGTGGGATCTCTTCTTCACAGGTCACTCGTGCGAGCACCAGGAACAACAGTCACACACCCCTGCGAGCCTTTGTTGAAAAAATTTCTAACACACCACAGCCTTATACTTTTTATCATCTTTTTCCCTTTATGACTTGTCTGTTCCCTCTGGACGTAAGAGGAAAGCAGCCAGTCACACAACAACAGGCTGATATCAAGGGGAGAAACAACATTCATAGAATCACAAAATAACTTGGATTGGAAGGGATCTTAATGATCATCCAGTTTCAACCCCCTGCCATGGGCAGGGACACCTTCCACTAGCCCAGGTTGCTCCAAGCCCTGTCCAGCCTGGCCTTGGACACTTCCAGGGATCCAGGGGCAGCCACAGCTTCTCTGGGCACCCTGTGCCAGGGCCTCCCCACCCTCACAGGGAGGAGTTTCTTCCCAATATCCCATCCGACCCTGTCCTCTGGCAGATCAAACCTCTTTCTCTCAGAGCCACCACCAAGTAGTCATTGTTGGGATTAATCCTGTGGCCAGAGAGCCATTCTTGCCAATCATTAAAAAAACCATCTTAACCAATACTGTATGGACTCCTGCAACCCTTCAGACTCACTCAGTCTTCAGGCACAGCAAAACCACTAAGCACAAACTCCATAATTACAGGGCACACACATCTGCCACTCAAAGCCAGAGCTGACTGATAAACCAACATATTACACCTCAACCAATTTGAAGAAAACCAGCTGGTATTTAAAAACTTAAGAAAGTAAGTCTTATTCCTGAAGTGCTGGAAAACAGGCAGTTACAGGAAAAAATATCAGTAAGGAACACCCTGTCTGAAAGGCTCTCGCATCTCCTGCCTGCTCACTGACTGGGGAATCTATGCTGGGATGTCCTTCTGCCAAATGTGCTTGGACAAAAAATTCCAGCAGACTAATATCCACACCTGTCACACACCACATCCACTTTACAACCTCTTACACTGAAATACACTTAGTTATTTACTCCAACGTGGTCGTGACTGAAGTAGGGTGGGCATTTGGATATCCCACTCCTGAAATTGTCCAGTAAAAATACAATCCAGCTGGCAGCACTTCGAGCAGGCCAGTCAGAGCTGTGGGCAGCCAAGGGAGGAGCTCAGCACCAGCACTGCTCTGCTCCTGCCCTTCCCAGCTTACCTTTCAGAGCTTTCCACCCTCAGATCCACCAATGAGGCACAGCTCCTTAGTATTATTGCTGAAAATGTGTCGGTTCTGAAAACATAACATTTCCTGAGCTCTAGCTCAGCACTGACCTTGATGGTGGTCCTGCTTTAACCAGGGAGCAGGGGATGCCATCAGGGATCCCTCACACTTGGATGATGCTCCAAAGTGCTTTGCAGAGCCTATTCTAGCCCAAAGGCTAAAGAGCATCTGCAGCATGGTTGTGTCAGCACACCTTGAGACCAGAGAAAGGCTGGAATGGTACCAAGCAGCTGGAGAGAGAACCCACAAACCCAGCTCAGGTGTCACCATAACCACACCAGCTCCCATTTACCTTTCTGTGATACTTTCACGAAAAAAAAACCACTTTTGAGGAAAAAAAATTGTATCAGGCTCTTTAAAAAAAAATATTACACACATTTTTAGAGAGTATTAAAATCTTACAAATAACTGATTTCTGTTCCAAGTTGTAAAAGGTAAATATTTAGACTTAAAACAGGAAGAGAGTTAGACCTCTATTTGGTGTGCCAAGTTCAACAGCACCTTCGGCTATTCCAGGTTTTTCTTCCTAAGGATTAATTCCTCTAAAAACAGGTATCATAGTGCAGTTACTTGGAAATTTAACAGGATTAGAGTTTTAAGTTTTACTCTCTCTCACGCTATGACTAGCATTGGGAACAGATTGCACGTTTTCACAGAGTACTCAATTCAATCATTCATTTCTATTTATTCAATTAAAGCATTCTGAAATTTAAGGTTTTTTTCTGTTTTTACTTATTGGCTTAGAGCTTGATTTGAAAGGGAAAAAATCCACACAATCTGGAAGGCACTATTTGAAGGAATTAACCTTCCCTGCAGTTCCCTGGCAGCTCAGATAGCTTTACATCCAGTTGTAACCTAGGACAACTGGTACTGGATTATAATCTAGTGTGTTTAGTATTCATTCTGAAGTTTTTTTCCTCTCTGGACCAAAAATCCCCCAGGAAACAGCCAAATCACGTTCTGGCCTGGAGCTCCTTTTGTTCCCTGCTCTCGAATTCCCTTCTCACTGATCCTGAACAAGGATGTCACTGCACCTGGCTGTGCCTCCTCTCCCTCGTCACTGTCACCACTCCTCAAACTGTCCCTTGCTGAGTTTATACTGCACTTACTCTAATTACACCCTGATCTCCAAAGGGGCTTAAACTCCAGAGAGGGAGGTCCTACTGAACTGGGTTTAGTTCACTCAGCCATCAGGCCTTGGCCTCCCAGTCAACTTCAATGTCACAACGTCCCTTACTGGGAGGGTTTTCGCTTCTATTTGCAAATTGAATTCAATATTGTATGAGCCATGTGCAGAGCCATCTTCTCTTGACACAATCACACCTGATCTGAGCTGACAACAAATCCAACCTCAATGACTGATGTTCAGAGCTGCAGTCAAAGCACAGTGGCTCTGTAGGGCAGCTCCACGTGCAAGGTTCAAGCTGTCAGCCTTGCAGACAACCAAGAGATAAGGGATGACTTGGTATCCATCAGATCATCTGTCATAGGCACCAAAACCCCATTTAAAATCTCGAGGTGCTGTGGGGTCCCACCACAAGCCAGACATAAAGCAACCATTACTTAAGGTACTAAATCCAAAATGAGAAAGTATTTCCCATGACAAAAAGTATGGACAGACAGAATAAACTGCTAAGAAGTGCTGAGCAGTAGAATCCAGAGGGGAAACAATCCTACCTGAAAGCAGAAAGCCACAGCCCAGGGGCCACCAAAAACAGGCCACTTGAGAGGGGCTGTGGGATGCCTGCTCTGGGACACAGCCACACTCGACTGGATGTGGTGGTGACCAGTTCTGACCAACTGGCCCTGCTTTTGCCAGGGGGTTGTATTGGATGGGAGCTGGAAGTATCTTCCAACCCAAACTGTCCTATGGGGTTATCTCACTATCCTAGGGGGTTATCTCACTATCAGAGATCTTCATCCTTAGTTTGGCTGTGTAGACAGTGACAGCCAAGGAAAGCCAACAGCAAAGTGACACTAACCAGCCAATAAACCACTGCCACAACAAAGAGGTGAAGAAAGGTGAACATGACCTTCTCCTGTCCACACACCTTTTACAATCCAGGTGGCCAAATATCACCCTATGAGCATCCTCCTTACCCACAAAAGAAACATCAGAAGGCTTTTTGGGGACAATAGTGACCACCAGATTTATACAAAGCAGAATCCATTTGCTTGAACTGTGCAGAAACAGCAATGACGGAACCGGGCCCTCAGCACCTGTTTTGTTATAAAGAATATCCAGCAAGCAAGAAGAATATAAAGAATACAAAGAATATCCAGCAAGTCTGGCCACATATTTAAGAAAAAGAGCATTTAAAATAGAGCTGTAAATGGTGCAGATTAGCTGTCAACCTGCAAATTCATGAGGGTCAGAAAGAGATTAAACATGAGTGTTATCAAGTGGACAGTTCCAGCTATTCACAGAACACCTGAAAGCACACTGGTGGGCTAATTTCAAAATGATTACCAAACACTTTATCAGTTAATACTGATGGGAATGTGAGCTCCTTTGTAAAAGCCTGCTATGGTTAAAACTGAGTAGTCTGCAGAACTTCCACAGAGCCAGCATTGCAAATATTTCGTACACATTAACTAGAAGTCGATAGATGCAAAGCACAATCAAAGCCAATTAAAAGACTATTAAAGATGGCAAATTAATATGAAATATGAAGCTGAAGCTTCACATGCAATTACATGCTTCAGAAACCGAACCTGGTAACAATTAACCAGTATTTACACTGTGCTTTCTACCCATACGATGGATCAGCTTAGAAGTAAACGCACCCTCAGACTGTGCGTGGGGGACAGAAACTCTGAGTTAGATAAAAAATCAGGGAGAAGAGACATAGTTCACATCACCACAGAATCATGGAATGGTCTGGGTTGGAAATAACCTTAAAGCCCATCCAGTGCCACCCTCTACCATGGGCAGGGACACCTTCCACTAGCCCAGGTTGCTCCAAGCCCTGTCCAACCTGGCCTTGGACACTTCCAGGGATCCAGGGGCAGCCACAGCTTCTCTGGGCACCCTGTGCCAGGGCCTCCCCACCCTCCCAGGGAACAATTCCTTCCCAATGGCCCATCTAAACCTACTCTGCCAGCTTTAAAACCATGTGGCCCTTGTCTCTTACAGAGTATGGATCAGTATCTTGTTGATCTGTGCTCTAGGAGAGGAAGAAACCATCCCACCAGCCACTCCTGGGCAACAGTGTGGCTGGGAAGTGAGACAGGAGTCAGATTCATGGCAGGGCATGATCATGTCAGGGATCCTTGGATCCTGAGCTGGGCTTTGGTAAGTAGTGTTTAAAAGCACCTGCATCATTACAACCCTGTCCGTCAGCAATGACTTTGTGTCATTCCAACTCCAGTTACAACTGAAGTGACGCCCACTGAAAATTAAACACGTGATAACCACTCTGACAATCCCAATTTAACAGTGCTTGCACCTGGCTCCCTGCCATCCTCTTTTCCTACTTTATTTATAGAAGGAAATGAAGAGATGAACATTCAAATGTTCTGATCAGTTATACCAACATGGCCCCACTATGGCCGAGAAAACAATTTAACTATAATAAAACCAGGAAATTAATATTAAGACATAAATTCTATGTTCGGATAGGTAAACTCTGAGTGTCAGATACTGGGTGACTGGCAAAATGGAGAAGTTACTAATGCAATAAAACTATCTGTAAATACATGAGTGACAAACGTTCCCCACACTCAACACTGTGCCAAGTTCTACATTTAAAATACTGACAAATCCAAGGTTTGACACTCTATAAATAGCAGTTAGCAAAGAGACACAACCTCAGTGCTGCCCTAGAGCACTCCCAGCCAGGAGGGAAAGATGTATAATTAATTCAAGACCACAGACTCAAAAATGTCCCAAAGCAGCCAATAAAACTGAGGAATGCAGAGAAATCCAAGACACCGGTGCAGTTTAACAGCCCAAACAGCTGGCAACACTAAAGACCTTTTCCCAAAATAACTGTCCCTCTCAGTCACACCACAGCAGAGGTTTTCATTTTCCTGATAACTAGTCCCAAACTCCCATTTTCCCATAAGCTTAACAGCATTTCTCTTCAACATTAAGAAAAAAATCCTCCCTTGAAAATCAAGTAACGACACCTAACGCTGTGATTATGGAATGTCTGGAAGGCTGCTGGACAGATGACATCTGACTGAGGGAAAAAATAATAATGGCATTTCTGAAACCCACGGGCTTGGAAGCACATGGTCTTTTACAGCTTCTTGGCTGTATTTATTCTCCTAAGAAAGTGTTTGCCTTGAGATATGGCATCTTCCAGCTAACAGCCATTCACAGTTCCCTGGCCCTGAGGTGGATCGATCCATGGAGTTGGGCAGCATTTCCAATCTGGCTGTCAAGCTGCTCCTCCTGGCTGGGAGACACTGGAGTGTGACCTTGCACAAACCATCTGCTGTGCATCTGGACGCCTCTGGAAGGGCTCCATGAATCCAGCGCTGACAGAAGTGTCCAAAGGGAGATAATCCTCCTGGCTTAGATGTCAAGGGCTTCAGGGAAAAATGAAGTACCAAATTAAACTGTTGATCAAACTCCAGGCTGTTTTATCAGAGCGTTGGGAACAGCCATGTACTTCTGGACACGACACAAAGATGTGATTTTAGGTGGTGCTTCTCTGTGTATTTACAGCAGAAAAGTATAGCAGCATATAAGCACCCTGAGTCCAGGTACATCCTACTGAGCTGAGGCTCAAATATCAGTTTATTCTAACAAGGTCTGTGCTCTGTGCATCAGCGGCCTTTTCACACCATCTCCCAGATCACTCCATTCCTGTCAATAACCTCCAGTCCTCAGTGTCAGCTCCTCATTCCCAGTTCTGTATCCCACCCTCTGGGACATCTCCTCAGCTACAAAAACTGGAATACATAAAAATACCATGACATTTCCAGAGCACTATCTATATCATCAGTTGCCTTCAAGGAGTCCAGAATTCACCTGCTCAAACTCATCACATGTCAAACCCAGGCTATTTCTAAATTACAAAGCTTAGATTTTTTTTTTTTAAATCTGGAAGGATTAATTAGAAAATTTTCCAGGTTTTGGTATGTACATACACACACACACAAAAGCAAACATTGTCCACTGTTCTAATGCATCAGGAAGTAAGATTATTTTAATCATTAAAGCTCAAATCCTGGAACTTTGCCTTTCACACCATCTATATCTTGTCCAAAGTAGTATTAAAATAAGTTACAACATTAATGCCTTCTCCCAGGAGTAGAAACAAAACCCAAAACTGTTACAGGAACAGCAACTTTTCACTGTTGATGTGGGTTAATAGATCAGGCAAACACTTGACCTCAAATGTGCCAAAGACCTTTGCCAACAGTTCACATAAAAAGGAAAACAGCCATTACCAAGCTATAATATAGCCCTGTGAAGCAACAATATTAAGCAGAACTCTGGGGGAGTGAGTAGAATTCTGATTTTATCTGCCACTTGTTAAATTTTATGTCAAGTTTCTCATATTATGAAGCACGCTACTGTATACCATGTGTGTGACTACCCAGGTGAGCTTCAAAAATGAAGTTCTTGATCTCTTAAATTAACCTTGGACTTCAGAATTAATAACCAGCTGGGAAGGAGAAAAGCCAAAGCTCCTTTCTAAAATTCATTTCACTGCTGTATCAGATCAGAACAAGAAGGATAAAGGACTGAAAACTTTTGGGAGCAAATAAAAGTAAAGCCTCAAACTCCAGAAAAGTTGAATCTGTCACAGCAACTAAATTATACAAACAATTCATGATACGTGTTGCCTTAGGATATTTTTAATGAGATTTAAGTTTTAATTTTTCTTTGCCCTGCTCTGCTGGCATATTTTTTTGAGGCTAACCACTCTCTTGCTGCGTCCTTGAAGTAACAGCTGCTTGAAAGCAAGACCTGAGCACTCCAATCAATAAGGTGAAGTTTAATCATTTCAGTACCTCTGTTGTGGCCATTACATTTGCTGTACATTTTAACAAAAATTCCACGAACATCCATGCACTACAATTCAAAATCTTTGACATCTTCACAAACGCTGTGACTGGTTCTGTCAGAGGCACGTGCAGGATTCCAGGTTCCTTCCAAGACAGTCTCAAACCAAAGGTGTGTTGACATAACCACACCACACCCTGAACTTCAGCGCCTGAGGAGCCGGCACAGATCTGCTTCCACCTCACTGGGAAACCAACATGGGTTTGTTATTTTTCATCCCACCAGCAAAAAACCATGAAAACCTGCCCATCACCTTCTTGGACTGCTGCTTCAGTACAATGCTAAAAAACGTTTCTAAGCAAATTTTAAGAAACATTGTAAAAGTTGAAGCCAAATACACTGAAATTTAGGTGTACTGCTCTCCCCAGGCTACCAGGATGACATCAAGCGAGTCACTTGCCCTGCTCTTCAGCACACAACATACCTACTGCCCATCCCATTTAGCAACAGAAATGGCAATAAACAGCAGCATTCCACTGCATTTATACTGTAGGAGAAATTCTGAGATGTCAGACCAGCACATATGCCTGGGTGGCCAGCTTTTCCAGAGCTACGTTAGAGAGCCACAAGGATTTCTCCCCCACTTGGCAGCGAAGCCACGACCAACAGCAATAGTATTTTCTTGATGAGAACAAAAAGACAGCTTGGTTATTAATAAACAGAAAATAAACTCCCCCACAACACTTGAGAGACAAAAAGACTCAAGCCATTTTATGTCTGATTGACTTAATAGCTGTAATAAATATATAAAAGCAAAACTGAATTTGGCAAGCAGGCAGCTTTCACCTAAAGCTGGGCAACAGCAAAGAACAATTTGTGTTTCAAGGACTCCCTCATAAGACTGTCCATTTTGTAAACAGTGCTACAGGAGCAACACTTAACACAGTTTAACCCAATAATTACACAAAACGGTTCAACGTTATCCCCGAGAGGTGAAGAGTAAAGAATTATTAGGTTTTAATTAGTTAGCAGAACACTCCTGCTAACTCCCCGCTGCCTGCAAGAGAGCTCCAGGATCCAGAAGTGGGGGGAAGCAGACAGGGGTAATTCCTCAAATATTTCTCCACCGCAACAAGTCTAAACAGCTTCACAATATCGAATGCTGCTCGTTCCTCTGAATATTAAGAATTTAAGGTCAGCTTTGAAGGCCAGTTATTTGCATCAACAGAAAACCGAGCAGAAGCAAGCTGAGGCTCAACAGCACCTCTTCTCCAATCTCTTTACTCTCTGTCTGCATCATTATTAAACTATTAACCTATTCAGAAAAAAATAGGTAAAAGGTATTTACGGGGAAAAAAAAAAGTGGAAGGAATTCCTTTATTCCCATGCTTCTTTCATGCATGTTCCTAGAGCTGGTGCTTCAGTAAGAGGAGATCCAGTGCTCCTTCTAAGAAAAGTACAACTGAGCAGTCACAGACTGAAGTCTCACTTTTAAAGCTTCTTTCCCTCCCCCCATTATATTATTTTTGTAAGCAAGGGAAAGAGTTAAAAGAAAGGTGAAGAAATTCACTTAGCCCAACATCTATTTCACATATGACTGATGGCTTTCCCGTAGCCTGTATTTCTGTTCAGTGACAGCAGAGCACTGAAAATGCCAGAATTCTGCTCCAATCACCCAAGATGCCCAACCAAGTCTTTATACTCAACCCATTACCACTCATCACTCTTAAAACACAAAGCATCACTGATCAAGAGAGACCCATACAATTTATTTTGCTGGCACCTGCATGTTATTTCACCTCTAAGACATGACAGGCGGTGCTTTTCTTGGCAGCTGCAGCAAGGCTGGTGCTTCAAAGCTTTGAAGCCAAAGGTCAGCAATTTTAGCCACTGAAGACGTGAAAAAAATACCTCCAATGCAAAGCCTGTGTCCCCCTATTACCACAAAGTGGAATGCAGACAATAAAAAGGCAGTTATTAAACACGGTGAGTGACAATTCATGGGGGCAGTGGGGTTTAAAGATGCTCTCGATTTGTCTGTCATTGCTGAAAGGCACTGTAACAGAGTCACACCCAGCCACAAACTTGTACCTGACACTGCGGCTCGTGCTGTCCAGTGAAAATTCCTCCCATCTCCAGACAACTGATAAAGTTAATCCTTCCAACAAATGTATTTTTTAAGCAAAATATACTGCTTATCCATATCCGCTGCTGTCACAGCCAGCGCCTCAGTCTTCGCTGACAGCTGAGTGTCAGCTCTGAGCTTGACATGATGTATAAGAAAGTCAAATTATCTCATTACACAAGTTTTTAATGGAAACACAGATGAATACAAATCAGAACACCTCTGCAGGGAACTCCTATGACAAATCGAGTCTTTGTAACTAAATGAATGACACTCGATTAAAGAATTCTCCCCGAGCAAAAATAATTTCACCTGCACACCAGTCATGTTTTTCCAAATGCAAGCAATTCCCTTTAATCCTTAAAAGCCCATGTGCAGCGCACAGTTATCACACAGAGCTACAACCACTTCCAAACAGGGCTGGATTATGAATTATCATACTGGAAACCATCTTTCTCCACTAGCTGTCCTCTGGATTTCTGTGGAATTAGGTGCTTGATCCAAACATTTCCCACAGAAGAGGGTCTGAAAAACAAACAGCTTACAAAAATCCCAAGAAGAATATTGCTCAGGGCTTGTCCCATATATACACTGTGCCATAGGGCTGGTGCAAGGAAGGCAAGCGATCCAGAAGAGCTACCGCAGAGGGTAAAACTTGGCAAGAAACAGGTGCTAAATTCGTACGGGAAGCAGTGGGAGCGATGTGGAGGGAGGAGGCACATCCTCAGCTCCCGGCACAGCGTCCTTCTGCACCTGCTGCCCTGTGGGAAGCGACATTTTCCCGGGAGCAGCCGGGTGGCTCCCAGCCCCAGTTCGCGAGCATCACGCCCCGCCAGCACCGCTCGGCACGGGCTCCGGGACAGACAAAAGACCGGCAACGCCGAGCTATAAATCACCCCCAGGACCGTATTGTGCAGAGGGCGAACCGCAGAGGCAGCGAGAGCAGCTCGGGGCCGTGTCCGTGAGCTGTCCCTTGCCGGGGATGGCAGTGGCGGTGCCGCGCTCGCCGGGCTGGTGCTGCGGTACTGCCACTGCGATGGAGCCGTGTGTGCTGCCTCTGCCTGCAGCTCCCAGGCGTGCTGCTGCACACATACACTTGCATACAGATCCTTACGTGCATATATAGGGAGATAGCTGCGTAGCTATAGGTATGTGTATATAGATGTATACCCCGGCTGCTCCGGGCTCGGCACCCCCATGCCGGCCCTGGGGACGGCTCCGTGCCCCGCGGCCCTGCAGCACGGCCGCGCTGGGGGCAGCCGGAGCTCCGGGCTGCCATGGGGCCCCTGGGCACGGCTCCTCCCGGACACCCTGACCCCCGCCCCGCCGCCTCCCTGCCCGGGGTCAGCCCCGCTCGGGCACCGCGCACAGGCACCCGCGGCTCCGCAC
>VZTH01016349.1:0-26551 GCA_013397815.1 Aleadryas rufinucha | reverse complement strand
GGCGGGGGCGGAACGGGCAGAGAAGCCGCGCGCGCGCGACGCTTCCGCCCTCACTCCCTTAAAGGGGCCGCGCCCCGGGACACCGCAGGGACACCGCAGGGACACCGCAGGGACACCGCGGGGACACCGCAGGGACACCGCAGGGACCTGTGTGAGGGACGGAGCCTCCTCTTCCCCCCTGAACATGCTCCTCGTTCTCCAGGGAAATCCCAGGTTCCAATGAAGCGCTCCTTGCCGCTGGCCCAAGGTGGGGCCCGGCAGTGACAGGTCACGGTCACCTGGATGGTGGCACAGCCACAGCCTGGACCTCGCAGCCACTCCGGGCCGGCTCTGAGCATCCCTCACCGTCTTGGAAGCCACCTTCTTGTTTCACCCGTGGACCTTCATCTTCCCACGGGAGGCAGCAGCTCTTGCGGGGTGAAGTGAGGACACGCCAGGCGCGGCGGAGCAGAACCGGCTCGTTCGGCACAGGCTGATCCGGTTTGGCCCCCGGCAGGAGGTTCCAGCCGATCTAACGGCCCTCACGGACCTGGAAGAGCTGGTTCTGCGCAGAAGGGATCCAAATCCAAAGGCTTTTATCCCAGAAGAGGGTGAAGACGTTGGGTCTCCTCCATTGCGGGTGTCCCTGAGGCTCCAGGGTGGTGCTGTGCCATTTCCACGGCGTTTCACACAACCTGAGGGAGCCGAGGCGGTCTCAGAAGTGACACCTGCACAAACATCGCTGGAGCAGCGCCTGTTCCAGCAGGAATTCTGAGCTCATGGATGAAACAGAGTGAGGAGCAGAGCCACGAGGAGCAGAGCCACGAGGTTTTGAGCCCAGAGGATTCACAGCGAGCAGAAACAGATCCACACAAAACACAAAACACCCTCTGAACTGATCCCAAGTCCTGCCCAGAAGGGACCCAGTGACTTCTGCATCACGGACACATGCCAGCATCCCCGATTCCACCTCGTGTGTGCCATGCAACCTCATTAACAGTGATTAATTACATCAGAGAAGGCTAATGAGCACAGACACAGCCCCTGGAAAAGGATCTGTGGGCAGGATTTGCAGCTGCCCTTGAGCCAAGGGACACTTCCACCTCAGACAGATCCTTTCCCACAGCTCAGTGCCACATTTCAGAGCCAAACCCCGGGGTGATATTCCAGAAGACGTAAGGCAAAGTTACAGACACTGATATCCACTGAAGATGCTGATAAATCCATAAATTACCCAATTTTCTGCAGTGCCTTGAGGGGAAGGGTGAAGAGCAGCATTTGTGTCACTGCCTCCATCATGTGTGACCCAATGTGGGGACAGGCCCAGGCGTTCAGGAGCCCTTCAGCAGGTCAGATGTGATCCAGGCTGGAGCCCTTCACCAGGACAGATCCAGTTCAGGCTGGAACCCTTCACCAGCTCAGATGTGATCCAGATCAGAGCCCTTCATCAGGTGGGACCTGATCCAAGCCAGAGCTCTTCACCACATCAGAGCAAAGCCCTTCACCAGGATGAATCCAGTCCAGGTTGGAGGATCCCTTCACCTGCTTGGATCCACTCCAAGTCTGAGCCCTTCACCACATCAGGATGGATCAAAGCCCTTCACTGGGATGGATCTAACACAGGTTGGAGCCCTTGAGCAGCTCAGATGTGATCCAGATCAGAGCCCTTCATCAGGTTGGATCTGATCTAAGTCAGAGCTCTTCATCCCATCAGGATGGATCAAAGCCCTTCACGGAGATGGAGCTCATACAGGTTGGAGCCCTTCACGAGGTTGGATCCATTCCAGGCTGGAGGATCCTTCACCTGCTTGGATCCACTCCAAATCTGAGCCCTTCACCACATCAGGATGGATCAAAGCCCTTCACTGGGATGGATCTAACACAGGTTGGAGCCCTTGAGCAGCTCAGATGTGATCCAGATCAGAGCCCTTCATCAGGTTGGATCTGATCTAAGTCAGAGCTCTTCATCCCATCAGGATGGATCAAAGCCCTTCACGGAGATGGAGCTCATACAGGTTGGAGCCCTTCACGAGGTTGGATCCATTCCAGGCTGGAGGATCCTTCACCTGCTTGGATCCACTCCAAGTCAGAGCTCTTTACCACATCAGGTTGGATCAAAGCCCTTCACTGGGATGGATCTAATGCAGGTTTTAACCCTTCACCAGCTCAGATGTGATCCAGATCAGAGCCCTTCATCAGGTTGGATCCACTCCCAAGTCTGAGCCCTTCACCACATCAGGTTGGATCAAAGCCCTTCACTGGGATGGATCTAACGCAGGTTGGAGCTCTTCACCAGGTTGGAGCCATTCCAGGCTGGAGGATCCTTCACCTGCTTGGATCCATTCCAAGTCTGAGTCCTTCACCAGGTTGGATCCATTCCAGGTTGGAGGATCCTTCCCAGGTTGGATCCCATCCAGGCAGGAGCAGCTCCCTGGCTGTGCCACCCTTTGGGGTGGGACACACACGGCGACACCACAGAGGCCCAGCAAAGCTGCCCCAGAGGGAAGGGGACTCCCAGTGCTGCCAAGAGACTCCTCTGGAAACCCCACACTCACAAAAGCAAAAAAAACCAGAAAAATGGAGACAGGCTGGTGTTTCTAATCCAAAGGTTCTTGTCTTTATTCAAACCAGGGCTCAGCACTGCTCAGTGCCAAACGCACCAAAACCTTTTTGCCTGAGGGAAATCTACATCTCGACAAGGCCTCCGGAGCCCCGCGGCATCGCGAGGGGTGGGAAGCACGGAGCCCAGAGCCGGCGCTCCCCGAGTGCCTCTGTGCGTCCGCAGCTCCTGTGCCTGGCCCTGGCCCAGCTCTGCCCCCCCCAGAACAAACAGCAAAATACACTCAGCAGGTTTCTGTCAACTCCCAGAGTTTCGGAACCCTCCGCCCCAGCGCTGCCGTGGGGAGGGGGGAGGGGCTGCAGCTCTTCCCCCGCCTCCTCCGACAGCGCTCACGGAAACCCTGTTTTAAATTAAAAAATAAGCCAGCATACATAGTAGAAAATTTCTCTTAAAAATTTCACAATCTGTAAATGTATATATTTTTTTTTTTCTTTTAAACATAAAAGTTTACAATATACGGTAAAACAAAGGCTCAGGAAAAATAATTTCAAAAAAAAGAAACCTGAAGTTTTGAATTAAAGCTGAAGACATTTTTAAAACCCTGTAATTTGAACCAGTGACATTTTCTTTATTTGTGCTGATGGGTTAGAGAAAGGAAAATCTTTAAAAACTGCAGTCCAAACACCCACAGCTCTGCCTTCAGAAGCCATCTGCCCCCACCCCCCCCGAAAAAAATTGTTGTTAGGTTTTTCTTCCATCAAGTAATGTGATTGTCACAAGTTCAGAAGTCTGGGATCCCGGGGTTCAGCTGGTCCCAGAGATCCCCGTGGACAGCACTCCCTGATTGCCAGCCCAGGCTAGCGCCGGTAGGGATGGAATCCTTGCACGTTGTGGTTCTGTCCCCGGCCGAAGCCGCTGCCTCCGGCCGGGGGGCCGCTGGATGGCTGCACCGAGGGGCCTCCGTAGGGAGGGGGCTGCTGGCTGGGATCAGAGAAACCTTGTCCAAACCCACTCAAGTCTTGTCCATACCCTGGGGAGAAGGGAAAGGCACAGGATGAGCTTCCAGGGGCAGCCACAGGGGCGAATCCCGCGCCTGACGCTGCTCCCTCCCGGGAACGTGCCCCGGAACAACGCCCAGGAGAAGCAGCGGCTCTGGGTTCCTGCAGGGATTCACCTTCCTCACAGAGGAAAGGGGCAAAAAGCAGAAGGGAACAGCTGTGCCTGAAGGGGGGGCTGTGGTTGGGGTAACCCCAGCCAGGCTGGCAGTTCAACCATCTGCTCACAGGTTTGGGGTGGCTCACAGGGGGTGCTTGGGAGCAGTTTCATTTTGGGTTGGGTTTTTTATTGGCTAAAAGCTGTCAGAGCCAGATAAGAGATGTAGCCAGGAAGTCTTCCCTGAAATCTCCCAGTGCCTCAGACAGAGGGTGCAGTTGTAAGATTTTGGCTTTGCCCACTCAGCTCCATCACCTGGACACTCAAAAACCTTCCTGCACTGCACAGACAATCCTAAAACTCCCTTTCAAAACACACAAATATTGATACCCACACCACAGACCACTCTAGAGTGAGCAGAATTTAGGGATAGGGAGAAAAACAGGTTTTCTTCCCAAAAGAAAAGACTGGCTGGAATTCCTGCTACCAACACAAAATTTTCAACTTGATGTAAATTAAGATGACTGAGAAATCGAGAAATTTAATTCAAATTCCCATAATTAAATATGACTCTTAATCCTGGCATCAGTGCCAGCCCCTGCTCTGAAAGATGCTATTAAGGCTCCTAATTATCAAGAGCATTTCTGCAGTGCTGCCTCTCTCTGTGCAGGCTTAGAGCAGGTTTAACTCTCTTAATCCCAAACAAAGTCTCTTAGCACGTCTTCAGTAGTTCAATTTCGAGCTCTGCCTGTCCCTCAGGACTTGCTGGCACTAATGAGCACTAAAACACAGCGAGAGCTCAGGCTGTGGGAGCTCCAAATGCTCCTCCTGGCATTTGTTCAGACACAGATAAGCAGGCGCCCAAAACTACAACGGAATTGTTTGCCAAGGGGTGAGGCTGGGAGTGGAAAAACACAAAGCTCGAGTGGCTCTCCCTGCACATGGTGCTGCAAACCACAGCTCATCACAGGGCTGGGTCCTTATGACAAAGGAAACCCACAGCCCACACCTGCACAGCCACTCAGGACTCTCTGCATTCCCTGCTTGCCACCCCTGGGCTTGCTCCAGCCCCTCTGCTCCCCCTGGGGCTGTGCCAGTTGTAGGGTTTGAGTGTCTGGCTCCAGAATCCGAGCCCGGATCGATTACCGGGATAAAGTAATGGGGTTTTACTCCATTTTACCAGGATAAAGTTTGGGGTGAACAGTGGCAGGCACAGCTCAGCTCTGGGGTTTCACCCAGCCAAGCTGGCACAGCTGAAGAGCCCTGACACAAAACCCCAACATCTGAGCCCCGTTCCTGCCTCTCACCCTCTCCAACAGCCCCAAGTGAATTTTTGCAGGAGTTGCCTGAGGCTCCTCCTCCCTGCTCAGCCTGACCTTGGGAGTGGAGACAAAGCTTTGGGGTGTGGCCTGAAGGGTCTGGAGCAGAGAAACCCATCCTAGTGAGAGCTGAGGGGACTGCAAGGACAAGCCTCAAGAGCGCCCTGCACGGAGATAATTAATTTTTAATTATTTTAAATTAATGTCATTAATTAATTTAATTTTGCAGGGTGAGTGTTAGTGCTGACACTCATCCCAGGTGCACACACAGCAGCATTTAGGACACTGCCCAGCCTGGATAAACCTTCCAGTGCCTTACACTGATCAGGGAACTCTGTGGCTCTTTAAAGCCCACAAGCTTTACACATTTATGTAAATATATGCAAATCAGGGACACTTCCAGGGATGGGGCAGCCACAGCTTCTCTGGAAAACCTGTGCCAGGGCCTCACCACCCTCACAGTGAAGAATTTTTTCCTAATATCCAACCTAAAGCTGTTCTTTTCCAGTTTGGAGCCATTCCCCTTGTCCTGTCACTACAGCTCCACATGAAGAGTTCCTTCTCTGTCAAATTCTCATCAGATTCCTCCTGAACTTTCAACACATCACAAACTCTGGCTCCCCACTGGCTGTGCAGGATTTGTGCTTTATTTAGTAGGGTTCAACCCCCTTCAAAAAGAGTCTGCAAAGAGCCAAGTTCTGGCAGAAGAAGAAAAACTTCCTTGAGTCAGAAGGACAAAAACTATCCATGAAATCAACTGTGTTTGTAAGAAACAAATGAAAAAACATTTCAAACTCATCAACGTCAGAACCTGCTGCTTTACAAACAAAGGCTCATCTTCCTTCAGAGGCTGCTTTACATTGCTGGAACTATGAATATTATCTATTTAAATCAATTTTGTGAAGTTTTCATCTCACAGCAGTTTCTGCAGGAACTTGAGGCAGCACTACCACAAGGAGAACGTGTTCCAGCAGGGAACAGCCTGAATCCATGGGGCTGCTGCATGAAAAATCCCCTCCAGAAGTAAAAACTGACCAATTACAATCCATTAAAAAAAAAAAACACCATCAGTACAGAGCTCTTTGGAGAGATCTCTGTAGAGATCTTTGGAGAGCACTGCTCAAAAACAGGGCTGAGGAGAGCAAGATGAGAATGAGAATTCCCTCTGAGCTTCCTCGGGGAGCAGCAGCAGCAATTTACCTCTGGAGCACAGGCACTTGTTTAGCAATTTTAAGAAGAATTTATTTTTTGTAGTGCTGTCTGCCTGGTTTAAAACTTGTTACACCTCAGTGCCTTCTACCTCAAAGTTACCTACAGAGCACAACAAAGCTTTGCACAGAACGACACCTCCAGGGAGAGGGGGAAGGAATGGGAAAAGGGAGGAAAAAGCACCAGTTTGGATCTTTACATGTGCACTGCCTGTCTCTCCATGCTGCTCTTACTCTTCAAGTCTGTTCTCCAAAGTCTGGAGACACAAAAAAGTTCACTACAAGCTCTGTGAAGCTCTTGGAGTGGAAAGTTTTAGATACAGGTTCGGGGAGAGTGGAAACCAGGAATTCATCCTGGCAGCGCACAAACCCCTGAAGGTTATTTTACAGCACAAAAGCAACACTTTAGAGCTAAGAAAATTCCCTCTGGCTAGAATACTGCATGATTTAAGGATGGCTTGAGCTGGTGGGAGCATTCCCATCCTGGAGAAGTGCCTGCAGCAAACCGTGTCCAACACTCTGTACCCAAGACTATAGGGAAAGGAAAGGGGATGAAGTTGCAGCAGTTACTCACCAAACTGACTGTAAGGGAATTCTGGCTGAGCAGTCGGGGGTTTGCTCATGTCCTGAGTTGCCTGAGATGGTGGTGGTGGTGGAGGAAAAGCGAGTGGTGCTGCCCCTGGAGTGGCAGGTGGAGGGGGGACTCCAGGGGGGGCAAACTGGTCAGGTGGAGGAGGTGGAGCACCATAACCAAAACCTGAAAGGACAGAGCAGGTGAACACCAACGTCCTGCTTGGCTTTAGAGATGATACAATTTAAAACCAACATTTCTAAGACTATTAAACCCCACGTGTTTGTGCACCTCTATATACTGGTCACCTCCAGGGCTCAATGATCTCAGCAACTCACCCTGCACAGGTAGGAGAAATGTCCCCCAAAGGCAAAGGCTGCAGCAACCAGCACAGAGAAAAGGGATAAAACAGAACTGGGGACCAAACTTTGTGCTCACACTCATGTGAGAAATGAGGACGAAGCTGTATTATCCAAGATTTTAGGAGGAAAAAGTATCTCAAGATAACGGGGTGCTATTTTCCACCTTCTTCTTTAAACCAGGTTTGTGACAGACTTGAAAAGGTGGCCTGAGAGGTAGGTGCTAAAATCCTATTTGTATTTCCAGTCCCAGTTATGACCTTAATTCCTTAAGTTCCTCCAAAAAACCCTGCCTGTGTTTGGCCCAGGTCACCAGCAGTGAGCTCTTAAGTTTTCTCTCAGATGTCCTAACAAAGGTGCACAATGTATCTGAATTTATTTAGCAACACAGATTTGAAACTAGAGAATAGAAATGATTACTGCGTCCAAGAATAAAATAATCCAAGAAAAGAATAATGCTATAGTTAATTATAGCTCAGAATATATAATCTGGGAAAAATAATTAAGGATAGGTGAAACACAGGAGGGAAATCCAAGTCCAGCAAAGGATGAGGAAAAGGTGAAAGCTGAATTTGGAGCTGGATGTGCTCCAGCTCCTGGGGGTCACTTACTAAATGGTGGAGGGGTGCCATAGCCCTGTGGAAATCCTTGTGGAGGCGGGAATCCCCCGGGAGGTGTGGAGACAATGTATGAGGTAAATGGTGGTGGTGGGGGAGGAGCTCCTCTGCCCGGAGGAGGGGGTCCATATCCACCTGGAAAAGGAAGAGAAACCCAAAAACTGAAGCAGATGAATACCAAGGAGCTGCTGCTGGAGTCAGCTTCCTCTAGGTGGGGTAAGGCTGTTGGGTGGATTTCAGATGCAGGCTCAGCCTTCTACGAATCCTCACTTTGGGAAATATTTGTCCTCCAAGTATCCCCACTGTAAATAATTGCAGTTCAGCATGTAATCCCTTGATAACAAATTAATGTGGCTGGAACAGCAGGATGTGTGTCAGCTCCCATTACTGAGCTGCTAAGAATCCACTGTCTTCCCCTTCGTTCTTCCAGGACAAATTCAATCAAGCTTTTAAATGTAGGTTAAATCCTACAGAAATCCACAAATCACTGTGAATGCTTAAAGAAGCTGTGCCCGTGCTCAGGAGGATTTTTTCCTTTCAGAATTGGTCCCATATAATGTACTTACCAATTGCCTGTCCAGCTGGCACCCACATCCCTACAACAGAACAAAAAAAGAGCCTTAGACATCACCGAAGCTGCGCACTCTGGAGCGGGGATGATGCAAGAGGAAGGATTTGGCTCTGGGATAGACTGGGTATCCTCCCCGTGTCCCTTACAGAGCTATTTTTATGGCCCAAGCAACATTGTGGGGCTATTTCTGAATGTGCAATTCTGGAAAGACTCTGAATCATTCAGCAAATGACACTCAGAAGAGACAGCAGTTCCCAAACCCAAATCAGATGGAGCATTCGAGAGCTGCCACATCCCCAAGTACAAGAAACTATAGTACTACAGAGAACAAAACCCCGGAGAATCCCAGCAGATTACACATCCAAGGGATTCTTAATTTACTACCAGGTTTATCTGAGTTATTTTTGCCGGTTTTTGAAGCATAAAAAAGCCTTTCCCATCCGTTGTGCAGCGCTGAGATTGAAGGATAAATGTGCTCGTGTCTGACATTAATCTTTCCAGGAGATCAGATATCATTTTCCCTACTAATCACTGCATGGAAAATAATGGGAGTTTCTCCGTTTGCAGATTAGCACATCCATGCACAATGTCAACCCTCAGCTGCAGCTTTCAAGTTAATCAGCACCGTGGGGAAATGAGCAATCCCCGTGCTGCACTTCCATCCATCAGAGCGGGGATGGAGCAGCCACGCTCCTTCCAGCCCCCCAGGTGAACATTTCTCATCTCTCAGAGCAAGCAAGTCACAGCAACTCAATTATCCTGCTGTATTTCTCCAGAAGTTATCAAAATTGTCTTTGGATGAACTCAGTGTATTTATCCTGCCTTTGGAATCTCAGGGGGGGTTGCAGCCATCAAACCCAGGCACGCGGCTGCTCCCGAGCCCCGCAGGGCTCCTGGTGTGCACTAAGTGCTCCCTGCACCAGAGCTGCCTGGTGCTTTCCCAAGCTACATTAAGCAATAAAATACAAAGGCAAGGCCATCCATTTTCCCCTTATCCCTTTCAGATTTTCCTGATAACTTCCTCTGAAACTGTCTCATCCTTGAAGAGCTGTATTTCAACCAAATTTGTCATTGGGGTGTTGTGCAAGCCTTGCTCCACAGCTGGAGTCACAGCTGGAGCATTCCCAACACCTCCTCTGAGCCCCCCCAGCCCATGGGGATCCCACGTGGGGAGAGGCAGATCCAAAGGAGAACAGCTAAAACACACCTGGAACACCTGCCAGACCCAGCACAACCCACCACCTTCTGCCACTGAAACGGATTTTTGGGAAAAGCAGTGAAAAAATCTTGGGAAGCATTGCGGGGGTGGAAATTTAGTCCTGCTATCAGTATCCAGTGGGGAGATAAACCTGAGAATATCATCTAGGCCAGAAAAGCAAAGTGCAGCGGGGGGAAAAAGCTGGACAGGAGACAGGAGGGGCCGGACGGGTGACAGCAGAGGCCGGAGGGGTGACAGGAGGGGCCGGAGGGGTGACAGCACCCTGGGCAGGGCGGGCAGTACCTTGGGGGCCGTATCCCTGCTGCCAGGTCGGAGGGGGCTGCCCTGCCCAGCCGTTGGCAGCGCTTGGCATGATCCTGCTTCCCCACTGGCTGGCCCCCGGCGGCCCCGGAGTTTGGCTCTTGCTATCCCGAGGCTCGGCGCGTTTCACCTCCACCTAAACAAACAGAGGCAGCGCTCAGGAGGGCTGGGGGGGCCCCGCGCCTCCCGTCCCCTCTCACACACACCCGCAGTTACACTTAAGACTACACTTAGCATCTTATGACTTATGTCTAAGTACTTAATTATTAAAAACTTAAGGCCAGTAAATTTACAATGTTTCTCAGGTACAGTGTAGGTGATGGTAAGACATTACAAGTCCTACTGTCGAGGGATTCCGAGAAAAGCATCCTACAAATCGCTTCGGTCTCGTTGGCTTTAATCTTAAAACAGCAGTACCCTCTTACAGCAGCTCTGCACTTAAAACAGCAGAATCTTGTACATTAATGACACACTGATTTCATGTTCAAGGCACGAGATACGAAGATGACGTTTTCAGTTAAAAAAAACCAGAATTTTGAGTGAAGAGGCTGCTCTGAAAAAGGGTACTAATGCTTTAACCAAATATGTTTGGGGTCCATTTGGAAGTGACAGTTTAACCCACCCCAACTAACTGCAATTTCAGCTCTGCTCATACCTGAGAAACACACATTTTTTGATATATTTTTTTTGGTATTGTTTTCTTTTTTTTTTTTTTTAAAAACTTAAGATTTTATTTAAATGTCTAATGGAAGATAAAGACTTACCTTCCCCAGGCTAACGCTTAAAGAATCTCAATTAACTCAAACAATGTCAGAGGGAATGGATGTGATAAGAGAATCTTACATTACATCTAACAAAAAAGTAAACAAACATGCAAGTAATAAAAATGGACAGTTGAGTCAATAAGAAGCAAATCTTCATACTGTGTTAAGTCAGTGACAAAACCCCTCCTGTTTTAAAAATTAGTAAGCCACAGTGCTTAACTTATTTCATTCCAAGATAAAATGTCCTAGTGTTCCCAGCCACGGAATAAGTGCATTTGACCTACTTAAAATAAGCTGCACATTCAACATAAACCTCTCAAAAAAAAAAAAATCCAGTTCTGATTTAATGAAACCCTCTCAGCACTCGCTGAATTCGAGGCTTTTTTTTTTTCTTCCTTCATTTCATGATTAATTTTAATGGGTGCCAGAGTACAAAGAAAATAAATCTCAATCATCAATGGGCCTGAGTAGTATGGAAAATAAAGTATTCAGAATTCTTCCTGCCATGTCTTAAAAGCCATTCATGTTGGAGAACAAACAGGAAACAGGCACAAGGCAAGGACAAAGCCCCCCACGCCCCCCCCGCCGATACCCCAAGGACATGAGACATGACAGTAACCAAATCTCTGTCAGCTCAAGGCCCTTCCAGAGAGGAACCAAGGGAATTTTTCAAAGGACTCAAATTAATGAGTCTTAACACATTTGCCTTGAGGGAATTTGGTTATTGCTTACAAAAGCAGAGGCCTTCTTGCAATTTTAATTTTTCTTCCCCCCCTTTCAACAACATATGGATTCATTTCAGCAATACCTTTTTAATTACCAAAAAAGACAGAGATACCATTTTTAAAGCAGGCATGATTAGGCAGTGAAGGAGAGAGCAGGGGATCTGGAGCTCATTAATCCTTGTGGAAGAATCCCATTAATTTTTCAGTGCACACTTGGAAGCGGGGAACTGCCCAAGTGAGGACTGAAAATTCCCTGTGCAATAGGGAGGTTCAAATTCCACACCTGCCTAAAGCCCAGGTTACCCCAAGAACTGAGGCAGCTCTATTACTCTCAGCTAAAAATCCCTGAATCCTGCTTTTTTTTTTTTTTTGTCACTGAAAGTGGGGGGAAAAAAGGGCAAAAATAGATTATTTCAGTTTGGAATTGGGTTTGTTTGGGGAACGCTGAGAACTCTGAGTCTCGGCGCTGTGTTCCAAAGCCAGCAGCAATGAGGTGACATCTGGAGGCTCACACTGGGCTCTCCATCCTCTCCCAGCACCTCGTGGATGTTCATCCTTTGTTCCCATTTAGATCTGCTGCTTTGTGGGATCAGCTCCCACTTCAGTGGCTCGCTGAAGGCGATTCCAAGGGCAGATCAGGGAATATTGGTGGGACACAGGTGATCCATACACACCCCCACGTGATTTACAAGTGGGGGGCACACCTGGGAGCACCACGGGAGGAAAACACCAGGCACCAAAAGCTGATGTTCTGGATCCCACAAGCACATTACTTTGTTTCCATTATCAGGAAATCACCCACCCCTCCACCCCAAAACAAGTTCACAGCAATTAAAGGCATTATGTAGTGCAAAATGAACCAGAATTCCACTGAGATGCAGAATGTGTCCCCTGCTAGCTAAGGAAAGGCTTATGAAATATCAGCACATAAAAGACTTTAAAGACAATTAAAGACTCATACAATGCAATAATTAAAGGAATGTGAGAATCTTCTGTATCTCCCTGAACCCCCTCACTCCAAGTTTAGCAGTTTTAACACTTACTTTAAAAACTGGATGTACCATAAAACTGCAAGGACTTGAATTTACCAGAATTTCCTGTGGTTCGTTTTTCTTTAAATTATTCTTTTCTCTCTATATAAAACTTGGGTGTCCTGCAACAATTTATTTTGCTTTTAGGTTTGGTTTTTTTTTTCCACAGGTAGAAGCATGTTCCTTGCTGAGTAACATCAAAGGAGCCTAAAAAATTCCTCCCTATCCAACACCCGTTTGCTGACAACACAGTATGAAGATGAAACAACCAGAGGTCACTTAACTGCATTGTGGTTAAATACTATATAGAGTACGTGGGTTGGTATCAAAGTTTCACAGTAAGTGACCCAATTTTTTAAAAAACCAATCCTTCAGGATGTTTTTTTTAAATTCCCTTTTTCTTTTCAAGTTTAAGATTATATAAAGCAGATTGTCTCACATCACCTCGAGATTTGAGTATCGAGTACACATCTGAAGGAGTGGTATCTTAAACCAAGCCTTGAACAACTCGGATTTCACTGGGATTCTGCTTTTCCAACAGCTGGAAATCACTGGTTTCTCTCCTTGCACCATAACAGTGCTCAAAGCAGAGGCAGTGAGCACCAGTTGATCCCAGTGCAAGCTCTGCTCAGCCAGAGCAGCCCCCAGGTCTGTACACACAAGGCCTCACCCCAAGCAGAGCCCACAGCCTGAATCCTCAGGCTTCCAAGCCCTCCCTTCCTCAGGCTGCCCCCATCCTAAACTGCCCTTCTCCAGCAAACTCAGACTTTCCCCACCTTCATGGATAAAGCCTTGAATTTGGACTGCTGTGCTCTCCCATTGACAATTAAGTTGGATTCCCCAGTGAAATCGCTCATTGCCCAAGACTTGGTTCTTTCTTAAGGTAAAATAAAACTACAACTACACACTTTTTTGCCCATGATGTCGTGAAAATGCATGTTGACAGCCTGGTCCACTGATTGTTCGTCCTCGAAAGTAATAAATCCAAAACCTAGCCAACGACGAAGAGTGAATCAAGGTAGCAGGGTGTTGTGACACAAAACAGGATGATGAACAGTATTAGGGGCAGACCAAGGGTTCAAGCAGGGGTTTCAGATAACGACACTTGTGTTCAATTGGCAAAAACTCTGAGGAAATTGCAATGGATACTTCCTGTGAAGAGGCTTTAGTGCCTCGTCTCGATTGCGCGCATGCAGCTTCGAACTGAGCTCGTTAACCGGCTTTTAATTTGATTTTATTCCTCATCCACCTACCAGGAAATGGAAAAAAACTGCTAAAATCAAAATACTTGTGGGACAGCAGATTAAAGTCAAGCAACTTTGCTGCTCCTCCCTTCGATTCAGCCTAGTTTCCCCAGGAAAACCTATCATATATCCCTGTTCCCCCAAAGCTGCAAAGCAACTTCCTCCCAATCCCTTAGCCCAGCTTCCAGTTAGGGAATACTTTCCGTGGAAAATAAGAAAAGTCGGTTTTGAAATGTAGCTGTTAAAGCATGAGAAATTTTACCACTCCATGGATGAATGAGAAGCTTCAGAAACTAACAACCTACATCAGAGGTTCTCAAGTTTTCCACACCTTGGAGAAAAAGCATGTTACAGGTGTTACTCCTTCCCAACACAGCAACCCCTGTGAGGTGTTGCTTGCACAGACCGTGGTATTGCTGCCACGTCCTGAATCCGTTTCATTTCTTGTATTTCCTGCTGGTTTTCTTTTGAAAATCTCCACAACTTCCCAATCCTTTTTGCCCCCAACTGCTCCAGCTCGCCACGGGTGGCTCATTCCCTTCCACCTGACCACAGCCCTGGCTGGTGGCAGCTCAGCTGGATCCAGCAGCTTTTGATGCTTGCAGAAAACTCTGGAAAAAGGAGGCAGAGCTCCCCTTTTGGAGGTCACTCTGAGAACCACTGCACTGTAGGTTGTAGCTGCTGATACAGCCGAGAGAGTGGCAAAATAGTGGTTAATCCCCCAGGACACGGCGGCTGCTTCATGCCATCACCCACTGGCTGCTGGTGGGGACAACCCAGGGCAGGGAGGGACACATGCAGTACAGGAATTGTGCCATTCTTTGGATTAGCTACGGGGAGGGGGAAGGGGGGAGAGCAATAAAAATTAGAAAAGAAACCCGAGGTGCGGCGTGGGAAGCGTTTATGGAACATGGATGCGGTTCTGCTTTTCTGAAACCCAAGATTTCCCCCTTGGTTTGCGTTTTGCTTTGCAGCTAGTGCTGACAGCAGCCAAATCTTGCTCTAAAGCGTTACAGAATACAGGATCTAGCACAGGAATGTCTCTCCACGCTTATCCAACTGTGTTGGGTAAGCCCAAAGAGGCCTAGTGTAGAGAAAGTTTATATATATATATATAAAAAAATACACAAAGATACAGGCCAAAATAGATTCCAGCAGGTCAAATTCTGCTGTCAGCAACAAGAGCAAAAGACATCACTAAAATAAACTGAAAATAAAAAGGAAAAAACTTGGCATTTCCCACACACAAGAGACTGGCAGTATAAACGAAGTTTTGTGGAGCTGTGATGAAAGCAGCCTCGAAGCTGAGAGCAGCATTTCATCACAATATATTTGTCTGAGTTAACCAGAAATCCGAGTGTTGGAGCCAAAGGAAAAGTGTTTGTATTTAAATCACGTTTCGTATTCCAGCCTTTGTCTAAAAAGAGATGGGAAAGAAAAACAATGGATTCCATCTGTATGTCAAGGTTGTTGTTAAATTTGATTCCAAAGCCAAAGGAGGAGAATAGATTGGGGGCGGGGTCAAGGGGTAGAAGAGAGAGAGCAAGAGGTCACTGAGGAAAGCAGTAAATAAATTTTAAAAAGGGGATTTAAAAGGGCCAGACATCACAAGATAAGGAAGAGTGAAGAAATCAGAGTAACCCAGCAAAACTCCAAGGTGAAGTTCTGAGCAGAAGGGATGAAACCCACCACCCACAGCTTTAGTTTTTGAAGGACAGGACTCTGTTAAAGACGGGAGAAATGAACTGCATCCAGCAGGAATCCAGGAGGACCAGACCAGAGTGATGGGGCTGGTCTGCAGCCAAGGGAGGAGGAGAACAGACACAGCAAGAACCTGGAAATCCCTTCCCAGCTGTTGGCTTGGCCAAGAACAGGAATCAGGAGAAGCTGAGACTGCACCAAAGCCACTTTGTTCCCTCAGAGATGTAACACGGCCGCTGCTTGGGGCTCTGGGAAGAGTTTGGAAGAGGCAGAGCTGGCAGGAGCAGGCAGGACTGGGAGGAAGCAAAGATCACGTGGATACCTGACACCAGGCAGCTCCTCAAGGACATCACCTGAGAATCCGGTACCCAGGGCTCTCCTGAGGAGCTGCAGGTAAATGGATGCTACAGGGGTTAGGAACAGGGATCATTTTCCCTCCTCCTACCAGCAAATTGATGTGCACTTCCAAAGGAAGGGTGGTAAAGAGAGAAGGCAAAATTCAGAAGAGTCCCAGGAGAGATGGCATTGAATTGGCCTCTGGAATTTTATCAACAGTCATTAAAAGGATAAGGGGACAGAGCAGCGAGAGAACACAGAGCACAGAGAGAAGGCAAGAGAAAATGTGTTCTGGGATGCACAACCAGGAGTACCCAATCCAAACTCGAGGAATTTTTCCTAGCACCCCCCAGGGACTGCCAAGGCCATTTTGGGAGATGGCTGTTAGTCACCACACTAAAAAAAGCCTGGAACAGCACAGAAACGAAAGGCACAGAGACAGGATTCAAGAAGTGCTTAACGAGTCTGATGAATTAGGGGAGGAAGTTTTCTGTGGATGGAGACAAGACCGTTCCCCCACCTGGCACTTGTGCTTTTCACCCCAAGCCCTCCTTTCCCTGTTTTGTTTTTAGTAGAGCTTGAAGCAGAGAAGCCATTAATTGAGACAGGATTAATCCAGACCAGGCATGATGTTTTAGTACCTTTTGCTCAGAGGCTGCAAGGCTGGGATTAAATATTGCAAAGATAGAGATGATACAATATTTACTGAAATATTTCAGAACTTCAGCCCCAAATCACATTCGGATGCCAGTGCCTTTGTCTCCTCTATCCCAAACCAGCTGCTCTAGAGCATTGAAACAGATGAATTTATGTGCTGCTTAAATCAAAGGTATCTGTTGGAAGAAGATTAGGATAGCTAAAGCAAGAAAACAAAAAAAACAAATATATTGAAACTTCGTTTACACTCCAATAAAAGACAAAGCCCGTCCCTCCTCTGACTGCGGAACTGGCCTGTACCTCTGTGATAAATTATCACCTAGAGAGAAGAAATCTAAAGAGATATCGTTAATCACAGTCAAACAATTCACAGAGAGAAAAGAAACAAAAAAAGAACTTACTTAACATTACCATACTTTACTATGAAACACTTAAATATGTCACTAAGGATGTATGTCTAAATTAAAAATAAAACTAAGACTTAACAGCTTAATAAATATGAAGTGAAGGATATATTTCTTAATAATGAGGCAGAAGAGAAATGAAAGTTCAGATGGCAAACTATTCTCTAGCATGTCCAACATGCTACAGGGTGGGAGCACAGCTAAGCTTCACGTGCTAAAATATTGCCTCTTCCTTGGCAAACAGATGGTGGATGCAAAGGGACGTGGGTGACATGGAACTTGCTTTATATTTTGACCAAAGGTTCCCAGCTTGATTCAATATCTAGTGAATCTTTCAGGTTTTTGGGGTTTTTTCCCCCCCTCTCTTAAAAAAGCAGTCTGGTATACAGGGATTGTATATCCCAATTAAAAATATACAGATATATATTTCAGAATGATTTTGTGTTGTTTAAGAAGAGTTTTTCTTTAATTTGAGGTGAAGCCATTTAACCAAAACAAAAAGCAGGTGATGGATGGATTCTGTCCTGTCTCGTGCTCTGGCTGGAGCACCCCCCATGCACTTACAGACCCAACGTACCTTTCATGTGGAACAGGAGGAAAATCTGCTGATTTTTTTCCCCCCTCAAAAGTACCTTAAGCCACAGGAGTGGCTCGAGAATCAAATTTCATTCAACTATTAAAAAAAACCCCAACCCATAAATGAGCATGAAACATCTGAGTTGAAATGCACAGACCCAAGTGAAGCTGGAGATGAAGAGTCTAGACTTGAAGTGATGTTTGCCCAGTGAATTATTCTGTTTCCTGAGGCAACATAGGGAAAAAAAAAAATCTACCTTTTCTGATGGTGTGAAATAGTTTGCCATCTGACTATAGGAGAGTATGAAGAAATTTCAAGGACAAACTAGATCAGCCTTTACCTCGGGGCCTCTGTTTCTCTGCGTCATAGATCATTACAACTTCAGTGACCTGGAAGAGAGAAGGGAAATTCTACTCACTGTGCTACCAGGGGAGGGCTGGAACAGTCACCACCGGCTGGTTCCTGCTCTCTACCCACAGAGCACAATTCAACTGCAGCCATCATCCCAGCAACAGCACAAAAACAGGGAATATTGCTCTTCCTGGGAGTTTAGAAAGCCTGAGTTCATCTCTATTGTCTCATCACACTTAACATTTTAATTTAACATTGAGTTTTTGCACTGTTTGTAACCATTCTATGGCTTATTACACACCCCAAAGGTTTGTTTTCCAACAACTCATCAGTGCAGCTTTTTAAAAGATGATTTTCCCCATTTTTAACCATTTTCACTTTCACCATGAAAAGCAGCTTGAGCTGCAGGCACCTTTAGGAATGTGCAGGGCTCCTCTGATTGAATTACTGGAGCACCAGTGAGGCACAGAGCACCAGTTAAACCAATGCTTTAAACAGCTTTACAAAACCCCTCTAAGTTCTGGATGAGCAGTATCAGTGTGATTTTAACTTAAAAAAAAGAAAAAATGGAAATTGCAAGCTGTTCAAGGGCTTCAAGATTATTCTTCTCAGAATAAGCCCCACTGTGAGCTACAATTTAAACAAAACCTGAGGTGCAATGTTTATGTCAACATTAAAACAGCTGAAGGGAATTGCTCTGAATTCTCTTAGATGCAGAAAAGTGGTCACAAAATAGGTGTGATTTTGTGGAATCACATCTTCAAGACAATCTTAGGATACTTTTTACTCGTGAGTAAAAATGAGTTTAAAATCTGACACGATTTTATCTTTACTTGCAGCTGGAAAACATTTGGGTTTGAGTTACTGCACTCACTTGAGCACATCCTACTGGATGTTACCAGCTGGGGCTTGGGGATCCACGTGGGGATTATGCCATGGGACAGTGTCAGATCTGTCCCTCCACTGGTCCATTTGGATCCTCCTCTTCAGCCTGGCCTTAACTACCCAGCAATTACCAGGGCTAAAAATCAGTGCCTGCCTTGTGGGCTCTTCACTCTCATGGCCACAAAACATTTGTGAGACTCCACTGCTCCAAAGGGACTCGTTACAACTCCAGGAAGACTTTCTGATCTCTATACTATGAGTAAAGTGCTACTACTTACTTTTATGGGCACTTACAGTTGTGGCTGTTGCCTTCTACACTTGCAGGACATACCCTGTATCTCCCCAGCATCCAGGGCACAGCTGGAAAGCCAAGTCTGTGAGGAAGAGCCTTTAGAAACTACATTCCACAGCTGTGGAACGTGCTCCCTGTTTTTATTATTAGTCTAGTGCAGCCTTTCAAGCTAAAGAAACAGTTGTTAGCTGTTGCTTTTTGTGTTTTAAATAAATTATCTTAAAGGAATTTTAAACACTGGTTTAACTGCTGATAAACTTAAGAATTCGTTTCGCTATAAATCCTTTGCTGCCACTAAGAAATCTTAGAGAAAGGTTATTGAAAGAAGTGTCAAAAACCACACTAAATGCCAATCAAGTTCATTTTTACCAGCACAGTCCTGAATTTAACTCAGGCAATTTTTAACTTCCTCAAACTTATTCACAGCTGAATTATTTAATTCAGTAGTTTACCATTGTAAAGGGGCAGTGAAAGCTGGGATAAATGGGAATTAAAACTAAATAAAAAAAGCAATAATCAGAAGATACAATCATTTCAGTCCAAGGTTACAAAGTGAATTAAAAAGGTACATGAGGAGCAGTTTGTCTCAGGATGTCTCAGGGACACCAGAACTGAGATTCCAGATAGTCTGAAAGCAGGTACTGCTCCCAAAACAATGGCAGGAGACCCAAATTTAACCTATCTGAACACATAGTCAAAGAGCAGGATGTAAAAATTCAGCCTATTGAGGGACTCGCTGTTCCCAAAAAATAATCAGCAGACATTTTTAATTGCCCAGCTGTAAGGTATCAAGAGAAATGGGGGAGAGGAAAATAATAATAATAATAACAAAAATAATCATTCTTAAGCCACCTCAGGAGTTTTTGGAAGAAGGGACAGAATAATGCATCAGGTAGACTTAAACATGAGGAGACAGAAGCAGCAAAGTAAATTCCACACGAGCAGTAGGTTCTGCCAAAGGACATTTCCACATGATGAATGTTCATCAGTTTCTCACAAAATGCTTCATGTGCCCCAACAGCAGTTTGTCCAAATTACCCCCAAATGTGACAGCTCGAGGAAATATGAGAGGAAGCAGCAGGGAGGGGAGGCACCTTCCCCCCAGGACTCACCACTCCGAACTTCTTGAAGTATTCCCTGAGCTCTGTCTCGCCACAGTTATGAGGAATCCCACCAACAAAAATTTTATTGGATTTATTGTTATCGCTCCTGGATCCTTTCTGCTAAACCAAGGAGAAGAAAATTCAGTCAGAAGGACAATAAGGTTGGCTGCTTCTATCATTTTACACTGAACCATGAACAATGGGCTCTGGCAGGCTGAGGGGGAGAGCTCCAGCCTTGAAGTCTCCCAGCCATGAAAGGGAAGCACGTTCTGAGCTCAGAGGTTCAGTGTTCCCTGTTCTTCAGAGGAGCAGGAATGCAGGGCCTGTGTTCTGAGGCCATTGACTCATTTTACACTGCAATCTGATGAAGCTGCAGGGTGTGGAGTGGGCTGGAACACCATCAGCCCTGTCAGTGCCTCTCCAGACACTGCTCTCAAATCTGAAGAGCTCCACCAAAAGCATCACCGAGAGCTTAGGAAACACCACACCCAAACTGACACTGCTCTGCACAGAGCCTGCCCATGGAAATCTAAGTAAAAGACAATTTTTAGAAATAAAATTTACACTCGAGTTCTGCATACAGAATTCTACCCTTAAAACATGGATATAATCCAAGGGAATTCAAGAGAACTCGGACAACAGGCAGGACAGGACACACAGGGATCTTTCCTTACCCATCCTTCCTTCGGTCGTGTCCGCTCTGGCTGCATCCCCCGAGGTGTACATGGCTTTGGATCAATCTGGAAGAAGTTCCAGTTTGGTCAGACCTCAGAATGCAGAATTTTGCTCTAAAAGTTACATTTGTGGCAGTTGAACCCAGCACTGCTGACAAGCAGCTCCTCAGAGCAAAGCAACACAAGCCACTGAGTTAGAGCTGCCTTACAATTAATCATTTTAAACCAACAACCAGGTTAACTCTGACACTCTGCAAATAAAGAGCCAGAATTTAAAGTAAATCTTTGAATCTGGTGCAGGAAAAAAAAATAACAACACAAAAGCAACTTACATTTCGGCCATCTAACGTATGAGGTCTGCTGGCCAGCACTGTTCCCACACAGTTGGGATCTTTAAATTTGACAAATCCAAATCCTCGAGATTGATTTGTTGTTTTGTCTTTCATTATTACACAGTCTACAACTTCTCCATACTGGGAGAAGTAGCTACGAAGAGTTTCTGTCAAAGAAAAAAAAGCAAGTATTAAACAGAACCAGATATTAACAACACCAGACTGTGCTTGCAATTATGAGGCAACAGATCAGCAAACATGGAAAACAACTTCAAACTCATCTTTTGAAAATGATCACATCTTACTTCCTGTAAACAAATGGTAGACAACAGTTTATTTCCACTCATACAAATGGAAAACAGCAGGAAAGTGATTATAAAAAGGGTTGTCTGTTGAGCTGACAAAAACTTCAGCACCAAACAATACAAACCTAGAAGTATTAACATGTATCTGAGCTGTCTCTACAGAAAGTTTTATTAATTAGCAGAGGAGCTGGAGACTCTCAGCCCAAGCTCCCCACCACAGCAGTGCCTGTTAGGAGCTCCTGGTTGGGTTTTCACAATGGCCCAATGCCTGCAGCACACGTTGCTCACCTTGTGTCGTGCTCCAGTCCAGGCCACCCACGAACAGCTTTCTGCAAACGAAGCACAGGGCAGGTTTAGGGGCTATAGCACATGCTTCAACTTATTTAAGGCACAACTCAGCTCTTCTGGACAGGTTTGGGAGTCCTGTGGCCTCCAACACACCCTACAAAGGCGCCGCACTCGAAGCCGCTGATTAAACCAAACCCTTCCTCCATCCCTGCTCTCTGCTCCTCCCTCACTCACCACAAAACACTCACTTGGCTGCCAGCACCTTCTCCTGGGGTGAAAGCAAAAGTAGAACTGCCGAGCTCAGGCCTGAGACAGAAGTCAAACCTGTGCAGCAGGTACTAAATAACAGAGCAGCACTAATCCAGCACCAGTTGTGAAACCATTGTACAGCCCAGTTTCGAGATAGCGCCAAGCAGATGAGAAAGTCACGGCTAAACCCCAATCTAAACTGCTTAAAACTGATTCAACTCCTCCTCTGAAAAGAGCATCCAAATCTGCAGGGTTTCGTGTCCCAGCATGCCCAAGGACCTGGGTAGGTGCTAGAGGAGCTCCACGCCAGGCTGCCAGCTCTGCAGCTCTTTATCAACTCCTGGGTGTGACAAAACTTCCAGCAGTCATTTACTCAGTAATTAAAGGCTGGTTATAGCCACCTCAACGCTTGGCCCTTGTCAGTACCAAGAATCAACCAAAAAAAACCCCGCTCATAGCTGTCTGCAGCTTCCTCCTGAGGAGCAGCATCAATCTCTGCTCTCTGGGACCAGGAGCAGGACCCAGGGAAGGGCTGGAGCCGTGTCAGGGGAGGGTCAGGCTGGGTATCAGGAAAGGTTCTTCCCCCAGAGGGTGCTGGGGCACTGCCCAGGTAACGGCAGGGAGAGCCCACTCACCCTCAGTAAGAGCTGCACGTGCAATGGGAGCAACAGGGAAGTGAAAGCCTTGCAACTGGAAGTTCCTGCGGAGCAGGGCAGCTCACTGACAAAACCAGCCCGTCCCTTCCCACTTTGATTCACTTCTCTGTGATACAACATCATGTCACGACCCTTCTGCACCAGCCAAAGTGACAAAACTCTACTACACAGCACCTACGAGCCTTGTTCCATTGAGGCAAATTCTGTTCCTAAGTTACAAGCTGAGACGTGACACGAGTCTTGTCTTTCACAAAAACAGACCAACTGTTAAGCGTTGATCAAAGCGTCTCCTTGAGCAGCCAGAAAACAACTGAGCTGGTGACACGCAAGGCAAAGACAGCCCCCAGTGTCACAGCAGACAGAGGCTGCATCTGCTGCTGTTACCGTAATGCAAAAAGACGTGTCACCCCTGCCCTGCCCTCCCCGAGAGCGGCACGGGCAGCACATGGCACCCCTGCCCTGCCCTCTCTCAAAGCAGGCCTGTTTTCTGCGGGCATGTTCGGGATGACGAAGTTTTCCTCAAGGATTGGAAAAGTGCCCCCAGCTCCCTCTGGCAGCGCGCTGGCTCCTGGCACAGGCTCAGGGCCTTGCTCAACAGTAGCCAGTTCATAGCAACAGGTCGTGTTCTGGGACCAGCCAGACTTCGCCCAGGTGGCCCCACCATCCTGGTGGCTGCCACAACTGTCCCTTCACCACCTTCCCTCTCCACACACGACACAAATCCCTCTGCTCCCTGTGCTGTTATTTTTAGGGAAAATAACTAACTCTATTTCCTAATAGCAAAGTAAAACCAGCTGATCTAATGCTAAAGTCACAATAAAGTTTTGATGTGTTCGTGACATTTTCTTGACCAATCAAATTTCACCTTATGGTTTGTTTTGGGGTGTTTTTAACTAAATTTGATAGCTTGGTATACAAGATTAATCTATTTTACATTCTTGTAAAAGTAGCAGCTGTGTTCTGAGAGAACACCAAGCTGTTTGCAGGGAGAGAGGTCACTGAAACCTTCCGGTTGCACCATGAATTATTTGTAGTCACCCTACATGGACTGAAACAGCAAAGCTGGGTTGCTCAAGGCCAGCTCCAGCAGCTGTATGGAAATACACAGCCCTGGTTTATACACACGCTGTGGAATACCAAAAGCCAGGAATCCTCTGCCTTGGGATCCTCCGTGGTTTGAAGACACTGAGCAGGGCCAGAGTTTACAAAAATCCAGATGTGGTATCGTACAGGACAGCTGTGAGGCAGGACAGTTGTGTGAGTGCTCCTGCCCCCACGCTCAGCTGCATCACCAGCCCTTTCCCAAGGTCTTACCCACGCTCCATCCCAGGAAACTTTTGGTCCTAACAATTTATGGGCTGGCAGATATTAAATTCATAGAAACATATAAAATTTATAGAATACCCAGAGTTGGAAGGGACACACAAACACTGAGTCCAACTCCCAGCCTTGCACAGACACCCCAACAATCCCACCCAGGGCATCCCTGGGAGCGGTGTCCAAGCGTTCCTGGAGCTCTGGCAGTGCTGGGGCCGTGACCACTCCCTGGGGAGCCTGGGCAGTGCCCAGCACCCTCTGGGGGAAGCAGCTTTTCCTGATATCCAGCCTAAACCTCCCCAGGCACAGCTCCAGCCGTTCCCTCAAGTTCAGACTCTGGTCCTAGAGAGCAGAGCTTGGTGCTGCCTCTTGGGAAGAAGCTGCAGACCGTGGTGATTCTCCCCTCAGGCTCCTCTATGTTTTTAGTTCACACCCCCATAAAGCTCCAAATTTACAGACTGGAGGACACTACAGTCCATCCCCACTGGAATGCAAAGCCACTCCCAGCACAGCCAGGTGACAACACAAACCACCAGCCTGTTTTTTGGGCAGGTGTGTCTGTCCACCATGAGCAGTGAGACCCTGACAGGTGCAGCACCCCTGAAGCAGCAGAATTCCCACAGGGATCACTTCAGGAGCAGAAAGTGGGATAATGACTCCTCAGAAGTTGCAGCTGTATAATAAGTTTTAACCAAGTGTTCCGCCTCACTACTTCCTGTGAGAATTTTAATTGCTAATTTATTCTTTGTTGCTATAAACGTACTTGCTGCTGGAGCTAATCATCCCAGAATTAGAAAAAAAGCATGTACAGGTATTTTAAAACCACCAAAACTCAACAAAAGCACAAACTCTTTGCCTACATAAATAATCTGGGGTTTGATTAACACCTCAGCACAGCCCCCATCAGCTGCAGGACAGAAGGACCAAGATCAGCAGTTTTCTTCATGCAAACCAACCCCAAGTACTCATTCATTACAACAAATAACACTCACAAGGCCCCTCCTTACCCATGCCAACGCACCTGCAAGGCTTGCAGCTTCCTTAAGTGTTTTTTCTTAAAATCTCTGCCTAGAAAAGCAGCTGAATTCATAACTTCCCATCCAGACTTGCCTCTCACAACAGCTTTAAACCAGAGCTTCCTTCCCAGGGCTGGAGCAGCTGCCATTTGTTCTGCACTCTCACCTTTCCCTCTGAGTGCTTTTGGGGGAGGAGAATAAATAAAATTTCCCTCTCTGATTAACCCCCAATCCCTCCCAATCTGATTACAGCTCCGAAGGATCACAGCCTGTGACTGGGAACAAACTCTGGGACAGCTGAGCCTGCTCAGGAGGGGAGTTGATGATATTCCATGGAATAACCTGGAGCCTGGCACTCACCTACAGCTCGAGAAGTCAGACCTGATCAGGTCTCTCAGAAGGTACCACACAGTGATTAAGGCCCAGGAGCAAATAAAAACACTTTCAGAGCAAACCCCAGATATTTAAACGGCCTCATGCAATGTGTGTTAGAATTAGATGATCTTTACGGTCCCTTCCAAACCAACCCATTCCAACACGATATTCCAATCACTTATCCTGCCTCCTGTATTTTTAGGATTTACAAATTAAGAACATGCAGTAAATAAGCAGCTTACAAAGCAGTGCAAGCAGCATGGGACAAGTGGTTCATGTCTTCAGTTTCAAACAAGGTGACCAGTTCTGATGGGCAAATTTTCTGCCAAAACTTGCAGTGGAAGAACCAGTCAAGGATTTTTCTAATTTGGTTTTTGTTACTTCGAGTTCTACCATGCCCAAGTCTGCAGTCTGATAATTTCCATGTCACCAGGGTACAGCGCTCAAACAGAGTAACACTGAATGGAACTGGATGATCTCTAAGGTCCCTTCCAACCCAAGCCTTTCAATGATTCTAAAAGTACATCAGAAGAACTAGACCTGTGTCAGGTTTTCGGTTTGAAGCCACAAAACCGCCGGGAACGCTTAAAACCGGGATTTTCCTGCCTGGAACACATCCCGAGCAGAAGATAGCAGAGAGGAGCTCGGGAGGGCAGCCCTGCGGGGGGACACGGAGGATGAGGGGAGGCTCCCGGGGCTGCCTTTGTCCCACCATCTTCCCCCTCCTCCACCCCAGGCCCCTCGGGGCGGCCCTGATGAGTCACCAGAACAAAGTCCCCAGCGGGTTCACAGAATCACAGAACGGACCCTCAAGGACCATCGAGTCCAATTCCTGGCCCTGCACAGAACTCATCAACAATCCTACCCTGTGCCTGAGAGCGTTGTCCAAATTCTCCTGGAGCTCTGGCAGCCTCGAGGCCATGCCCATTCCCTGGAGAGCCTGGTCAGTGCCCCAGCACCCTCGGGAGGGGAAGAACCTTTCCCTGATATCCAGCCTAAACCACCCGGGACACAGCTCCAGCCTTTCCCTCGGGTTCTGTCACTGGTCGCAGAGAGCAGAGATCGGAGCTGCCCCTCTGCTTCCCCTCTCGAGGAAGTTTCAGACTGCGATGAGGTCTCCCCTCAGTCTCCTCTCCAGGCTGAACACACCAAGTAACCTCAGCCGCTCCTCCTAAAGCTTCCCCTCAAGGCCCTTCACCACGTCCGCTGCCCTCCTTTGGACGCTAACACCTCAATATCTTTCTTATACCGTGGCGCCTAAAACTACACGCAGGACTCAAGGTGAGGCCGCACCAGCACAGCGGGACAATCCCCTCCCTCGACCAGCGCGTTGTCCCCGCGCCCCGCGTCTCCCCGTCAGCTGACAGGAGAGGAGGACACGAAGGGACACGAGGTGGGACGCGGGTGGGACACG
>VZTH01016348.1:0-16485 GCA_013397815.1 Aleadryas rufinucha | reverse complement strand
AAAAGAAAAAAAAAGAAAAAGTTCTCTGTTACTCTGAAATCTCATACAATATTTACTCTATTTAACTCAAAGGGGGACATTGTATATAGGTATTGGTCTGTGTGTGCATATATATAGAAGAATATATTTAGGGGAAGCAGAAAATGTGTTATATAAGTAATGATGAAAAAGGCCAGACAGCATTTAATTCTCAGACAGGATATCTTTTTTCATAGGTGATTAGTGACTAATGTTTACGTTGGATCTATATCAATATACATTTTAAGCTAGTACTGTATTAGTAGATTCTGTCTTCAGACCAGTTTAAAACTATTCCTCAGCTCCTCTCTGTCTTTAAAAGTAATCATTGATAACAAAAAATTCTACTTGCAGAACCTGGGTTACTGTGCTGACTGAAATTCAGCACAAGATAGCTGGCTTGGCTAATGCATGATGAAAAAAAATAATTTAGTTCTGTTGATGCCACAGTGGTAATTGCAGTAAAATGAAAGAGGGAAAGGTTTCCTCAAAAAAGCAAATATGCATTTCCTGAAGCACTTACTAGATAAGCAGGTCTGTGAAATTAGGAAATTTTTACTTTGCTAATTTCAGAAAGCTGCCTAATTTCACACAGCCACATTTTGCTCATTTTAAAGAATCACAAAAGACAAATGATATTTAAGAAGTTATAGGGAAACGGGACTTCACAATTCTGAACACAGAAAAGCTGATGTGGATTTCTATGCCCAGGCAAGAGCAGAGTCATCCTAGATCTCTGAAATGTCCAACAATGGTTACTTTTAGAGGACTACTTTCTCAAAATAGACCTGCCTTGTAAGTGCTTTGGTTAGTCATCATAAACTTATCAGCTGCTTTCCAATAAAATAGGTAGTTTAAAATTGCTAGGCATACCAGGTTTTTGTGTGGTGCAAAAAGGTAATGAAAGAGGAAAGATGCTGTGAAGATGACCATAGCAGGGTGTAAATCACCTATTGTAATAGTAGTTGTGCTCTGATGGAGACCACCAAGAGGAGAGGAAAAAAAAGCTGCTTAATAAGAACTTAATGGAAATAATAGAAATTATATTTAATTTATAGAGATAAGAGATAAGAGGAATTGAAATATATATATACTTATTATTTAATTTTTGTAAACAGCAATAAAACATCACAACAGGGGTTTGACAAAGCCCGCACATATTTTTTTTTGCCTTTAAAAATGTGGAGTAATTTCAACATTTGTTTTTATTTTCTTTTGTTGAAAAAGGCTTTAACAAGTGACAGACTTTAGTCTTCCATAATTCTGGAAGCAAGACATTCTTTGACAAGAAGCAGGTTTTCACCTCTTAATATTATTATTCTTTAAAAATGTAGCCAAAATTTATTATCTGCAATAACCCTGATAAAAGAAGAGGCTAAATGAGAAAAAAATTGCTCAATCATTCTTTTTCTTCAATCTTAAAAAGAAATATTTGGCTTATGAACACCAGGTAGGAAGACTAGCCCAAATCCAGCACATAGAGGGCATCTTTCTAGAAACTTCAAGGAACACTGAATTCTGAAGAAATGTCACAAGCCTCCAGCAAAAGTCTGGCCCTTGCTTCATCACAAAAACCCAACAGGAATAGTCTAATTAGTGGTAAATATCAAGCCCCCTCACAATCTCTTACACCATAGGAATAATTCATGCTCTGGAATCTGGAATCACTCCACAGCCACTAACTATGCATCTAACCAAAGATTCTGTGAGTGCATCTCGGCTAGAGATGCAGTTGTGCAGCCAAAATATACTGTTGAAACCAAGAGTGAAACATAAGATGAGTTTCCTTATGCCAAAGGCTGACATGGAGATGAGCTGAGCTGAGGTTAGGTCATGGAGAGCTGAGTGGTGGCTGTTAGGATGAGAAAGGTGGGAAGGGTGAAATTCATTGAGTGGTCTTTAAGAAGGAGTTTCTCCTGTCCTGTAGAGCCATGATCCCCTGACTCAGACCTCTCTTGCAGCCACAGAAGTACTAAAGACTCAGTTTCAAGGACTTGGAACTAATCTAAATTGTTCTTTTGCTGCTCTTTGCAATCTGCTACAGTGGACTGTTGCTTGGTTTTCTTATCCTTAAGTTCACAACACCTCGATTCATTACAAGATGACACTGCAGAATGATGTCCATCTGCTCCTTCCTTTTTGAAACAAAGGTTTAAAAAAGCATAGTCTGTCTTCTAAAGTCTTCTCATGGAGACCCAGGGGCTTACAGTCCACGTGGAATGGTTGTCTACCTGCATCAGAATCTACATCAGAATCTACTGCTACTTGATCTGATAAATGTACGTAGTGTTTGCATCAGTCTTTTTGTTCCAGAAAAATAATGAAATTTAACCACACTCCTGTCATAGTGCCGGGACTTTGCTTATTTTCAGTAATAATGTCCAGGACAAAGTAGATTTTTAATGGCATAAGACTTCCATGCTGGGTAAAAGACATTGAGGTATTTAATATAAGGTTTACATGGGACTAGAGTATTAGCAATATTTTGGCAATTATTCTAAGCTCCATATTTTTCTAATGTTCTTGATATTAGCAATATATATGCATGATTCTATATTAATTAAAAGCAACGTTACATGTATCAGGGTGTCATTTTCTTTCCCCTTTCTCTTTAGATCCTCTTCATAGAGATTTCCATGAATGATAAGTTCAAAGTATTGTCAAATCATGTAAAATGCACGGCCATATATGTAATTTCATCTCTTCTGAGTAATTATCTATAGCAGCACCTCTCTTTCATTATTTTACATTATTTTTCATAATTTTACAATAGTATATTGTAGTTATTTAGCCAAGAGTTGAAATTGCTGCCAAGATGGTGTTACAGTGATGCACCACTTCCACATCTCTCAGCTGTCATTGTTCCCACAAGGACATTGTATGGGCCAAACCTGTCCAGCCCAAAAGATTCAGGTATTTAACACCGTAAGCAGGAGTCAGACTTCAACCATTTACTGAGCAATTTGATGAATCTCTGCTACACATGGTGACATAAAGGTAGTGTAGATTTATCCATAGTACTTCAACGGAATTCAAACCTCAGAAACACTAAGCTAGTCTACAACCAAAGTACTGATTCAGTTCTGAAAGAGTAACAGTAAAGAGAAAATATTACAATCTCACAATAAGCTGATTCCAAGACAGAAATTCATTTAAAAATATCTATATCATAAAAGATGATGGGCAGATTAATTATTTTGGAGAACCCCAAAATCTGAGTTTCAGAAAAGCATAAGCTTAATTTTCTAACAATTACCTCACCCAAAGCTGATTTAATAATTAAAAGGATATAGTGTACACATCTCATACAAAGTGATACCACATCTCATATATAGTGATACCACATATATTTGAGCATATATGAATAATTTTAAACCACAAGCTAATATTTCAAAACTTTATTCCATTATACTTTTCTTTAAGTTTGCCTATGTGTTAGAAAAATAAGTTCCCAGAGACTCAGTTTTAAATTACATGCACATTAAATGTTCATTAAAAAGATGATATACTGAAATGAGATATAAATCTACAGTTACAAAAATCCAAACATTAATTCAGTGAACAAAAATTACAGCATTTTCTGGGATCAGAGATAGCTTTGAATGTACAGTAGTTCATTTGTTAATGAATGCAGAATAGCCAGGAAATAAGAGACCTGCTTCATTATGGCTGCCCCACAGTTACTCTAACCCTTATATTGCAAGAGCATGAAGAGAATAAAAAGTTCTTAAGCTGGTTGTGCTTTACTCTGAGACAGGATAATCTTTGAGAAACATTTTACGGTGCATCTTTTGAAGAAAAGTGCATTAGTCTTTACTGAAAAAACATTTGGTTGACCTTGAAAATAAAGCATTCATGAGAAGTATGAGCAGAAGTTTTCATTATTCCTTAAGCCCTCCCTTCAGAGAGACAAAAAATTCCTTCCTCCATTGCAGCTGCACAATACCCAGTTGCCAAGCAACTGATCTTTTATGGTGGATCTCCATGGCAACTGATGTAAACAAAATCATAAATCCCATTACCTAGCTAATACTAAGGCTGTGCTATAAAAGGAGAAAGAATCATGCAGAAGTTTAAAGACAAAATATAAAAGAGTGACAATGAGATTAAAAAAAAAATGCTGTTGCTGAAATTACAGTTAATATGGTTCTTCTTACCAAACATTCTCATTTTGCATTTTTCTGAAAGGCATTCCAGATACTTTTTCTCCTAATTTAGTAAGTGCATTTTCAGCATAATTATGTTGCATAAGGAAACCACTACACTCAACAGGTAAACCTGCAGTCACAATTAAGACCAACCTGTGCACAGAAGAATTGTGCGAACACTGTTATAGTGAACTGAAAAGCATTTGGGTAGATAAAACAAAACCGAAGTTGCCTGGTAAACTAGGGTGGCTAAGCAGGTTCCACCTTCCTGCCTACAAGAAAGTCAAAATAGGAGTTACAACACAAAGTTCGTCTTTGCTCCCAGTGAGAAATTCAGGCTGGTCAGAACCAGGTCAGAATGGATCACAAGCTCATGGACTCCTCTTCAGAAGGGTCTTGTAGCTGCAGCAAAAAGGCCAGGACAAGGCAAAGACCTGAACTATGCACACTTTTGTTTAACTCAGTGGTTGTAGATCTAACACCCACTTGGACACCCCTGTCAACAAGTCATTTTAGCAGAATCCTTTAAAGATGGGAACAATTAAATTTTGCATCTTTGAGTGGAAATAAGCTTCATTTGCATTTGTTTGTTCTACTTAGTCTCTATTTATATCTTTCCCTGTGTGTCACAGACAGCAAACATCTGGGGCTTTTCTCTTCTTAAAAACCTCGTTCTGCATAGACTGTGTCTTTTAAATATCAGTTGGTACTACAATCTCCCCTAAGATGGCATCTAGTTAGCTCATTAGGCTTTTTGTTACTAACCGTGCATCTAAAAAGCGATCCACAGCTGGCATTTTTGTGGCTGCTTCTACTTTTAAATATGATCAGCTTGCAATACTTCCAAATACAAAAAAATCAGCATACATACAGACCTGTGTATTCTCTTTTAAATCTGACCATAAGATTTCTTTCTTAAGCAATGTGCATTCAATTTATGTTCCCAAGAAGGAAAGCAATTTTTGCACCCAAAATATACACCACACTTTTCTTATCTGAATTTACAGGGCAGATGAAACAATTAATTTTAGAAACAGGTATATGATTTGTGTTGCATATTTAATGACTTTTTTTAAGTATGTAAAAGTTAAAACTCATGACTGCAAACTAATAATAGTGGCAAGGGTGTTACAGTTTTGAGTATACACAAATTATTCTAAAGTATGGACTATTCCTTTTGTGAACACCTCTAGTCTTTTAAAACCTTTATACATCAAAGGATTTTGCATGGATCCAGCAATAAAAGGAAAATTGTTTTCTATGGACATCTTCACTGGAACAGTTTGTGGATTTCTTCTGCCCTTTATTGCCTCAAAGCAGTATCTTTTAAAAATGGATTACTGAATGGTGAAGCAAGGACTGAAGACTCCATATCTTGAACCATAAGTTCAAGATACATACTAGGCCAAACAATATACTTTTTAGATATGTGTTATGTATTATGGCAGTCCATAGTCAAAATTGGACTAACAGGTACACTTCTTTTATAAAAAAAGTTAGGTACCTGTCATTTAACATTTATTTTAAAAAGAAATGCCCTTTAAATAATGTTAAGTGAAATTCACAATAGTCCTTGTCAATGATAATTAATTAAGTCCTTTAGCAACTCTCTAGCCACTACAAACTTGTTTTGATAGTAAGGCAGACATAACAGAAATTCCCTGAAGTGCCTCTCTAGGTCTGCCTATATGAAGAATCTGAGTTTCTTTGTAAGAATGTTGTGAGGTTTGTGTGGTCTGCCTTTCACAGTTAAATTACTCTCTAACTGCTTTACAAATACAATTTGAGTTAGAAATTGATTGGAACAGCAAATCCTTAGAATCATAGAACCATAGAATCACGGAATTACAGAATCAGAAGATTTTTTTTGTTAGAAGGGGCCTTAAAGATCATTTAGTTCCAACTCTCCTGCCATGGGCAGGGACACCTTCCACTAGACCAGGTTGCTAGTCTGTCCAGCACTGGCCTGAAGCACTATCCAGCCTGGCCTTGAACACCTCCAATGATGGGGAGTTTACAACCTCCCTGGATAACCTGTTGCAGTGCCTCACTACCCTCACAGTAAGGAATTTCTCCCTAATATAAATCTAAAACTGCCCTCTTTCAGCCTAAGACCATTCCCCTTTGCCTTATCACTACACGCTTTTGTGAAAAATCCCTCTTCAGTCACCTTCTAGGACCCTTCTAGGTTTGGAAGGCTGCTATAAGGTCTTCCTGGAGCCTTCACTTCCCCAGGTTGAACAACCCCAACTATCTCAACCTGTCTTCATTATCCAAGTGGAGAGCAGTGACGAGTGGTGTCCTCAAGGGTCAGTATTNGTGTCCTCAAGGGTCAGTATTGGGACTGGCACAGTTCAACATCTTTGTCAGTGACACGGACAGTGGGATCCAGTGCATTCTCAGCAAGTTTGCTGATGACACCAACCTGAGTGGTGCAGTCAACACACTCAAGGGAAAGGATGTCATCCAGACAGACCCTGACAGGCTTGAGAGGCTGGCCCATGTAAACCTCATGAGGTTCAATGAGGCCAAGTGCAGGGTCCTGCACCTGTATTAGGGCAATCTTAAGCCCAGGCTGGGCAGAGACTGGATGGAGACTAGCCCTGGAGACTAGCCCTTTTGTGGAGGAAAAGCTCAATATAATTTGGGCATGTGCACTCCCAGTCCTGAAAGCCAGTTGTATCCTGGGCTGCATCCAAAGCAGCGTGGCCAGCAACATGAGGGAGGGGATTTCCCCCCATCTGCTCTGCTCTGGTGAGACCCCACCTGGACTGCTGTGTCCAACTCAGAGGCCTCCAACACACGAAAGACAAGAACCTGTTGGAAGGGGTTCAGAGGAGGCCACTAAGTTGATCAGAGGGCTGGAGCACCTCTCCTACGAAGACAAGCTGAGAGAGTTGTGGTTGTTTAGCCTGGAGAAGAGCAGGTTCCATTGAGGACTTACAGCAGCCTTCCAGTTGACTGCAAGTCTTTGAGTATGACCATCCAGCAAATTCCTAATCACCAAGTGGTCCACCCAACAATTCCACATTTTTCCAGTTTAGAGTAAAGGATGAAATATGGGACAGGGCCCAGTGCTTAGCTCAAGGCCAGGTAGATGATGTCTGTTGCCCTTCTTTCTTCCATCATTGATGTAGCACTGTCATAGAAGACCACCAAATTTGTCAGGACATGTTGGCTGCTACCTCCTTATTTTCCATGTGTCTTCCTCTTATCGCTTTTTTAAAATGAGGCTTATATTTCCCCTTTTAAAGTCAGTGGGAACTTCACCAAACTGCCATGACTCTTCAACTGTAATGGGCAGTAGCTTAGCCACTTTCTCAGCCCGTCCCCTCAGGACCCTCAGATGCATCTTATCAGATCCCACAGACTTGTGCACTTTAAGGTTCCTTGGATGTTCTCGAGCCTGATGCTCTCCTGTAGAGAGCAGTTCTTCATTTTCCCAATCCCTGCTCACACCTTCTGCATCTCAGGTGGTTTGGCTGGAGCACTTGCTGGTAAAGACTGAGGCAAAAAAGTCACTGAGTACCTCAGCCTTCTCCATGTCCTGCATAACCAGGTCTTCCTTATCTCTCCTGAAAGGAGCCACATTTTCCCTAGTCTTTCTTTTATTGCTCATATAGCTAAAGAAGCTTTTTTTGTTATCTTTGGTTTCCTTGGGAAGATTTACATCTGCCATTGCTTTAGCTTTCCTAACCATCTCCCTGGCTTTTCAGACAATTTCTTTGTATTCCTCCCAGGCTAGCTTTCCTTGTTTTCATCCTCAGTAATCTACCTGTTTGTGTTTAAATTTGTCTGGGGTCTCCTTGTTCATCCATTAAGACCTCCAGACCTTCTGCCTGATTCTCTCTTTGTAGGGATGCATTGCTCTTGAGCTTGAAAGAGACAATCCTTTAATATAATGCAGCTCCTCTTCCCTTCAGGGCTCTGTCCCATGACACTCTACCAATGAGATTCTTCAAGAGGCCAAAGTCACTGCTCCCAAAGTCCAGCATAGTCAGTTTGTTTCTTGCCCTCCTCATTGACCCAGGAATCTCAAACTCCACCATTTCATGGTCACTGCAGCCCAGCCTGCATCTTGGGGTTCACATTCCCCACCAGCCCCTCCTTGCTGGTGAGGATAAGGTCCAGCTTAGTGCCTCTCCTCCTTGGCTTCTCTATCACTTGGAGAAGGAAATTGCCATCAGTGTATTTTAGGAACCTCTTGGATTGCTTATGCTCTTCTGTATCCTCCCTCCAACAGGTGTTGAAGTCCCTCATGAGGACCAGGACTTATGAATATGAAGCTGCTCCTATCCATCCACAGAAGGCCCCAACAGCTCTGTCTCCCTGGTCAAGCAGCCTGTAGCAGACCCTCACAATAAAATCCCCTGCCTCTGCCCTCCCTTCACTCCTGAGCCATAAGCTCTCAGTCAGCTCATCATCCTTCCCCAGGTGGAGCTCCATGCACTCCAGATAGTATCTTCTCAATCCACCTGGCTTTCTAACCACAGCTGTGATGAAAGAAGATTTTTCTGGCATTATGTACAGAATCTTCCACCTTCATAAATAAGTAAGAAATTATAATAAATGGTGTTGGGTTGTGTAGAGGAAGTAGCCAAATACTTAAGTTTCTGCTTGCCTTCATATTGTTTGGATGAAAATAATAATAAAGGCACATAGCACCATTTGGCAGTTGTCTACATCACAAAACCACCACAGAACTCAGCAAAATTCAACAGTTTCTGTTTCTGTGTGACCCCAAGCTGGAAATATACTGATGCTGCAAGTCACATATGTATTAGCAGACTGGGTGCAATAAATGGCTATCCTTTTGCAAACTGTCCAGAACAAAATTGCACCTTTAAATAAGTGTGGCATTCTCCAGTATTTTGGAAGGCAATGGATATTTAGGGGTCTTGGTGTTAAATCAGGGTTAGTATTACACTCTACACCAGCTTCTAGTTCAACTAGAATACTAGGAATGAAGCACCTGCAGCAGTACCTCCGCACATCTCACCTGTGCTGATGCACATGAATTAATAGAAGAGTAGAACAGAGCCTGGAAGATGAAATCTAAACAACGGTAAGTGAGGCGTTCAGAAACATACGCGTAAGGCAGAGACCCTCAGCATCAAAAACTCAGAGGGCCTTACTGTTTTCAAAATTACGAATTACTGTTCTTCGTAAAAAGGAGAAGTATGCTTGCTATTTTGGTTGACTCAGATTGCAGTCAGGAATGTCTTGATTTCTTCATATTCAGGACTTTATCGCATATTCCTGCTCATTTGACTGGGAAAAATGTATTGACTTCCTATGAAAGACACTTGAGGGAGGTTGTCACCTTTCCTGCTGCTACTACCCATTCCACCAGGAGAGATCATTGGATCCTGAATAGATGAAAAAATAATGAAGTGTCAGATCCTCCTGCCTTGCTCTAAGGTCATACCATCCCCTGCCAGCCATTCCCCAAAATGGGAATTTTCTTCCCATTGGCAAAATGGTACCCAAATAGCAACATAACAAAGAAGCACCCATGCTTGCTGGGGACATTCACTGAAATTGTCATGTGGCCAATTCTTTTGGTGGGTATAACTTTTCAATACCCAAACTAAACCAGGAAACATTCCAACCTTCCAGCCCCACTGGGAAAGGCTGAGAGGGGCAGGTTAGGCTGTCTTTCTGCAGAGCTGAATGGCTCAAGGCTTGTACAACTCCTGTGTGCTCAAGCACAGACCTCACAGGCAGGTGTGTGTGTATTGAAAAGTCAGAGGATTATACAATTTGACATCTGCACCTCCAACCTAGCTGTATCACTGCAAATGTTTATGAAAACCCTAAATAAATAGCTAGTGTTTCAGGGAAGCTCCAGGTTCATGAAAACACTCAGCATGTCCGAGTATTTCCTTAAAACTACCTTGCTCATCAGAAAATCTCACATGACCAAATAGAGAGCAAATGAGCAAAAAAGATTTTTAGAAATCTGTAATAAAGATTAGCCACTAAATTAATTCGTGCCCTTTTGACATGTTCCTTGTACTTACTCAAATTCTGTGTTTAAAATTGTTGTCAAAGTGGTTTAAAAAACAGAAATTATTTTTGTCCTTTTTTGTCAATTCACTCATATAAGAAACAAATTTTATAAGTGTTACTTATAGACAGATTTAAATTGTAACAGTAAGACCTCTGTAAACTCAATTTTTGAGTGCAACTAGATTGCCACCTATATGTGATCATCTGACTTCCTCGATTTCGAGGAGGAATTGAACTGTATTCTTACTCTTATGGTTAAATCAGCTTTGCTGCAGTTGTGGAACTTCTGCCTGGGAATGTAACTATGATCAGCAGCAGAAATAGCATATTAATAACAGTTAATTTTACACATGGTCTTCATAAAGTTTGAAAAGCTCTCAACTTGTAATTCAGTGTAGAGATTGTATATGTGTAAGGCATCACAAAATATTGTTTAGAATACCTCTGTAGGATTAATTGTGCTTTTCCAATGCTATAGAATAGACTGTTTATTTTAATTTGTTGTTGTATGACATCAACCTTACTTCTAGAAAGTTTCCCGGTAGTGCCTTTCTAAGTACTTTTTAAATTCTCTTAAGTCTGTCTAAAAATAGTTCCCCATTTTAACAAGGACATTAGACAGAAATGGATGGAAATCCTTATGCCCTTTTGTTGATCACACAGATCATATGCTATTTTATGTTCAAATTGCAGTATCTATTCTGACCAGTCCAGAGAAGAAATATTTCCTTCATAAATATTAGATCACATCTTCTATGTCTCAGAGATGGACAGAAGAGGGAGTGGTTTGCCATCCTCTTTTTGTTTTTAAAGGTTTTTTTGCCTAATCTCAGAGTCCTCTTAGCAATAAGGTAGAGGTGCTTTTGACCACTCTTTTCTATAAAGCTCAAGAAAAACAGAAAGTAAGGACAAAGGAATAGACACAATTCACAGGCCAATGTTTAGTTCCAGAAATGATCCAAATGTCTCCAATTCACAGCATACAGCTAAGCTCTCAAACACCACTGCATTTGATTTGAGAACATGGAGGGTATAGCACAGCCTAAAGATGATCGTCACAGAGCAAGCACTAATCTCCAGAGAAATATATCACATCTACCACCCAAATAAAACATGCAGACACACAATAAATCCACATGGTTCCCAGATCAGTTAAGGTGAAAATATGATCTGGTTTTTCCAGCACTTCAAGTGATTTGATGGAAAGGAGGTGGACTATTCAACCAAGATGAATAACAGTGAATACTGGTAACAACCACATACAATTAAGAGAACGTTTTTCATAATCATAATTCCACTCCAGTCACTCAGAGGAGGTGTTCCCAGTTTTTCTGGAAAATGGCACCTGTTCAGTAGAGGTACTGATTTTGTGGCAATTTACAGCCTTCCTGTTTCTCTTTCCCCGCTGTGCAAGCATTAACACATTTTTTTCCTCCATTCCAATGTATCGCTTTACTGTCTTATTTTCTGTGTTTGGCTCAAGCATCTCTTGCTCAGTGTTGTTGACAGCCTTTCTTGCTCAGGCATTATAATTAAGCAACATTACCACAGTTAAGTAAAAACAATTGCACTAACTTTTATTTAAGATAGACTTTCCCACTTCTTCTCAAACTTGCTGTAGGAGTACTGGTACGCAACTTTTTGTCTACATTTTCCACCTGTAGCATCTCATCTAGCGAGATAAGACCTTTTCCTACAGTCTTCCATGAAGAAAATATCTCTCTCCTTTAAGAATAAACAGAGTATATTGACTGGACTCATCTTAAGCACATACAGCTTATATGAACATTTTAAAATAGTTTTAAGAGAGAAGATCTAAATAACTGACTAATTCAGTAAATTACACCACTGTATTTTCTTTCAGATGCTTTTAAGCGGAAAATCTTTGCTTCTCTATTCCTCCTGCACAACTGCATAGTTCCTTGGTGGTGTGAGTAATGTTGGGATATGGCAGAATACCAATGGAGTGTGAGGCTAAGAGCTTAGCAGGATTTAAGAAAGGATTATACATTTATATGGATAATCAGACCATCCAAAGTTATTTTAAACTATGTTAAAATTAAAGGAATAAATCTTAATTCTTAATTTCTGACAGCGACCACTGTCTAGTTAGGACCCATGTAAAGATTTTTACCAGTAAGTAGGTTACAGCAGAGTTATGCAACTGTTGTTATGCCTGCTGTTGCAGTAATACAATCCCTATGTTCCTTTATTGCTGTGCAATCAGGCCTCCTTTAGTTGCACCAGTGCTGGACTGCAGTTTGCCACCTAAAAAACTGGATACAATTCTATCTTGAAGAACTGTTATACTTTAGAACAACTAAACCAGTAAGGTTTTCTGCAGAAAGAGTGGCAAAAATGAATGTATTAAGCATACTGAAAACATAGCAATACTTGCATCTTTTTTATTTTTTTGTATTCCCTCTATAAAGAAGAGAGAAGCCAGAACAAATGAAAACACAAGTCTCAAACACCTCCGGGACATGCTTGCACAAGGCTTATTTATCTTTTAACTAACATTTGTTAACCATGGATTAGTGGAACAGCCTCTTGTAATTACGGTTACTGTTCCATTTGTGGCTATCTTCATGAGGCCAGTGAATCTTTAAATTACAGGCTTGACCACCCGGGAGCACAAGTATTGAATCAGCCACATCTCCATAGGCACCACATTTGGATGATTATCCCAAAAGATGACATGCTAACACACACATACACAACAAAGAAGGTTTATGCTCGCAGCTTCAGAGTCACTCTCAGTCCCTGTAGTGGCTTTGAGTTCAATAAAACCAGGGTGGCCCCTGACATAATGTGTTCCAATTTAGTATGGGGGAAATCGCTGTTGAAGACAGTCTTTGTTAAACACCGGTCATTCTGACAGCTATCACAGCATCCTTCAGCTTTAACTCAGACACTGAGCAGCAATAGGAGTCAGGAAACTGGACCAAAGAAAGGAAGTTTGGTTTGCTTAAAGGTTTGCTGTATACATTTGGTTTGCTGTGTACATTTGAAAGAGGCATAAATTTATGTTTCATGTATACACATGTAGATATAGATACACATACACATATATAGAAACATATACACAAATGTATCAGCTAGGAAGAGAAACAGAATTATTTTTTGGTCCTAGGAATCTGTACAGTCAAGGGAATTTTAATGTGTGTTAGTTATTTTCTTTACTAATGCCTCAGGTCTCACCATTCAAATCACCACTTCCAAGATAAAAGACTTCACGATCTTTATTGCATGAAAATTCATCTTTCAGTCTTAATCTGTAGTCCCTTAGGATCAGATCACAGAACTAGCTCTCAAAAACCTGAATCCAAAGAAATCCAGTCAGCTGGCAAAGAATGGTGAGAGACTGTGCTGGACGATTCTTCCATTCTCTCATGTATCCATGGAGTCGTGCTGGCATCAGAGATGCACCCAGATGTTGTCTGAACGACTTGTAAAGAAAGTTGTTCCATCTTGAGCTGAAATTTATCACAGCCAGTTTATAAATACACACAAATTCTTAACTAAAAGGCCTTTCTGCAAGCCTTACAGCTGATCAGGAGCCCCTGCCATTGCCCAGGGCATAATTATAGGCAGAGAAGCAATGCCATTCAAAACCAGTTTTCTTCTTCCAGAAAATTTGCTTTCATACATCCATTATCCAATAAATAATCTGTTTTGAATAAAATGTCAGAAGGAGACACAGCATTCTTCAAAAATCCCACCCTACATAGACAGAGACAAGGAATCTGGCTTTTACTTAGTTTTTCAGTCCTTGTATACTGCATAAATGATATGTGTGTAACGTATACATGCTTATAGACATATTTTGATGGCATCTAGGAATTCAAAGAGGATTTGGTTTCTCCTTGTACAGGTCATTATATAAACACTCTATTGTAAGGTGGTCCTTTCCCTAGAGGCCTTACAACATAATCTTAATGCTATGCCAGTGGATGTCACCATCTGTGCAGTTACCAAACAGCTGTCAAGTTACATACAAGCAATGCACATCTGAACCAAAAATGTTTCAGTGTAGAGAGTTTCAGGTAGAAAGTGTAGATCTGCTGTTATTTTGCTACAGAATACACTAAAATGTGTATTCTGAATTGCTTCTGGGATGGGTAAAATTCATCTGCTGATGAACAGAGTCCTCTGTACCTGTGAGTGAGGATTTGGCCCTTTGTTTATATAGTGTTTCTTCTCTGGAAGGGGAGAGGAAGGAGAGATTTTTTGTTTTACTGTGCAAAAATCGTCACACGAACTTGAAACGTAGAGTGACTGTACATAGTGTAGAGCTGGTCACCCACAGTGTGCAGGGTAAACCTTGCCTAGAGCACACCTCCCATTTGCCTCCTAATTCTGCATCAGCTCGGAATCCAAGTGCGTTGATACCACGCAGTACTCACTCACTGGCTTTCTTTGGAATGAAAACCTGGATGGGAAACAGCCCCAGTTCACCTCAGTGGTTCCTCTGGTGTGACAGAGCAGGGGCTGAGGAGCACTAGGGGATCACCCCTGCCCTGCCACAAGAATGTGGCCCAAGGCAGTAGCAGGTATCCCAAAGTCTTAGTTTTCAGCAGTAGCCCTGAGGGGACGAAGACTGGACCCATGTGGGCGTGTCTAAGTTGTTATTCTACTCCTCTTCACGTCACTGCTGGGGGGCAGAAGTACAGGATTCGTGCTTCCAGGAAGAAGGTGGCATGGTTTGAGGTAGGGAAAAAGGGGTGGTGGCTAGAGGGCCTATCCACCATTTTTTTCATTGTCCTGGGCTCTGGTGAGCATTTTGCATGTAAATCACCCTCTCTTTGAACACTTTTGTTATTAGTGTTGTTGCTGTTACTGTTCACTTTCTCATCTCATTGCTGTTTGTGGTAAATTGTTCTTATTTCAGCCAGTAATCTCTGCCTTTTTTCTCCCTCACTAAAGGCCAGGAGGAGAGTGCTCGTGGTTTTCCTTTTAGTGGTACTACTAAATTTGGGAATATCATCCATAAAACAGGACAGCCTTAATTAGTGCCCAGTGTGGCTCATGAAGGTTTGAGATAACAATAGATCTGCCCAGAGCAGGTTGGAAACAATTTTGATCTAAGTATTTGTTGTATTACGTGCAGAGTCACTGGTCAAAATGTTGCTTGTCTGTTCATGGGAGTGTGGAACATAACCCAGCACTTGTTCCCTTATGTACTCCTCACAGTGCTCTTTTTCACACTTTCTTTTTCCAGGATTGCTTTGCTGCTATACTGTGTGACATCAGTTTATGACATGATAACATGTGGGATTTGTATTCATTTGTAATTTGGGATGCGTATTCCATGTTGCTCTCCTGCCCCGGCCTTGGGTGAAACCTTTGGGAATTCATTAATAACTGTGCCCAATCTGTGGGGGGGACACAGAAGAATAACTTTCCCCAGCCTTTCACCCCCTTTTCCTCCTTCATGCCTGTTACAACAGCTTTTGAGAATTTTGAATTCCCTTTGGATGTTAAGGAAAGTATGTTCTTTTTGCTAGGTCTGCCAGGTCTCCTCAGTGTGATTCACACCATGTTCAGAGTGACAAAAGATGTTTCTAGGAAGGTCATTCACAGATATGCCCTGAGGGTAGATAGTCATGAGTGGCATGGAATGTGGGAGAAAATGGGCCAGGTTTGGGGGAAATTTTCTGCTCTAGTGATTTGGAAGTTCACTTCTGAGTAACTACAGGACCCTGCTAAAGTGAGAGAATATTTTCATGGATAATGCTGTGGCAAGTCCAAACAGGAGCAATTTATTGCAGTGTGTTGGGCCACGGCTACTACTTATTGGACACTGTTCATGACTATACAAAACCCCCAGGGGGAAGAGAGGAAAGCAGACCAACAGGCACTCTAGCCACTCAAACTGCAGCTGAACCAGAGGAACAACTCATGACAGTAGTGGTCACACCTATACAGCGGAAATCCAAGAACAAATCAGTTTGCTTAGTGAGGGGTGAAGAGGAAGCAGGGCCCTCAGAACAGGAGGAAGAGACAGGGCCGAAGATAATCACCCGCTTTCTGTTTCTAAGTGAGCCGTGAGATTATGTGAACAGATTTTGGCTTCCAGTTAGGTGAGATCCCAGTGACCTGTCTACTGTGATGCTGGGATTTCTTGGCTTTTGGGATGGCTTCTGTGGAGACAAAGGAAATTAGGCAATTGAATACCTTGCCTGGCCTCTCGGAGGATCCTTCTGCTGTGGGGCTGCTGAGGGTCTAAGAACAACAAGTACCACACCACTGCGCTGTCAGCAAAACCACACCAACTGTGATGCTGTTGTCCCCACCCATGAGATGA
>VZTH01016347.1:0-21167 GCA_013397815.1 Aleadryas rufinucha | reverse complement strand
ATTCTGCTCCCAGGACACTGAACAGGGATTTTAAAATTCTTGAAAAGCATGAAATCCACAGCATTCCTAAATGCCTTTCTGATTTTTCTGTTAGGATGCTGCTTTCCTTACAAAGATCAACCAAGATGGAATTCAGTGGGGACAGGGCCTGAAGAAGATCTGCAGGGAAGAATGTTCACACCAGTATTTAATTTTACTTTAACTTGGCTTAGAAGCACGTTTCAGTTCAAGATGCTTATATTCTCTGGTACACTGGAGCTTCTTGACATCCTCTGGCATATCATCATTACCTGGCAATTCACATATAGCAAGATTCCTCAAAAAGTACAGTAATTCTTTTCTTAAAGGGAAGGTTCCAGAGAAGCATCAGAACTGTCAACCTGCTCTGAAGGAAACAGAAACATCCATTTTCCTTTCCTTGGACAATTATGTACCAAGCTTTAATAAAGCAGTAGATTTCAGACAGAGCCCCTGGTTTAGGTAACAGCCTCACACAGCACAGCGTCACAGAATCACTGAGGTTGGAAAAGGCCTCCAAGATCATTGAGTCCAACGTGTGCCCTGATCCCCACCTCATCACCAGCCCAGAGCACTGAGTGCCCTGGACACCTCCAAGGATGAGGACTCCAAACCTCCCTGGGCAGCCCCTTCCAAAGCTAAACCACCCTTTCAGTGAAGAGATTCTTCTGGCATCCAACATGAACCTCCCCCTGGTGCAGCTTGAGGCTGTTTCTTCTTGCCCTGTCCCTCGTTCCCTGGGAGACCCTCACCTTGCTACAACCTCACCGCCTATAAATGTGCCCTCACGTGGAATTCTGCTCAAAACAAAGACAACACTTGTCCTCAAGATGTGTCTGTGCCACTGCCAATGTGCTTTTCAACACTCCAGACCAAGTCAGCCCCTCTCCCATTGTTCTGTTTATTTGTCTATCTAGGACAGCACGCTCTCAGTAAACAGGTCTTGCAAAGAGCCCTCCTGTAATCCTGACAGCATATGCCACCCATGACTCACGGATCTATTACCCAGTTCTGGTACCCAAGCCCTGCTTGCCTGGGTGTGTTATCAAAACACAGTCAAGGGAGATTTCAACTGGCGTGGAAGAGCCACGTGAAACAGGTACATTTCCTCTGCCTCCCAATCAGCAGCTAATGGGGAGCCCGAGAGACAGACAACAGATGCTATCAGCAGCGCTGGAATACATCCCCGAAGGAAAAGAGGTCACTGGGCACTGTTACAGGAACCTGAAAATCTCCTCTTCTCTCTCAATCTGCTCTGTGCACACAAATCACAACTATCTCTTGCAGTCATTTTTTACTTTTTTCACATTTTTTTCCATTTTACGTTTCACTGAAACGAAGCACACTTTTTACGTGACAATTTATAGAGGGTGATTTGTATAAAATAATCATGTTTTAAGAAACAGAGCTGCCAGAATGGGAACACACTGTTCCCATAACCTAAGTAAGGCTGAGTACATTTTATTTTCTCTCTGCCTTAAATTAGGATCCTCTAATATGTTTTGGAAAAAAAACCCCAAACAAACAGCAAAACCCAAAACATTATACTTGGGTTGTTACAGCCCAGTAACTGCAGAGGTCTAACTTGCTTTTATGGAAAAAAAATATTCCCAAGGAGCACACATAAAATGCATGTGGTTGTAGCTTTTTCTCTATTGATGCATTTATCTCCATTTATAAACCATACAGGTGCATCAGGCCTGGCTAGCCTGAAAAAAGGGGGCCAGAGGAAGGAAGGGAACACGTCCCCACTTAGGGACAATTCCAGGAGAACAGGCTCTTGAATATGGACGTTACCCCTGTGTCTATAGCAACTTCTTTACAGCTGCTGCATAAAACAGGTTTTGGTGGCATGTCAGACACAAGCAAAATCAGGTAACTTCAAAAAGCAAGCCTAATTAAAAGATATTACAGCACTGAACACCGGACACTGATAAATTCACTTCTAAATGTGAGGGAGTCACTGAGTACCAGAAAACGGCAAGAAACTACTTTGCTGAGGAGCCTCCAAACCCAAACTAATGCCTGCAGACTTCTGTGCCTCACAACAGCACTCACATGGACCAGACAGAGCAACGTGTACCAAAACCTTCGGGTTTATCTTTTAAAAACAGAGGCAGTGAAAAAGGTTGGTGATGGAATATCTCTTGAAGAAATCCTGGAATTCTAATACTCATATTCCTTCTTGTGACCTCCTCTGCAACCTGCCCACAGCCCTGAACTAAGCCTCTGAACACAATGCAACACGCATGCTGAACCTGTGAAGATAGCAAACTATGTCAAAAATGAAATCAAAATGCCCCAAAACACAGAAATCAAACCTCCCTCCATTTACTGAGCAGTGAATTTACTGTGATGCCTTCAGGAGGCATGTCAGCAAAAGGGATCAGAAAAACTTGACTCCATATGAAACTGCCCTTTCTTCTAAACACTCTTCCTCCAAACCACAAGTAATAAAGATTTTTAAAGATTTACTCTTGCTATTGCACACAGCGTAGCTCTCCACTGCCAATTAATGACAAAAACCATTAATATATTAAGTCAATATATTTTTAAAAATCAATATATTAAAATATTATATTAAAAAATATAATATATTTTTTAATAATATATTTTAATGTAACCTTGAGGCCAACATGCACTGGCAATCATTGATCAATTCACTGCATATGGGAGCTTTTGAACATGGGAGTAGGCATTTTATAAATGCAGAGGTATGGAGCACTGCTACTTTGGGTTTATTTGGGAGGGGGGAAAGTGCCCTTATCCCTGAGACCTTCTGTGTCTAAAACACTCAACAATTCCTATTAAACACACCAGTGCTATAGAAGCTGAGTCCCACGAAAGTAAACTGACTGCTTGGCTTCCTTTTTACACTGGTGGTTGTCTCATTCTCTGTAGAGACAGCACAGGCCTTGCAGTATTCTGTTGTCTGGGGCTTTTGAGAGGATTTGGGAGGAGGACAGGACAGGAAAAAATCCTTCATTTCCCTCTTATTCCCAGGTCACCTGCAGAATTCCCACCGTGTGCCCCTGCTCAGCACAGGATGGGGTCTGCAGGATCTGGCCATGTGGAAAAAGGTGATTATTCTGTGCCCACATGGAAGGAGAAGCACTGGAGAGCTGGAAAGCACTGCAGGCTGAGGGCAGCAGCAATTCATAGGCTTGGAAAATTATGTGGGCTTTACCTTTTACACTCCTGTTAACTCTGATTTTCATGAAGTAGGTGGTGTTGCTACAGCAACTGTCGTATCACATCATTTCTGCTGTCTCTGTCACAGGGATCATCTTATTTTATCTTAAACTCAGATATGCAGTTTTTCTTCATCTATTCTAAAGCCCTCTGCATTTTGGATATGAAAAAATTATACAAAATAGAGCTGTGTCATATAAATGGTATTTTTTAAAAATGTAGCAAAGCTTACAGAACATTTTTATTTGTTCTCCTTTTACAAATGCAGAAGGAATAAAGAAAATGGCACTGGCAGATTTATGGTGCTCCAGATATTCAGAAATGAATCAAGAGCTGGTCTCACGATAAAGATGTTTCATGCCACGTTTAATGTGTTCTCTCTGCAGAAGCCAACCCTGTGTTCCTGTGCACCTCAGCAGAAGTAACTCATCTATTCACAGGTGAAAACATTTTGCTTCCTCATGCCCAGGCTATTTATGCACCTGCATTCCACACAACCCACACCCAGATCAGATGCTGTTGCCCACCTACAACACAACCCCAGCCCTCACCTGCTTTACCTGCAGCCTGGAAGAAGCACCTACTGAAGCAGAAGTCCCAACCCACCCTTACCTGGTTCAGAGGGTTTGTCCAAGCTGCCAGGGAGGAGCTGGTCACCCAGCTTTGCAGCTGCCTGGCTCAGTAACCCCAGAATTTGGCTCTACCTCTTTGGCCTCCATTTTGCTGCCTGGAAAAGGTCTTTGAGGTTCAGTGCACAAGCAAAACTCAATAAAATCCTGATGATGGAAGGGCTCTGTTCAATTTTTGTTATTAACATGCATTCCAACGCGTGGACTCACAGATCTTCTTTTTAAAAACACAAAAAGCAATGTTGAACAGTAGTAAATATTCAGTTACACCCTTGGGCTACTCAGGAAATGAAAGAAAAGCCCTACCTATAGTCAAAGGTTATTTCACAGACCACTCGGCCAGCACTGCTCAGACATCCAGATCAAGCTCTGCCACGGCCTAAGCTGACGAGTATTTTGATCTGCTTCTTCCTGAGCACTTCCAGCCACTTCCAAAACAATCAGTGCAGTCACCAAATTACACTTCAGTGCTCCAGACAGGTCCTGGGCAGATTGAAATCTGCCAGTGTGGATCCAACCTGTGGGCAAGGACTGTATCTCGTGCACCTGGTTAATGGACACGGACAGAATTAAGATATCAAACGGCCCTTCAGTTCCTTCAATTGCTTTGCAAGCTTCATTTCAGTACTTCACAGTTACTCTTCAGGTAATTTCCCAGAAAAATGAGTTTTGTGCAGTCCTGCTGTGCACATCTGTCCAGCCCCCTCCCAAAAGCTTGGGAAATTGCTGGCCAATTTCCAACAAATTTGGCAGCAAGGCATCCACATGTGCTACCAACGAGCTTTGTGAAAACAATGTCAATGAAAGAAGCTCTTCCCTCCCTGGCTGCAGGAGCCTCACTACACATCAGAGAACCCACGGGGTTGTGCTGCTCATGGAGCCAATTCCTTGGGCAGGAGGTAGGAAGGAAAAAAAATATTCACCAAGTCACTGTTAATGGCAGTCAGGAAAGCCATTTAATCCTCTTGCTCTCTACTGGAATTGAGAATATCTCTTCACTTTATCCTACCCACTCATTTACTATTTTCAGTAATCATGATCAAAATGATTTGTTTCACAACTACACTGTCACTTGACAATCCCTCTGAATTCCAAGCAGACACATCTGGTATTGATAACCAGCAAGCAGCCATGCACATGGGCTGTCTTAAAAATCAATGCAGAAGACAGTCAGATGTGGACAACCCAGCTGTCTGCTATCATCTGAGCATTTATTTATTCTTATAATATGTACTGAAAACCAGAACTCTACTAGAAAGAGCTTTTTTTATATTATTCCCAGCACTTATTACTCAAGCAATTTAAGTCTTCCAACCAAGACACAGTAGGAGTGTTTGGGAATCAACAAATTTGCTCCAGCGGTGATGAAACATTAATTATTGGCTTTGAAGCAGGGAGGGGTAGGTTGGAGGGGGGGAATTTCTTTTATTTTCTTAAGATTTTGCTAAAATGAGGACAAAATGCTGGTTGAGGGACACTGGGTAGGACTCAGCTAAGAATCAGAATGCTGTAGATTTATGCTGGAAGCTGCCTGTCCGTCCCACCTGAGGGATGCAATGGTGTGTTTTTAGTGTGCAAGGTCAGAGATCCCCTCTGCCCCTCTCCCCCCCGACTCTCCCTGCTGCTGTTGCCACGTTATGCACCCACAACTACTCAGGCTTGGGGAAGAATGGGTTAAACTTTGCAAAGAAAAAAACATAAGCAAGAGAAACACCTTTCCTCTCCCTGCTTAGCTGGATAATTGGTGAGCAGGAACCTGCCTGATGAGTTTCAGCAGCTCCTCGAGATCAGGGCTGTTTCTGAGAGTGGCTCAAGCTGCCAACTGGATAAACACCAACAGGGCACCCCTTGCTAAAGCTTTTGATAACCAAAATTTTCCAGAAGGCAATGAAGCAGTTTGTATTCCAAAGATCCATCCAAACCCAGTAAGAGCAGGGAGCTGAAAAGGCAGAGTATTTTATAGATGTTATATACATAAAGCTGTCTTACAGTCAGAATAAATAGATGAGTTTAAAAGAAAAAAGAAAGACCAAATAATTTTTACTGCAGCGGAGAGAGTGCAACAGTAAAATTCAAATGAATAAATTAACAGGTTCTGTCCTAAGAATTTAAGGGGCCAAGAAAATTCTAGTCCTGCTCTGCACAATCCTCTGGGCTTATTACTTGATACCATTTATCTATAGTGCAAAGATTTTATTCAAGTACTTAGTGATCTTGAGTCCAGCTGGCTGAAATAAAAGTACACAAGGACTGATTTTCACATAAGGATTATCTTTTCCTACCTGTATCAGATGTGTGTGCCAGCACGTGAGTTAAAAAAAGCAAAACCAAACAGAACCAAACCCTGGTAAAACCCTGCTGCAATTTCAAACCAGTCCCAGCTGTACAATCACCAAAGCAGCCCCTATGGCAATCACTGGCCATATTATCATCTTCATTTCTATTCATTCACATCAGTGCTTCAACTAACTCAACAGTACAACTGGCAAATAGGCATTCAGACACGCTGATCAAGACCCAAAGCTCTCCCTTGCTGAAGCTCTTGCTGAAGCAGTTGACTTCAGATGAGAGCCTGGGCTTTCTCCCAGGTTCCCTCCTCTCTGAGGATGCAGGAAAGACTAAAAGGAAGCAAAAATATATTTATATCTCAAACAACAACATATAGATTTTGGGGAAAGTATTTCAGCTTTGTCAGTGTTGATCTGTTCAGACACAGCTCAGAGATTTTGATAAAGCAACCAAAACCCCACAATTCAAGGCTCAATACCATCCATCTAAACCAAACCAACCAAACCCCTCCACACACACTGGAAGAGTTATGTTCCTTTGGAAGATGACAGGAACTGCCCCTCAAATGCTGCCCCTTGCCCTCATGTTTTGTACCCCTTCCCCAAGCATTATGTCCTTCTGTACTGCTTTTTCAAACAAGGGTGCCCTTGGAGATGTTGGGGTTTCAAACCCAGAGCCAACTTTCCAAAACACACTGCATTTTGAAAAGCCCATTTTTGTTTCACAGAGAAATAGAGGAGTTTGCATCATAAAGCCTTTATCCCCCCAAACTCAAAGCCTCCTATACAGTTAAAAATCAAATCCAGCTTTATTTTCCTGCATGAGTCAGGCTGCATGCAAACAGCTTCTGAGGAAGGCAACTTGGGGTGGAGAACAGAACTGAAGGAAGAAATCCAGAGAAAAGAAATTCTTCTAACAGCACACTCCTATTTTCCCAAGACATTTGCGAATATTTTCATTTTAAAGCTAGAGGAAAGCCACCCCCTTCCACCCCAAAAGAAGTTTTAAATATTATAAAGACACACAAGGACACACTTTATTATTTTAACAATTACTGCTATTTTCAGGGCTCCAGCACAGTTACTTCCTTCCGTAATTGGACTTCAATCAGCTTTTGATCTTGGAAAGAGTAACAACACAGCTCTGTTATCAGCACAGAGGGGGCAAAGAGTAGGACATCCAGCATTTTTCAATAAAGAAAAGTTAATTGCTTTGACTTATATTTATCAAAGGTCACAGCTACAAGTTCTGAGTGCACACACATAACGGTGTACACTGAGAAATCTCATACAGACTGGACAAAGTGTTGGGATTATACTATCTGTGTGCATTAAAAAAAAAAAAGAAAGAAAAAATGGAAAAAAAAAGGAGAAGAAAATGCAGCAAAACAATGCTAGATTACTATCCAAATATACCCCAGTGGATGTCCTGCCAAAGAGCAAATATGTGGCTGTAAGCTCCAAACTGAAATAAAAGCTTGGCCAGCAGCCCAGAGCTTCACTGTATTTTGCTCAGCCAGCCATAATCTGGCAGAACAGAGTGAACACATTTGCAGCCACGTGACGGAGAAGCCTGTCGGGCCAAGCTGATTTCCTTGTGTTGGTTAAATGTGAGCTTCAGACTGTACACACCAGCGGCTTGGGAAAACGTGAGAAAGTGGGAAACAACCAGCCACGGGCTGGAAACTGAAGGGCAGCAGGAAAAATTACTTGAAGAGTTTGCTTGAAGGTTTGGGTTGCCGGTGGTGGATTTCAGTGAGGTGTTACCTGGGCTCCCTGAGCTCAGCACCCAGCGCTCAGCTGGATCTCCACTGGAGTTACACACCACCAGCTCCTGCAGGGATGCAGATCCTCAGAGAACCTGGGTTGGAAAAGGCACTGGAAATTCGTAGTTGGATAGGAGTGAGAACTACCCAAAATTGTTTCAAAAAAGCAAAATGCTGGGTGATTTTGAAGTCCACACTGAGGAGACTCAGAGGTGCTCAGGCCTGCCGGGATGTGGCCCAGGATGGATGGTGCACATCCCCCAGGGCTCAGACACCCCTTGAACAGCCACAGTTCACAGTCAGTGTTCTGAACACAGAGAAACATCTATGAAGTGAGACAGAACCTGGCCAAAGGATTCAACCCGAAAAACAAGAGGGATAACAGCTGCCACCATGTCAGGTATTATATTTTGATCGTAGTGATAATAATGTTTTTAAATAACTGACTTAGGAAGAGACAAACAGCATCCCTGGCCAGCGTCACAGCGGCACATGATCCCTGAGAGCAGGTTACATGTGGATGCAGAAAGAAAAGCCCCCAAACACAAGACCTCAGAAGTACATCCCTGGTGCAGATAAGAGCAACTTGGCTGAAGCAGTCATCAGAGTACATAAGAAAAGTGATATTTGTTTACTTTCTAACAGAAATAAATCAATAAACCAGACACGTGCAGCACCTGGTGAAATCAGAGACGCACACGAGTTGACAATTACACCTCCACCTCTTTCCTTCTCCTTGGCTAATGACTCGTTTTCACGTGTTCAGAACAGCTTTCAGACAGAGACTACCACGATTTTCAACAATGACATCAACCGTGTCGCACTGGGAAAATTGAGCAGATAAGAGACTCTGGAAAAGTGCTTCTTAAACCTGGTGATGAGCACGGTCCAACTGAAAGATCAGCCTTTCTGATCAGCCTTTCCACGTGATTATGGACACATCAACATCAGGCCTCGGAGCCTGGACAATCCATGCCTTGATTTTTTAAGTGCCAAGGCACCAATAGGCAAGGTGTTTCAGGCAGACACCCAAACCACAGCTGTCCAACACGTGTTACTGAAGGCTTGTGGTTTAACCTCCTCAGAAGGCAGATATGCAGGTTAACTTTAAATATGCTGCACTCTTCCCTAATTCTCTCATGTAAGTAATAGAGTGATGCAGGTGTTCAAAAGGTCAGCTTCCTGCTCCATTTTACTCAATTGGTGTTGCTCTCAAAAAATGTTCTACCACTCCAGAAACAATTCAAAAATGTTCTACCACTCCAGAAACACCTGCAGCTGGTGAGCAAGCCCTGTGGCTTTTTGCCTTTTTGAGTTGGTAGAGTAAGACTCGGTAACAACACATGGCTGAGGAGCATGACAGAATCTAGATATGTGATTGATTAACCTGATCTGTTATTTACGCTCTTCTCTTCCAAGAGAAGCAATCTTCACTTCAGAGAGGGATGTAACTCCTCAGTTTTCAGAGCACAGCCCTTGATACAGAGGGCAGGCCCTTAGGCAGCTGGTGACAAAGGCCATGCTATGGTCAGTCCCTCACGAATAACCTCTTTGGGTAGCTCAGGTCCCTGGAAAAGTTTGGAAAACCACAGTAGGAATTAAACAACAGTGCCCCAAGGTATTTGTAGTTTCACTCCCCAAAGTACTCACACTCTTTATTAATCAGAGCAGTGATCACCCAGCCAGCCAGGGCTGTGATTCTGGCCACCCTTCTTTAGTACTCCACCCTCACCTCGCAATAAACAGAGAGAATTGGGCTGTTTCACAGGGCAAGCCCAGTGTATAAAAAGGATACACCAAACCAAATTATCTCAGGATGAATGGAGCACCAAAACCAAAACAAAAAACCAAAACCACTGAGCAAACATATACTACTGTGAAAATTTTACTTTGACATTGATATGCTGCTGTGGTATACTTCAAACAACAGTGAGCTCAGCACTTGCAGTTATTTCAGATCTGCATCTGCTTTTTCACTCTTTGAAAGCTAAGCTGAAGGCAATGTTTTAGACACATTAGAAAAAAAAAAGACAGACAAAAAAAATTGCAGCATTTCCCAATAAACTTTCTCCAACTTAATCCTGAGGAAGCAGGAAGAGACTCTGGAGTGTCCTTTCAAACAGTTTTTTTCTTTTTTAGAGACATTTAATATTGCATATGCCACGGCCAGACCAAACAGGTTCTTGGACCTCAGGGAAGTGTTACCTTATCAGAAATGGTACTAGAATGTCTTCATGCTGTGCTGGAAACAAAATGTAGGGATGCAGAGAGGTTCTCTCGGGTTTGTAAATGCCCTACAAGTATGTGTTGAGGGGAGGGAGCAGGGGAGTCCACCCAGCAGCGCTGCGTTACACCGAGAGCGGGTTGTGTCACTACAGCTCTGTCCTGACACACCCATATTTTACAGCACACAATGTACTGTACAATTCACAATGCCAAGAAACTCAACATATCTAATCTGGCAGAAAAACAAAGTCATATCAGGTTAATCCAATTCTTAAATTGCACCACTTTGAAAAGCCAATAGGAAAACAAATCTTCCCCCACTTGTGCTCCCCATCCCTCCTCCCAGCACACGTAACCCACCACGACCTACTTTTCCTCTTTGATCCCTCAACATTTTTAGCCCACTCTCACTCTCCCCTGTTCCTCTCTGACTCCTGACCTCGCTGCAGCCCAGACCCCGGTGGCAGGGTGGAAAATTTCCCAGATTAGAGCGAGCCAGCTCCATGGGCAGGGCGGGATGAGCGGCGGGATGCGTGCACAAGGTCACTTGGACACCCGCCCGCATGTGACACTGCAATAATTGTGATAAGAGCCATCAAATCTGAAGTCAGATCACTGACAGGTAGTTTCAAATGAGGCAGCAGAGCTGGGGTGACTGCAGCACAAGAGGAAAAGGATACAGCAAGGATGCATAAAAGTTGAGAAAATTTTTCAGTAAAATAACTGCGCTTGGCTTCGGAGAGGATCAAGACCATTCCATTGCGTGGGATAAGAACTTTCAAGATCTTGCTTACAAACCTTACAGCTTGTTTTCTAAATTCTCTTTTTAAATGAAACCCCAGAGTCTCATCTAATGACAGAACCTGAGATGCTGAGGAGTTCCAAGGAAGAATGGTGGAAAAAGTTTGTGACTCCCCTCCCTCCAACACACTAAACCAATTAAATTTGGTTTCTTGCAGATTCTTTTCTCAAAGTGAATTGGCATCTCACAGTGCCTAAAAGGGTGTCAGCTTTTCTAGAAGCATTTCACACACATCAGGCATTTTAAAGGTTTTACATACATTTTCTGATGTAGAAAATGCACATTTGCATTATTCTTCCTGTTCAGCAACACATTCCCATCCTATATCCACTCATACATCCACTCATTTACTTTCATGAAATTTTAGGACTGTAATTAATTCTTCAAAATCACAACTTTCTTGCTACATTTGGTTAAAATCAGCTGATATAATCAAAAAACAGCAAGCAGGAACAGGCAAGAGGCCATACACACCTAGCATAACCAGATTCGGTTTGTTTTCATAGAAAAATGGGAACAAAAAACCACCCCAGTGCTCATCTCTCACAGCAAGCAAGAGCTGCAGGAGTTACGTGCCCAGGAGGGCCAGTGCCCCACGGAGGGGCCGCAGCTGCAGGGACTGCAGACGTCACCAACATCCATATTTCCACTATGCAGCACAAAGAGAGGCAGCAGTGGAGGGCTGATTGCTGCAGGGCCCTTCAAATTCAGTTTAACCCTCTCTGTTTTGATGAGGAACAGAATTTGGGTTTGAGTGCTTAGTTCCTACTTACTAAGCATCACTAAGTCAAGAACACAGCTGGATTTTTTAAGCAGACTTCTTGCTGGAATAAGACTCATTTTGAAATGTTGCAATGGTGAGTTTGTAAAAATGACTGAATTGTTTTAAGTCATCTCCTCTGCTTCAGCGCAAGCCTTGAACCTGTGCTTTATGTTCTGCAGCCTTGTGCAACATGCTTTTCTACAATGTTTAGTGCTGTTATTTCAATAATCTTGCTGTCCTAAAAATATTGATTGCTCCATTAAATGCATTTCTACAGTATTTTGTGCTTTGAGGTTTCATGTTATCGTTCCTTCATTTCTTTCCAAATGCAATTTACAGTTTCCTTCCTCTTCACATTTAATTTCTGTTGGAGTGCTTTCACTTGTCCCATGATTGCTGAGTGACCAGGTCACCTCAAAGACACCGATGTCCACATAGACATTAAGTAAGCAGGGAGGCCTTGCAAGTGTTTTAAATAAAACTTAAGATCCAATCACTGCCACACAAATTAATTGATCTTGCTGCGGACTGAGAACCCTGTTCATTCATTTGTTTATTAAATTCAGGACAACCAACCAGTTCTGTAATGAATTACTTAATCTTTGACCTATTGTCCATAGCCATGTTCCAGAACAAAGAATTTACAGCAAGCTGAGTTCCCTAAGGCTAATTGCAAAAGAATGTTTTTTTTTTTTAAAAAACCATTCTCCATCTTCAACAAATTTTGGCCAAACTCTGTCTTTTTGCCTTTCTGCTTATACACCTACATATTTAAGGATGACATTTGGCTACAGGTGACTTATTGCTCCAGTTCACTGTAGCTTCTGCTTGTAGGAAACACATTAAAGCATCCATCTGTGGTTCCTGTTTTGAGTAGTAATCTCCATTTGTGCTCCAGTTAACAAGGAGCTGAGTTTTCTAGAACCCTAACGCGATTTGGATTTTTTGATTTCCTCCTCCAACAGCCATACACCAAAACAAAGAGCTCCAAGAAGATGCTCAGTGCCTGTTTTCATTAAATTGCAAGTAATGTGAACAAGAGAATAATGCCAGTGGGATGAAGAGCTGGAGTTGTTTCCCTCAAAGTTGAGCAGAGAACCCTGAAGCAAGAGCTTGCCACATCAGAGGAGCTAAGCAATGGTGGTGGAGGGTGCACAACAAAAATCTGGGCCAAATTTAGCCCTGGCATAACTTAGTTGAGAGAATGGGACAGGAGAAGCAGAACTGCACCACAGCTTTAAGCGTGTCAGAAATGTGAGAGGCTGAACAATATTTTGCATTTGTTTAAAACCTGATGGATAGCACCTCAGTCATGCAAAGCTGAAATGCTGTGAAGAGAACCAGAATAAAAGAAAAAAAAAAAAAAGAAAAGAATTGTTGCAACACATGCTGCCTTACCCACTTGTGTTAGCTCTCCACACTGCAGCTCTCAAGATCTCAGGACCAAATTCAGCTTTGTGATAAACAGAGAGCTTCTTTATCACCATTTGTTCGTTAAAAAAAAAAAAAAAGATTATACAAGCTACAAAAAATCTGTTTGTCATACATTCATTTTGACACAGCTGTGCATTTTACACTCATTTTCGATACCAAGTGATTATGTATAACTTAGTCCATTAAGTGGAATAGATTTGAAGTTTAAGTAAATGTTTTTTTTTCAGAGCTTTCATTATCTACTTAAGGTAGAAGAGATCAACCCACAGTTTTTCTCGAAATAACTTCGCTGAAATATTTTTTTCTTATTGCCAGTCTTCTGTGAAATTCAGACAAAATATTGAAAATATATTTTATTTGTTATGAAAGGAATACTTTACAAAAGAAAAAAAAAAGGAAACCTACGCTCATGTTTTGTGTGATATAAACTAAATAGCTCCATAGTGTACTGCCAGGCAACCAAACTTCTGATTTCATAATGCACTGAAGTCCTAATGGTGACCTGATGGTGACTAAATCCTTTCATCCTGTAAAAACTCCACTGGCCACTGAGAGCTGCTACCCTCCTTAAAAAAAAAATTCCAGAAAGATGAATGACAAGAGAGTGAATGGTGACATTTTGCTGCTCCACCTGGGAGGCGACGGAGAGCAGTCAACAAGCTGCCTACCTGCTGAGCAATACAGAAATCGGGGAGACCACATGAAGAGCAAAGTACTTATTGCTGAGATTAATTGGCAGAATCTGGCCACTGCAGCTTCCACAATTGCCAATTTGCTGTCATAAAAATATGTAGAGATTGAACAATTTAATGTAGCTTCATCTAATCAGATAATATCAGTGTCTTTGTATACATCCCCTGATGAGGTCTTCTCTCTTCACTATAATGTATTGTTTTATGAAAGACTTCAGGGCGTACTCGCTCCTTAAATCAAATCACTGCACTGAGAACCATTCAGTCACTCTGCAATGCACTGTGACATGGTAAGCAAAGCTCCGAAAAATACATTGTACTTTTCTAAGTAATTGTAACAAGCTTGACACTCAAGACATCCTTGAAATATCTTTAAGCGGACAAAAAAAAAACCAACCAAATCCTGTACGTGCCCTCTTCCTACGTCTGGATAGCCCTTCCTTGCACAAGGAGCTCTCCCTGTATGGAATGCACTACGAGACCTGGAGAGTCAGGCCAGGGATATTTAAAAATACAGCCTAACACCCGAGATTACTGCATGCTGTTTACTGCTCGAGCTCCGAACTAACTTCAAGTTCTTTCATGCAGTCAAGCAATTATTTAACCAATAATCAACGTTTAACTGTGAATATTAAAATTAGCTCTCTTGAAGGAGACACAGTGTTCTTGCTTCCAGCATTAACAAGCCTGTGCATTCAGCACTTTTCCCCCCCCCCTCCCGTTATCATGTGACGGGCTATTTTTAATATTTGCCTGAATATATTTCGCATCTTGCTTTGATCCAGAAAGCAGTTTTGCGAGGCTTTGCCCGCGGATTGCACTTCCTCGGCGGTGGCAGCGCAGGGCGCAGCTCTCCCGTCGCAGCGCGCTGCGCGCCCGTGCCGGCGGCGGCAGGAGCGGGGCCGGGCTGAGCCCGGCTGCACAGGGCAGGGACACGTGCCTGGAGCACATGGTCCTGCAGGCACCCGGAGCCTCACGTGAGGCTCAATGTGAAGAGCAGCTCCTGGTACCAGCCTGGCGATGGTGGAGCCGGTCATTCCCACCGTCACGTGGGAGACCGAAGGTCAGGAAATTCCCAGCTCCCTTCTGGGCGCTTGCAGGTAGAGAGCCCTCGGCCTCGCAGAGACAAGGGGCTCGTGCAACGCCCAGGGACTGCTTGTAAACAATGATTAAAGCTTAGGAGAGGATTCCACGCACGAGCTGGCAGCTGGAAATGCTGCCCTCCGCTCTGCCAAGCCGTGCTGGAGGAGAACGAGGAGGAGGCGGTCACGCTAAGAAACGCAGGGGAAGGAAGGCTGCAACACAGGGAGTGCTGCGCACACACCCTTTGGGGGCTGCCCGGCACCAAGTCATCCCGGGATGAGGCTGCACGGAGCAAGAACAAGCCTCTCCCAGCTGGCTGCTGTGCCTATCACAAACAGGAGCTCCAAAAAACACCGAAACCCACCCAATGGTGCCTGGTGTCAGTCACTGCAGCTCAGTGCCTGTGTAAGAAGCCAGAGGTAATGGATACTGCACTCTAGATGGAATATCTGGACTCGTCAAATAAACCACAGCATTTCATAAAAACCTTTGTGTTCTTTGGGGGGGTGGGAGGTGTAAGTGCGCTTCACATTGAAACAATTCTCAGCTTTTTGATTAATGTGCCTCTAATTTTATTTTTTTTAAGTGAAGACTTGCAGATACTGCACACAGGTGTATTTCTGCAGTGGATTACAAAGCTTGTTTTTCTTTTTTTTTCCTTTCCTTAAATAATCTTTGGCAATTAGTCCAAGGCACCCAGCCATGCAGGCAACACAGACAGAAAAACACCATGAGAGAACACAAAGAAGGAGGGAGTTCTCTCAGAGCCCCCAGAAGCCCTGTCCTCCTTTGGAGCAAGGCAGAAACAACACCTGGTGATCACTGCACCAGAAGCATCCCTGTGACACAGCTCCACATCCAAGGCTTTGGTGGCAAATAGAAAATTCAGATCTAAACCACGAAATCTCAAAAACCTTCTAGTTAGGATTCACCATCAGGCCTAGCTGATGATTCTCTAATTCACATCTTTCAAACCCTTTACAGTACCTGCCCCAATCACCTCCATCAGTGCTACACAGGGAAAAGAGCCAGGTAAAAAACAACCAACTAGTTACCTGCAAAACATGAACCCTCCCTTTACATACAAACAGCTAAAAATTACTCCAAATTTCCTTAAGGACTCTGCATTTAAATGGAGATTTACATTCCACCGAAAGACTATATGAGGTGTGCAACAGACAAAGAACCACAAAAGTGTGTTTGCAGTAATGGGTTACTTTAAAACCTTCAAAAATATCTAAAAACCTTCTTCTGAGGAGATCACAGATTTCAACCAACCTACCAGCATCCAATACCAAGACAAAACAGAAGTTTTAAATGCACCTACACATGACAATGAATGTTGGTCTGCAATGCTAAAATATATCAAAATACTATTTTTTTTAACAAAATCAGCATTGTGAAAGAAAAATACATGGTTTCACTCTTGCAAGTCATTACCCTGTGTCCCTCATCAAAACAAAACCAGAAATTGCTGTAACTACATTCCCTGAACAGAAATGTATGAGAAGTAGGTGCTTGCTTTGCTCTTTGCAGATGATAAACTGGTGAGCCTAAACATCTTTTCATTGACAAGCCAATCTGAGCTGGAAATACAAAATTCAGTTATATTCACACAGATCCTTTTTGTTGCCACTACATTTTTTAGCAGAGGGAAAGAAAACCAGTGAGGATTTTGGTAATGTCACGTTCACAGCCAGGGTCAGCACAGCTTAGCTGAGCCTGATGACACTCAGGGAATGCCAGTGCAGATCTCCTGATCTCTTCCAGACACGGCACAAAACACGTTTGGGCAACACCACTCACTCCTACAGACAGATAAGGCTTGTGCTGGAACACATGCACAAAATTAAATCTCCTCATGCCGCTCTCCCACGGACCATCCCCGGCGCAGGCAGCCCGGGCGCATCCCTGAGTCACAGAGTCACAGCCGGGGCTCCACGTGCAGGGGGAATGTCCCCCCCGGCCAGGGCACAGCCAGGGTGGGAGCTGGGACCACCTGCACGTGACCCCCTGGTGCCAAACCTGCACAGCCATTTAAAGAGGGGCAGGAGCAGCACAGGACTGGGCCCTTCCTCCAGCTCCGTGCGCTCAAACAGGCTCCCATTGCAAGGCAAAATTCAGAAAACAAGGCAATGAAATATTTTTACAATTACTATAACCTAAAACATTCAGTTTTCCTGAAAGTAGTAAGATCACATTAATTTGTATTGAAACTGTATACTTCCTACTACTTGTTCTTTGCTTTATTACAGTAACACAAATCACAACACTATGCATACTGGAATGGTAGCTCACACCAATTAAAAAGCTTCCTTTATGTGACAATAAAAAAAATCTATTTTAAATGTCTTAAGATATATTAACCAACAGGCTCCATTACAATGATTTAAACATTTACCTCCCTATTTCAAAGCAGCACATTTGCCTTGGCACTTTTATGACAACCCTTAAATGCTCATTTTTACTTTTACTAAATTTTAGAAAAAATACATACTGTTATATTCTCAAACTTGCTCAAATGCTAAACTGTGAGATGGTCTTCTCTTAAGTACTGACTGTCAAAGAAAGATTTTCACATGACAGCACGTAAAAATTCAACGACCTGATGATAAACCAGACTACTGTTAATTAAGTCGCAGTTCCTATCTGTAATGGGAGACAAGAAAATATTATTTAAGAAGTGAAATGAGCTCCCTTTAAAAAAAACCCAAAAAACACATTTAACAAAAAAATTCTATTCTTGTTAAGGCAAGATGGTGTTGGGAAAAATACCTGCAAATTTAGATGTTTTATCCTATCTCAAGAGACATAATGTCCTTTACAACAGTAAAAAAGTGCACAGTGAGATAAGTTTGTAACCCTGAGCCTCAAAGGGCTCAGGAAAAACTGAAAAAAATCAATGAGTTGAAAAGTCATACAGACAGCTGATTACAAATAAATTCTGACAGGTGATCATTAAAAGCCTGGCTCACTACCAGGCTCCTCTGAAAAAAAAGAGGATGAGGACAGATTATCTGCTTTTAATTTTGTGTGTGCACAAGTGACAGAAAACAGTGCAGCACATATACACTATTTTTAAAGCTGGCTCAGAAAAAGCAATGGGTCATGTTCTACTCTTGCCTACTCCAAATATATTTTAACTTTGGACACCCTTATAAGTTATTAGTTAACCACGAAAAGCCTTGAAACTGAAACACAAAGCAAAGTCAAATCCACACAAAGTAAAAGTAAGTAAATGAAATCCATGACTAAACACACACTTCTGATGGGGGCCAAGGAGCCTGTTGACAGGTTTGGGGAGCTTTGGGGGATGTTTTATTTCTTTTTAACGAGACAGGAATGTTGCAGACTTGTAAGACATTTCTATTTCATCCTGCTCCACAACTTTTGCCCCTCTATTTATTTATTTTGCCTCCTTATCAGATGATTCTGACAATGACTTCACACGCTGAGCATGGCAAACGATCAAGCAGAAGGGAGAGGAGTGGTTTCCTGCTGCCAAGACCACACTTTGCTCTAGCACACCTCGTGTGAGCAGAAGAGCACAATAAATAAGTCACTCTCTGTATTTTTTTTTTTTTAAGGAAAAAGGCAAAGCTCCATGTTTCCCAAACTTCAATGTTGACACTTTTCCACTGCCCATGATCTCAGCCATGCTGGTGTCAAGCCAGCGCGGTTACTCTGGATTCGGACTGGTGTCTCTAAAGGGATGATCTCAAGTGCTAATAAACTAATAGAAGACTTCCACTGACATCAGATGGGCTGGAATTGTGCATTACAACCAGGCCTTGGACTCCATGGTGTTTTCTTAAGCTTAAGGTGACTGCAGATGCAAGTTATAAACTCAGGTCAGAGTTACACTCAGTTTATGCCAGTATAAGCAAGATTATAATGTCGTTTCAAAACTCAGTTCCTGTGGCAAAGTTTACTTTGCTCAGTAGAGAGTAAGATTATGGCCAAAATTTCAAGTAAGAAGCATTAACCTTTAACTCCAGAATAACTGCCCACTCCTGTGTTCTCACATCAAATACTGGCTGAACGAATATTGTCTTTCACAGCCCTTTTCCCTGCTCATTTAACACTGTGGCATCTATGCCATTCTGTCTGTGGTCTTTCTACTTGCTAACAGCTAAGATACCAACTAAGATAGCCAAGTTTCCTTGGAATTCCCAGAGCCTTCCTTAGATAATTTAAACAAAAATCCTGGTGGAGCAGCTTAGCAATAACTGGAGCTATTGTTTTTATTTGCTGGAGTGTGAGTGACAGGAATCCTCTGGGCTCTAAGCTGCCTGCCAGCTGCACAGGGAGAAGCAGTGATTTACAGTGGGGAGGAGGGGCTCATGCCAAATTCCAGAGGGAAGTTCTAAGGGCTGATTTACCTGGTCTGACTGGGCTCTGCATGCAGTTCTGCGACACCATGCCTGGATGGACTGAAGTAGAAGCCCTGCTGCTGAGGTCCATGACAGAAGGCGATGCTGAGGTAGCTTGCTGGAGACCTGATTGGTGTGGGCTAGGCTCATGCTGGTTTGGGCTGGGTGGAATGCCATTTTCTGAGAGGAATTCTTCCAGGTCCATGTATTCCAACTGAAAAGTGTCTCCATCGTATGGCAGTGTCTTGTCCCATAATGTTGGACCCAAGAAAGCTGACTGAGGGACTGTAGTACCGGTGCTGTCATCATCTAACTTCTTCTCTTTGTCTTTTTCTTTACCGAATGCTTAAACAAAAACACATAATAAACATGTAAGAGCTCAGCAATTAAAACATTAGCTACTACTATTTCCATTATTTCTGCTGTACTCTCAGGGGTAAGAAAGGAATATTCCCTTCATGAAAGTAACTCCTTTGACTCACTCTGCTTGGAAGAGAATTGAGGGGTCATGTCACTGAGCACCTTTGCTGGATCTAACCACATTTTTGAGATTGCCCTCTGTTTTTAGTTAATTCCACTCCATGCACAGCTTTGAATGTCAGCTTCAATAAGTACTCAACAGACTTAAAAGTGAACATTCAAGTATTCCAGCAAACTGAAAGCTATTGATATATTCTGTTGAAAAGGAACAGTCTTAGCCTAAAATCCCTGGGATTTGTTGTCCTGTCATTCTTCTACACTAAGGTCCCGATCTTGCNAACCACATTTTTGAGATTGCCCTCTGTTTTTAGTTAATTCCACTCCATGCACAGCTTTGAATGTCAGCTTCAATAAGTACTCAACGGACTTAAAAGTGAACATTCAAGTATTCCAGCAAACTGAAAGCTATTGATATATTCTGTTGAAAAGGAATAGTCTTAGCCTAAAATCCCTGGGATTTGTTGTCCTGTCATTCTTCTACACTAAGGTCCCGATCTTGCTAGTCCTTGCACAAGCAAAGTAGCCCCCAAATTCCGCACTTTTAAACGTTACTAATGTACAGTGGCAAAGGCTGACAGAACAGGGTTTTAATGTGCATAATAATTTTGTGCAACAAAATATTCAAAGGTAGACGCAAAGAAAAAGTTAAACTGAGGCTTCTTCATTTCTACAGCCTCCAGTGATTTCAATGCACGTTTTATAAGGGAAACGCCTGATTTCTCTGAAATATCTGCAAGAATCTGAACTCATAAAGCTTCCTGTCAGCTACCAAGCCTTTGCAGCATTTTATTTTTAACCTCATACAACAGCCCCGGTGAAATCCTGGGAGCCGCTTGGCAGTGGAACTCGGAAAGACGAGGAGACAGGAACTGCCCGACCTTCCCTCGGTTTCTCCTTTTCGTGCGCGCTCGATCCGTTCGCCATACCCGGTGCGGGTATTCCCGGGCTGCCGCCGCTTCCCGGGGAAGCCGCAACTTTCTCCCATTGAACCGGGGGACGCGGGGCCGGGAGCGGTTTGTTGTGGGGCTTGGGATGGGGATCCCGGCCCCCTTTACCCGAGGCACGGGTACCGGGAGCACCGAGCGCGTCCCGTTACCTCGGGCCGGGGCGGCCGCCGCTCCCCGCAGAGCGCCCCGAGCGAGCCGTCCTGGGGCTCCATCGCCGGGGGAGCACCCGGGGGGAAGGGGGGGCCGTACGTAAGGGAAAAAGGGAAAGCGATGCCGCGGACCCCGAGTGACGGCGGGACCGGGGCGCGCTGCGAGGGGTCCCGGGGAAGCCTCACCGTCTTCGTGAGCGAGCGGCAGCTTGAGCGGGTTTTCCAGCAGGGACTTCAGCACGCCGTAGGTGGGCGGCAGGAACGGGGGGTTCAGCGGGAGCGGCCGCGACATGGTCGGTGGGGGCTGCCCGCGGCGGCAGGGAGG
>VZTH01016346.1:0-28310 GCA_013397815.1 Aleadryas rufinucha | reverse complement strand
CATCCCATCCCAATCCCATCCTTTGCTGGGATATCTATCACAGAGCAAGGAAAAACCACATTTTTCCCCTCCAACGATCCGCGGAGTCGGGACATTGTGCACAAATTCCATGTGCTCTTTTCCAAACCTGGGCTTTAATTTCCTCTTCCCTTTCAATCTCTGAGCTGCCCTGCCTCAGACATAAAGAACCCAAGTGCACACTCCAGGTGTTTCTGCCCTGGATCGATGGGAATGAGCTGCACTTTGTGTCCCTCCTGTCTCCCTGCGCTCTGCTCCGGGGCAGCTCAGCGGCCTCGGCTTTTCCCCCATCCTGACAGCGCTCCTGGAGCCAGGGGATTGATGATTCAGGGAAAGAAGGGAATGTTTAATGTTTTGTGAGCTGACAGTGGACACAGCAATTGCTCAGGGCAGTCAAGGAGAGCTCAAGGACACAACGTTCACCTGGAAACCCAGAGCCAGTGCTGGGAAGTGAATGGCAAAATATCTCAGCCTGGAAAAAAAGTCATTTTCATAAACAAGATGTTTTAATTATCCTATTGTTTGCAGATCAAATGACTTACATGGTGGGATAACAACACCTCATAAATTTAGGTCTGAAATTTAAGTCTGTGTAACCAACACATAGAGATTAATCTAAGAAAAATTGAGCATGGAGAAGAAAAAAGGGGTGACCAAGATTTAATTATTGATTTTTTTTTTTCCTTTTGTATGTTATAAACTTAATAAAAGGTCAGGATTATTGTTGGATCACAGCTTGGGTGGGGTGTTGAACAACCTGGGATAGTGGAAGTGTCCCTGCCCATGGCATGGGGTGGAATGAGATGGGATTTAAGGTCCTTCCAACCCAAACCATCCTGGGATTCTGTGACTGTACCACGAGCAGTTTGCTCGTGCACTCAGCAGCCAAAAGGCAGAACTCTGTGAGTAAATAAATATATACATAAATCAAACCACAAGCAATTAATCAATACCCAGAGGGGAAAAAACAACAATGAAAAAATAAACCAGAAAAAGCCACCCCAAAAAAAACAACCAAACAAAAAAAACCAAAAAAAGCTAAATTATTCCCAGTGACATTTGCAAAATTTGTGTAGGGAAATGTAGATCCACACAATGATCAGATGAATAAGAGATTTAAATGGCTATCACAGGGTTCCAGTGGACAGTGACCAGCACTAGAAAACCTCTTTTTCTGCTGTTGGTGCATCCTAAGTGCCTCCTTCACCCTGAATTTCCTGTCTGAAGCACCAAACTTAGTGATACAAAACCAGGGAGTAACACAAGATGAAACCTTTACATGATTTTCTCTCGAAGCATAAAGAAACCAAACCACGTAAATCTCCTTTTTTTTTAATTTTAAAAAAGGCTTTTTCAGGATTGCTCCTCTGCAGCCTAAAGCTCCTGACAGAACCTGCAGCGTTCCCAAATCCAGCCCTGGCTCTGTAAGATGTACTGCAGTGCTTACACCCCGAACAGGCTTATCACTGCATGGAGAGAATTCATTTCTTATTCAAGAGCACTGGGGAGGAGGCAAAAACCCCCTAAAACCCTAAAGCAAGCTGGTTCAGTACCACTGCAATTCCATTTATTAACACAGCTGGAAATGAGTCGGTGGTAACTGTGTGAGAACATGGACAGGACAAGACAGGACGAGAGGGAACAGCCTCAATTGCACCACAGGAGGGTTGGGTTGGATACTGGGAGAATTTCTTCCCTGAAAGGTTTGTCCAGCCCTGGCACAGCTGCCCAGGGAAAAGGTGGAGCCCCCATCCCTGGAGGGGTTTAAAATCCATGTGGATGTGGCACTTGGGGACATGGGGCAGTGCTGGCCTTGGCAGTGCTGGGGGAATTGGACTCGATGTCCTTGGAGGGCTTTTCCAACCTAAACTGGAAGTATAGTTCTAGGATTCTATGGATTCATCCTTCCTGACCATGCACAACTGCCACATTTACAGCCCCATGAACACCTCCTACAGTTCCAATGGAGAAAAGAGAACCTCCTTCAGCTTCTCCTAAGAATCACAGAATCCTACATCAGGTGCTCCAAGCCCCAGTGTCCAGCCTGGCCTTGGACACTGCCAGGGATCCAGGGGCAGCCACAGCTGCTCTGGGCACCCTGTGCCAGGGCCTCCCCACCCTCCCAGGGAACAATTCCTTCCCAATATCCCACCCAACCCTGCCCCCCTACAGCTTAAGGCCATTCCCCCCTGTCCTGTCCTATTCCTTAACCCTGCACATCTCTTCTGCTGTACAAGAACCTGCTCCTGGCACCCAGCAAGTTTTAACAGCATTTATTTGCTGTATAACCTACCTATCCACAAAACACAATCCAGCCCTTCCAGATTTTCAACTGAACGAGCTGCAAACCTTAGAAAAAGCTCACATGCCAGTAAACCTTGTCTCATCTGTAGCTGCCCATCTCAGGTTAATTGCAGTGCATCGTTATCTCACTCCACGTGCTTTCTGTGAGACGTCTCTGACAGACTGAACCGAGTTCTCCCAGATCTGGAGAATTATTTCCATGATCAACGAGTCTTGGAGCTGTTGTGCTCATCCCACACCCACATCTCTGCCCAAAACCCACTCCAGGGTGTCTTAAAACAACCCCTTTCTATTTATCAGCTCTAAGAAACCTCTCCGAGTCCCCGCGTTAAATCAAGGCAAGTGCTGTGTTTCATCCATCACACTTGCACAGGGAGGAGATCTCCGTGTCAGAACAAGGGAACAGCTTTAACAGAAACATGTAAGTAAAAGGGATTAGATATTTTACAGCAGAGAGAACAGCAAGCTCTGATACAAAACTCCATGTACGGGGAAAGTTTACAAATTTCAATCAAATCCAGGTTAAGCACAAAATGGAGGAGTCGGTCACGTCAGGGGAACCAGAAAATGCTGAATGCAACAGTGGTTTCACACTCTGGCTTCAGTGGAGTCGTTATTTCCCACCAACTTTCAGACCAAACAAATTAACAGTTTGTGCCACAGATGTCAGAAGTTATAAAGGAAATTAATGCAACAGTCAAGCTGAAATGAGTCTGAGGAAAATGCTGTTATTCTCCCTTGTGGACTCGTAGGTCCACGCACCGAGTTCTGCTTTGTGAAGATAATATCCAGAAAGTGCTCAGCAAAGCTTAAAAAATAAATATCTAAACCATTTTTTCTTTCAGAAATGCACGTGAGTGTTGGGTTGAGGTTTTAGGGGTTTTTTTAAAGATTTAATATTGAAGGATTTGATGTAAGTTTGTCACTGGCAATACTCCAGTTTTCTTCTAAGGGGTTTTATTCCAGGAGTTTTGACTAATGCAAATAATGAATTTGAAATTGTGACTAACAGTGAAACAAACTCAGTTCTAAGTTAGAAATCCAACAACTACTGCATTGACAGGACAAAGGAAAATGGCTTTAAGCTGAAGGAGAGTAGATTTATATGGGATATTGAGAAGGAATTGTTCCCTGGGAGGGTGGGGAGGCCCTGGCACAGGGTGCCCAGAGAAGCTGTGGCTGCCCCTGGATCCCTGGCAGTGTCCAAGGCCAGGCTGGATGGGGCTTTGAGCACCCTGGGACAATGGAAGCTGTCCCTGCCCATGGCAGTGGTGGAATGAGATGGGATTTAAAGTCCTTCCCAATCCAAAGCATTCCATGGTTCTGTGAAATACGAAGCACAGCACAGGATGGAAACCCAGTGTGGAATCTGCATATTCATACAAAACAATCAACACTTTCAGTCTATTTCCAAATCTCCTATTAGCAGCTCTGATGTCGGAATTTAAAGCACACTTTCTATGCTGGATGAATAAATCTCACATGCCAGCATAAATTTTTCATGATTCCTTCATAAATTCCTCATTTCTTGTTGTCAGTTGTCTCGGCAGAAACTAAAATATAGGAAGCTGTAAAAACGTCGATCTGCTTTAATTAAGCCAACTCCTTCCTTCCAGTGGTATTTGACAAGCCCTGGGTGAGGCTATAGATCACCCAGAGCACACAGCAAAGAGTGCAAGGGCCTTTTAAAGATAAACACAGAGAATTTCAAACCCTGCCTCACCCCTGACTGGTTGGTGACCATCTCACAACTCCCTCAGGTTTGACATCTAATCATTGTTTGGGATTGCTGTTCATTAAAACTGAGGTGTCAGCTGCAAAGAGGAGAGGGGGATTCTCACCCTCTGCAATCAAGAGGCAAGAGTTTACTACAATGGTGGATTTTTTTCATTAGACTAGATCAGAAAATAGTAAATTAAAACAGGAAAAATGAAGACATGGATTCCCAGCTGGAGTACTCAGGACAGGTCTGGTGCTCCCAATAAAAGGAGGACATGGAACTGTTGAAGCAAGTCCCAAGGAGGCCATGAAGCTGATGAGGGGTCTGGAGCACCTCCCCTTTGGAGACAGGATGGGAGAGTTGGGATTGTTCAGTCTGGAGGAGGTGGTGTGGAGACTTCAAAGCACCTTCCAGTACCTGAAGAGGCTACAGGGAAGCTGGAGAGAGATAATTCACCAAGAAATGGAGTGACAGGACAAGGAGGAATGGGTACAAACTGCCAGAGGGCAGGGCTGGATGGGATATTGGGAAGGAATTGTTCCCTGGGAGGGTGGGGAGGCCCTGGCACAGGGTGCCCAGAGCAGCTGTGGCTGCCCCTGGATCCCTGGCAGTGTCCAAGGCCAGGCTGGACACTGGGGCTTGGAGCAGCCTGGGACAGTGGAAGGTGTCCCTGACATGGCAGGGGTGGAATGGGATGATCTTTAATGTCCCTTCCAGCCCAAACCATCCTGTGGTTCTATGATTCCGTGCAGAATGAGAATCCCCTCATCAAGAGAAAATCACCGCAGAGCTTGAGAAGGTGCTCTCAAGGAGAACCAAACTCCCTTCCCTAGGATTTCCCTGTGCTTTTCCCAAGGAAGATAGGACCAGATGATCCTTGAGATGCCCTTCCAGCATGAGAATCCTGTAATTCCATGACAATATTCAAGAGATGTTCCAGAAGAGCCGAGAGAGAGTCCCTCAAGGAGCACCAAGGCCCCACTCCCTCCCTCAGCAGTGTTGGAACACGGCGAGGGAAAAATGAGCTTTGGAGCTTTGGACAAAGTGGAAAAGATGAAGAATAATTCTTAAAGAACCCCCAATAAAATCCTTAAATTCTGTCAAAACCACTAAAAATTACAGGTTTATGTAGATCAGAAAAACTCTGGCTGAGAAATATTATTTTCAGGGATACAAACACTGGCAAGTGCTGAATGCACATCTCCCAAGTCTAAAAAGTGCTTGAGACTGTACCAAAACTGACCAAATAGACCAGGAAAGTACAGACCAAAATGCTACCAAATATCAGGTAATAACTGTGATTCATATCTCAGAGATGGAATTATTTTTCCTTAAGAAAACTTCTCCTCGAGGAAACACGACTGAAGCGGTTGTGGAAGGGGCACGTTGTCAAAAATAGCCTGACAAATAAAAAGCTAGTCCGTGCTTGAGAAGAACCTACAGAAAACATGTTTGGTTTTGACAGTTGGCAATTTCACTTTGATTTTTAAAAATGAAACGTGGTTTCTGCATGAGAAGATGCAAAACAGTCCAGAAGGAAGAACATGAGACAACAAGTGTGGGAGGGAGAGTGAATCCTCACAAAGCCGTCGTAGTATCACACCTCCCTTAAAAACTCACTGACGGGAACATGCAACTGAAATTCATCCCAGAAATGTTTCTGTTTGGATATCTTTATCAGGGAACTGTCAGAAAATCATCAATTATCTTCTCCTACATCTTTTTTTTCTTTTTTTTTTGAGTACTTCTGTTACACCTCACATAGCGCAGATGTGACTGGGCCAGCTACAGGCAGATCATACAAAGTAAATACATTTTAACAGTCAAACACAGAGAGGAACAAACCCAGGGAGTGCCTGAGCTCTCAGAAGGAAAATTCCAGCATTAAGAAATATGTAAATGTCATAAAGGTGATTTTTTTTGTTAACACAGAATCACCTGTTCCTCCACAAAGCTCTCACAGTCTGACTGTGACAGGAACCAAAATATATTTTCACATGGAAGATGGGAAAAAAAGAAATGAAATGAGAAACAGGAGGGGTGGATACAACTGTTGAAGTCTTCCCTGCTTCCTGTGCAGTTCATCTGTCCATCCATCCATCCATCCATCCCTCCATCCATCCCTCCATCCCTCCATCCCTCCATCCATCCCTCCATCCATCCATCCATCCATCCATCCATCCATCCCTCCCTCCATCCCTGTGAAGGAGGGCTCTGCTGGGCACTCAGTGCTGTGCAGGAGCCCATCTGGTGGACTCAATTCCCAGAGTTTTTGAGGATAAGCTGACAGCCCCATGCTGTGATGCATTTCAGTGTTCACGTTCCAGGAGACAACTCCTCCTGCCCTGTGCATTCCCACCCAAGTGCTGCTGCACCTGCATCCCAAGTTTCCCACCAGGCAGAGCTTTAGTGCTGGCTCTGCACCATCTGCAGGCAGCCAGGGGATACCTGAGCCAGCAGAGAGCTGCCCAAACCAATTAAACTGCCCAGAACTTAACAAATCGAGCCAGGGGATGATGCTGCACCACAGGAGTGCTGTGGGTTACGGAGAGGTGGCTCTCTCACCCCGGAGCTCCAAAGGGAATGGGAGCAGAGATGGGATCAGGGATCAGATGCTCTGTTTCACCTCCCTCTCTCTGAAGCCACTTGCAGAGAGACAGAGTTTTCATGTCACTGATAATCACAGCGACCTGAGAGATGACAGTTTTCACACCTTCTGCACCAGCCACATGTTATTATTCTTTTTCTTCTCCTGGAGTTGCTGGCAAGCAGCAAACAACTCCCACAGAGGGCAGGTGGGTGCTCTCCTGAATCTCCAGGTGAGGGCTTAGGGAAGCTGAACAGTCAGATGGGGGTGGGAAAGGTCAGAGTAGGAACAGCAAAGGCATTTCCAGAGTGCCTGGATGCAGAGGGCTCTGGATGCAGGTTGGGAATATGGACAGGCTCAGGAGAAGATGGAAGGAGCAGGGGGAAGCCTTTCCCACACATCCAGGACAAAAAAAAATCTGAAAAAGCTGGGAGAGCAAAGCTCCTGTCCCAGGCAGAGCAAATCCAAACAGATCCCTGAACACACTGACAGTAAATTCCCTTTGCAGCTCAGCAGGCATTTGGTGAATGTTTATATACAAGGAATTTAAAGAAGGAAAAGGTTTGCTTTTAATATCTTTCATGTTATTGCTTTGAACATCCCAAATGAAAAACATGCTGCAAGTTTAAAGTTCAGGCACTCAAGGAACAGGATTTGCACAGAGTGTGCCCCAGGATGGATGTTTTCTAACACCAATGATAATCTGTATCCATCACCTGGATACTAAAGATGCTCTCATTTTGGTTAATGGTAAAAAATCATGAATTTACCTTCTCACTTCAGCCTGTTCATCCCAAGATCTAGAAATATCTCTGTTTTACTACCTGCAAGTGCCTGCTTTCCTGTAGCACTTCTGATGGAAAAGGAGAAACATCCATCAAGAAAGGCTGAGCTCAAGCTCTGCCTGCAATGCACTGAGAGAGAGAGATGACTTTTCAGTGCTCATATCCAGTGATATAAACCTTCAAACTGGTGATAACCAATGATCTGGCACCTCTTTTCTCTCTAAATGTGCTTTAAACTCTTCCTGCCCTACAATCACCCATCTGTTACGTCAGAGCAGGAATAATTTCCTTCTTTATAAAAAACCCTCCAATTCTTCCTATAGTGGCTGTGCTTTCTCACACTCCAACTGGAAAAGCTTGTTTTCTAGAATATGGTCATGAAATATTTCTGATCCTGAAATTTAATAACCCCAGAAAAGGCCTCGCTGGCTTTTTAAGCATCGAGGCTGCTGCTCTGAGAAGCCAAAATGCTGCACCACTGTCAGTCATTGAAAAAGATGAAAATTCAGACAAGGAATGTGTTGGCAAGGTAAAAGCAAACAGGGCTTTAGGCATATTTTACCCAAATTGTGTTGAATTAATAACTGTTCTTGTGAATCATTAAAAAAATAATACATTAAGAGCAAAGTACTGTTTATAATATGTACAATATCTCTATTTAGTCAAGCTGCTCTAAGTGCTGAAAATCTTGAAGTCACTCATTGATGGTCAAACCCACAGAATTTCAGTGCAAAGCTCACTACAGATATCTGAATTCCAGACTAACAGCCAAAAAAAGCCTTTAAGCCTGAAAATGCAGTTATAATATCCAAACAACCATTTTTTGTTACTTCTCAAGACTGAAATATTGGGTTTTTTACAATACTGGAAAAGATGAATAAACCCCAAGTGTGAAAAAGCAGCCCATATTTCACTCCCTGGGTATTTTTAAATGTGCAATGGTAGTAACTGAAATGATGCTGATGCGGAAAAATAACGATTTTAAGTGAAAGTTGCTACACCTTCCCTGTTAAAAATAAACATCACGTGGTGCTAGCTTTGACTTGGTAAAAATGGAGCCCTGCTTTGGGATTTAACACCTTCAGCTTTATTTAATTACCTCCTTCACGCCGCTGCTTTTATAGGCACTGAGTGTTCCCACGTCGTGTTCATGCCTTACATCCTGTGCTAAAAAAACCCAGGAGTTTCGTATTTGGGGCTGTGACGTGGACACCCTCCCTGGGGGGGGTTAAATGTGCACAAATTGAGCAGCCAGGGCACCAGAATTCCAGTTAATAACTGGAACACCACATCCAGCTGGGTTTGGGTGCTGAGGTAGAAGGTTTTTGCCTCCTACCACAGAATTATGGGGTCGGTGAAGTTGGAAAAGCCCTCTAAGATCATCGAGTCCAACCCAGCATTCCAAAGCCACCACTGACCTGTGTCCCCAGGTGCCACCAGGATGCTCCATGGTCTTTGGATTCCCACCACCAAAGGGCACCATCATCATTTCCTCAGTCTTGGCTTTGGTCACATTTCCAAGGGATCATTTTTCCGGTGGGAACCTAAAGGAGCAAAACTCCTCCGGGGTGGTCCCAAGGAATGTGGTGCTGCAGGCACCAAACCGAGTGTGAGGAGCCAGGAAAAGCAGAATAAAGCTTGGAAAAGTCCCCGAAGCTCCATGAAATGAGAAAGCAAATACTCGGATGCAGCTTCATCCCAAACACCCACACTGGTACAATAATGTGGATTCAAATGTTCATGAGCTCATCTTAGAGAGAGCTAAACTTTGAGTATCTACACACCAGGGCCTTTGGAGTGGGCTCAGGCAGCAATGGAGAAAAGACCATGAGAATCACAAAATCAAATGTAAAATTTAAACTGACAGTTAAAGGTTTTTTCAGTTGTAATTCGGAAATTGTAAGAAAACTTTAAATTAAAGGAAGGCTTACACTAAAGGAGCTGTCTGAGGAAATGAAATCTGCCAAGGGGTTCTGCTGCTCCTGAAGTAATGAGAGCACAAAACCAAAAACAAAACCACGTAACAACATTATTATCCATCATTTAGTGCACAATATATTGAATTCTTCCTGCTTAATTTGATAAAAAAATATCATAAACCCCAAACTGATATATACTTCGGCTGGTTAAAATGCTTATGAGTACAGTCATCCCAAAGTACCTTAACGTCAACCCAGGTTTAGATTCCAGAAGGGAAAATAATTCTGGAATCATTGTGTTCCATTTGAAATTAATTTGGCAAGGCTTCTGCAGGTCTCAATTAGCTCTTAGCAGAGAATTACCACGACACACAGGCTAATAACCGCTCAGAGCTTTCTTTCAGAACAATGTGTTAAACCCAGCACTTCTCAACACTCTGAAGATGCAAGCTGGGAAAAAAAGAGGGGAAGTAGCCAAAAAAAATGAGTTGGCTTTCCAAGGATCTCGCTAAAAACAAAGGAAAGCAGACATCCACAGCGTCCTGTGGGTGATGGTTCCAGAAAGTGAGGAATAAAAAGCCATTTTCAACATCCTCTTGGCTTTTTCTTAGCGCAGCAGTTGAGCCAAGCTGCCTCTTTCACTCGGCTGTGTGCAGCTCCTGTGCCCTATTTTTCCTTAAAGTATCCCATTTCTGAGCCACTCTGGGAAATGACAGACTGGGAGGTGCCTCTCTACTGCTCATGACTTTAGAGCATGTAAAATACACCAGGGGAGACAACCAGCTGGGCAAACTGGTGTTCAGGAGGAGCAGCCACTCCTACCGGTGATTCCCCATGAAATATCCTCCATGGAAAACCCACAGCAGTAACGTGGGATGGCTCCTGGGCTGAGGATTATTCTAAATAACAGTGACAGGAGGAGAGGAAACGGCCTCAAGTCGCACCAGGGGAGGTTTAGGTTGGATATTAGGAAAAATTCCTTCATGGAAAGGGTTCTGCAGCCCTGGCACAGCTGCCCAGGGCAGTGGTGGAGTCCCCATCCCTGGAACTGCTCAAAAAATGTGTGGATGTGGCCCATGAGGATGAGGTGTTGCTGCTGGAGTGATGTTGGACTCAGTGATCTCAGAGCTCTTCCCCCCTACGATAAACCCACAGATCCCTTGAAGTTCCCAAGCTTTATAAGACACGTGGAGCATTCAAAAGGTTCTGAAGGGATTCAATTTGCCCCCACTCCAAGGAGGGCAACCAGTTCATGGCCAGGAATTTTCCAGGTCTAAACCTCAGCACTGCCTCGCTACCTAAAACTCTGCAAGGTGCCAAAAATAGCAAGGCCTTTTAACAGGAGATAAAACAAAATCTCTAAAAAACCCTTAGTTCACCTTTCTCCCCTTGAACTCAAGAACAGCAGCAGTTGGGATCATTTTATCCCTCTGTGTTTCTTCCCAGTGCAGGAAGAGCTGTTCCCTAACACACAATTCTTTGCTTCCAAGTCACTGGAATTTTCTTGTGGCAAATCAAAGGTCGAAGTGTCACGGGGTTGGTGGTGAGCAATGAAGGTGGAGCTAATGCTCCACAGGGATATTTTGGAAGCAAAATGAAAAACAAGTTGTGCTTTAGGACGAACAGGACCTGCAACAGCCTTCTCCTGGTTTTACAGAGCTGCCATGGCTCCGAGATCTCCATTCCTGGGAGGACACCAAATCCCATCCAGCTTAGGGACAGGAAAATATCTTTGTCAATGGAAGCACAACAATAAAACCCAGAACAAGCAGCATCACAGCACATGCTGGACATGGTCTCCAGCCCAAGCTCACCCTGCTGCAGGAAATCTTCCCAAAGACCCAACATGGCTCCAAACACATGAAACTCATAACTAAGATGATACAATTATGATCAATGAGGTAATTATTTTAGTACTGGAAATCATTATTCCACCTCTAGACCTCAGGAGGGATTAATCATGACCCAAAGAGATGGAGGGAGTGCTCAGAGAAACAGCAGATGGATTTGAGAGGGCTGGGACATCTCACACCCACATCCCAACACTGACAGCTTCATCGGGTGCTTCTCAGAATCCCAGACTGGTGTGGGTTGGAAAGACCTTAAATCTCATCCCATTTATGGGCAGGGACACCTTCCACTATCCAAGGCTGCTCCAAGCCCTGTCCAACCTGCTCCTGGACACTGCCAGGGATGGAGCAGCCACAGCTTCTCTGGGAATTCCATCCCAGCCCCTCACCACCCTCACAGGGAACAATTCCATCCCAATATCCCATCTCACCCTGCCCTCCTTCCATGACTTCTCCATCCTAAATGATCACAGATTACAGAAATTAAAGAGAAAACCACATCATTAAATCCAGTGGGCTGCCCCAACTGTTCCACAATTCTCCCCAGCTGTTACCAATGTTCCACCAATGGCAGGGACATTTCAAACTCCAGAGGCTGGGAGAAAACCACCTGCTGTGGGGTGGAAACCATCAAGGGAAAAGAGCACCTGCTGAAGAATATTCCTTCAAGGAATCTCAGCTCTTTGCATAAGAAAATACCCTGTTATTGCAAGCATAGTCAAGCAGATTCATTTTCCTCCCAGGTGCAGTTAATTTGACAGGTACAATGCTAAAGCAAAAATCCTGCAAGCTCTTTCCTGAAAAGGTCAGTACGTTATGCAACGGGGCTTTTTATGGACAGCAAAAAAAATCCCTGCATGTACAGAGATTTTAGATGATTTATCAATGTGCATTCGTGTCTTTTATCTCCAGGTGGAGAGCAAACTTTGGGGCACACGAGTTAATTTTGAGAATTGGTTCCTAAGGAAGTTACAAGCTTTGAAAATTGTTATCCTCAGTCCATACATGGGAAATAGTGGGAGGTTTTTCTATACAGAGACATATTCAGCACTAAAGAGAAACAAAATTGCTCCCATTTGAAGTCTTATTGCATTCCAGCCCTGAATTAAATTATTTGATTGTTCAAGCTGCATGTCTGGACTCTTAAACTTTCTAAGGAAGCACAGAGTCCTATAGGAAATGCATTAATAGTCAGGAAAAGTAGCAGCAATTCCTTCTAATCCAAGCTTTTTGTGCTGTTCAGACTCTTGAAACAATGCATCCCTTGGCCTCCTGAAATATAATTGCATTTCAAACACTTCCTCCATCCCAGTTCCAGTGTAGGAATGTAAACCAGTTACCATATCCCACTAAAATGCATCTTGAGGAAATATTTTAGTGATCAGGGCCCCAGTTAGAAGTTCAGATTTTCAACTAACAGCCACTAATCATAAAATTGAGGGGTTAAGGTTGGAAAAAACCTTTAAGGTCATTGAGTCCAACCCTCAGCCCACCTCATTCCACGTTTTTGGAGCACTTCCAGGGATGGGGACTCCACCACTGCTCTGGGCACTGCTTGACAACCCTATCCATGAAAAAATTTCCCCTAATCTCCAATCTAAACCTCCCCTGGAGCAATTTAAGGCCAGGAATAATGTCTTTGAACATGGAATTAACATAGGCTTGAAGCCATGAAGGGGTTTGGGAAATGAAATAATGATTTCAAAGCTTTTTTCTGCTCCCTCCATCCCAATCCCACAGATTTAATAACACCTGATAGGCTGTGAAACTGTGGGGTGTCCCTGCTTTCCCTGTAGTTTTCAATCCAGAATCTTTGCCATCCTTCTGCCCTCTTTTCCCCTGTTATGAAAACTACACCTCATCCAGCAGGAGCTCGGGATGGATTTTAAATAAGAGCTTTTGCACTTGCACTCATCTGATGGATGCAACTTGACTGATCAATTATGTAAGTGCAAAGAGCCTATTTTCATACATTTATTAAAACCATCGTGCTTTTGTTTCCATAAGCCTGCCTCAAACCCAGCAGAATATTGCAATTAAGCCAGATTTCCATAAGCTAAACCCCCATTTTAGTGTGGCTTTGGGTGACCTGTCAGGAAGGATAAACTCAGAGGCAGCTCAAGCCTGGGCTGCTCTTGAAGGTTCCGAGTTACGCAGAAGTTGCTCCGGCTCCTGACGCACATCAGGGTTTGCCCACTCCTGATGGACGGTCACAAACATCACTGGAGGTAATTCTGAGAGCACAGCGTGGATCTGACAGGTACTGCTATGACAACCACGCAGCACAGCTGCCTGCATTTCCCTGGAAGCTCCAAAAATAATCATTCCAGGACGCGTTTACCCGGCGCGTCTCCCCCGTCCTTTGTCCTCCTCCTCTTTGTGAGGCTTTGTTTTTTTTTGGCTTTCACACAGAAAATTCATCAAGATTTGGGGCTGGGTTTGGGTGGGGTTGAGGGCATTTTCTTCATGGAAGGTGTGGGGTGGTGGTTTGGATTTGTGCTGGGAACAGGGGGCATAAGACAGGAATATTTCTGCTGCTGCTGAGCAGAGCTGGGTCCTGTGACCATTCCCTGCGGAGCTTTTCCAGTGCCCAACCATCCTTTGGGAAGAACCTTCTCCTGATACCCAACCTAACCCTCCCTGACACAACAGGTAACACCCACCAGACTCCTTCCCCAGGCCAGTTCTATTTCCTCTGGAAAAAAAAAAATAAATATAGACACAAGAAACCTCATTTTCACCGAGAGCATCTCTCACGCCTTTCTCTCCGACTTCAAAAGGCAAAACAAACAGGTATTTTATGTAAATGTGGACATTAGAAACAAAAACTAGAACAGCAAACATCAAATTCCTTTTTCATAGGCAACTCAGCTTCCAGTGGCACAGCTGCAGATGAAAGTAGCAGCTACAAATTAATATATCATAAGGTCCTACCAAAGGAACTGATTGTCTCAAATGCCAAAAGTAAGACCAAAGACTAAATTATTTTCATTTACGGAACTGCAGGGAGGAATTGCTTTCATGTTCTGAGTTATGTGCTTAGGAGGAACCTAAGTTTAGCTTGTCAGCTTCTGACAAAAGTTAAAAACAATTTCTAAAACATTTCAGAATCATTTCGAAACGTGCTTTCGATGGGGGAAATGTAAACAAGACAAAATCCCTGCCTTTTTCTGTAACTGCTTCCACAGTTCCAACTCCTCACGTGTGTTTTCCTGCAGGAGGTGCCTGGAATGAAGAATCTGCCTCCAAAGCACTTCCCAGCCCTATCCTGGAACACAGGAAAACTCCATGATTGCTTAAAACTATTAAATACAGATATTATGGCTTTAATAGGAGTAACTCCTGCTGAAAATGTGGGCACAGACAAACCCTGCAACAGCTGTAATTTAAAGGTGGACAAGCACCCTAAAAGGAATTATAAGACATTTCCAGCTCCTCCTTCCAAGGAGCTGTTTCAAAAGTACATTTAATGGTCTCTTATCCATCTCTGTCACCCCTCAGTGGTTTTTTTCCATCTCCTTTCCTTGGTTATTGCTGTCTACAGCAAACCAGGGGCTGATCTGGACCAAAATTTGGAAATGAAAGGCAAAGCCACTGCATCAGTTTGAATATTCTCTTCTTTTACCCCAAAATGCTGATCAGCCACCTGCAAACCAATGTCACCTTGAACAAATCAGTGGCAATCCAATCAAATTGGTGACACCAAAACCTTGGACTGTGAATCAACAAGCTGCTTTGCTAAAATGAGAACTGCACTAAATTGGACAAGTCAGTAAATAAAGTATTCTACAAAAAAGGAAGAATTATCTGTTAGAGATGAAGATTTTTTGTGTTCATTCCAGCATGAAAGGTGGGAACACAGCATGACTGCCTGTGGTGTTGGAACCAAGGCATGGGATGGCATCCTGAGAATGGGATGTGATCCTGAGGATGGGATGTGATCCTGAACTTGGGATGTGATCCTGAGCATGGGATGTGATCCTGAACCTGGGATGTGATCCTGAGCCTGGCACAGCAATACTGGGAGGTAGGAAAGAGAGAGGACCCTGATGTTTTCATGCACTGGACCGAAAACAGGCAGGTAAAGTATTCAGAGTCATTTCTGTCACTATTACTGAGTGTGCAGAATTTTTATATCTATAAAATATATAAGAAATAATATACATATTTCTATATATTTATCCCACTAGTGAAAGTCAAAAATATAATACTAAATTTGAACTAAAGTTTTATGTACAAATATTCCTGGTAATTCAGTTGTTCACATGCATATCTCCATCTCCCTCTTCCCACATAACTACAACTTTATCTTATCCAAAATACTTCAATCCACTGCTTAATCCAGAGTATTTTAATCTGGAAGCAAAGCACTGAGTGGAGAGGAGCTTTAGGAGAAACCTCCTAAAGGACTGGTCTAAAAGGGGAATTAGAGCTCTATTTTCCAGCTATTTTAATTCTTTTTCCCATTGTTTCACGCTACCAGATCTATTCCATGCAGGATATAAATGAAATTGTGGATACAGTTAAAACTTAACTCCCTTGATTTGGTTCATGGCACAGAAACTGCCCAAGGAGGTGCTTTCAAAAACGACACAAAATTGCACGTTCCAGGTTATTTCTATGGAGGGGACACCACAGCCTTAAAAGGCAGAATTTGTTCTTAAATTTCATCTGTTTTTCTTCAATAAAACTTTATAAGGGTGGAAATAAATGGAGCAGATGGACAAAACAAGGTATTTTACAATGCAGCTTTCTGGTTTTGGAAACCACAGTAACTCCAACAGGAGGAATGAAAAGCAAGGAAATCAATTGAGAAGCATTTCCAAAGGAGTTGGTGCAATGGGAATGAATGAATGAGGGAATTAGGGATGAACAACCCCCCTCAGGACATCTGAAGATACTCATCAACACCAGAAAGGCTGGAAAACGTTTTTGGTTTTATCTTTAAACACTACTCAGATATTCAGGCACTGAGGTGAGTCAGGAAGAATCAAAGACCATCAACACACCCCATTTCTGCTTCCTCAGGACTTCATGTTCAGCGTGGGATAAAGACAGGACTATTTTTAAGGATAAAAATTCCAAGCCTCTGTCCTGACTGTGAACCATCGTGCTTTGTATTGCTCCAAATTTTCCGTGAGGAGCTGCCTGGGGTAAGGATCCCTTTGTGCTTTAAGGGAAAAAACACAGGCAGGGAAAGGCTCTTTTTGTACCTTTGCTCTTCCATTTGTATGGCCAGGATTTCAGAGTGCCAAATAAAAACCAAGGTGAAGTCCCCACCCAAGTGACACTAAGAGGTCATCTGGCAACAGTGTGAGGATAACACAATTCCAGACTGGTTTGGGTGGGAAGGGACCTTAAATCCCATCCAGTCCCACCCCTGCCATGGCAGGGACACCTTCCACTGTCCCAGGCTGCTCCAAGCCCTGTCCAGCCTGGCCTTGGGCACTGCCAGGGATCCAGGGACAGCTACAGCTTCTCTGGGAATTCTAGCCCTGCTCCTCCCCCTCCTCCCAGGGAACAATTCCTTCCCAATATCCCACCTATCCCTGCCCTCTGGCACTGGGAAGCCATTCCCTGTGTCCTGTCCCTCCATGCCTTGTCCCCAGTCCCTCTCCAGCTCTCCTGGAGCCCCTTTAGGCCCTGGAAGGGGCGCTGAGCTCTCCCTGGAGCCTTCTCCTCTCCAGGTGAGCAATCCCAGCTCTCCCAGCCTGGCTCCAGAGGGGCTCCAGCCCTGGGAGCAGCTCCATGGCCTCCCCTGGATCCTGTCCATGAGCTCAATGTCCCTCCTGTGCTGGGCTGATACAAGGAACACTCACTGCAGTATTAACCACACTGTAATTGCCCTGTCTCCACTTATTAATGCCAGTTAAGTCATTAAGAATGTCCAAACACAAACCTTCCCAATCCTATTTCAATCCCTCCCAAAACCCAGGAACCCCAGAGTTCTCCTGTTCACAGGTAGCACATGCTGGGAGGGTTTCCCAACCCCTCCAACACAGCTCCCAAGACACTTGGAATTACTGAAGCAAAGCCACTTTCAAAATTAATAAAAAAAGGAAATAAATCCAAAGGGCTTCAGATGTTCCTCCTCAGCTCTCAAAGGGCTCCTCACTTCTAACACCAGGTTAGAAGGTGTCATTCTAATGCTTCCCAAGCATTCCAAACCAGCAGGAAAAACCCAAAGATGGCTCAATCTCCTGACTCCTATTTACTCAGAATGGATTTTATGAGGGAGTTAAGGAGACTTCAGAAGCCCAGATTAAAGTTATGGTGCATTTTTATAAGGAGAGCAGGAGCTGTGGTTCAGGATTTTATATAAGGAAACGCTGACAACTTTATAGCCGTGGTAGCTTCCAGTAAATGCAGAAGAGATTTCTCCAGGCAACTGGTAAATATAATGTTTTTCCCTTATACTTTCATCTCAGTACACATAAAAGCATTTGACACACTTAATAAAATGTCACCAGCATAAAACACTGCACAAAGGAATGCTAAATAATGACAGAACTGCAATTATTGAGAAAAAAAAAATGAGCATTAGAAACATTTTCAGCCTCTCTCCACAGTACTGGGGTGATGGAATTTGGATTTAAAAGCCTTTTTAGTTCTTTCTTGTAACACCACTGAAATCATTCCTGGACATACAACCCCACACAATAACCCCTAGTATGAGGTCATATGCAAAACATGCAATTCATCCTCCATAGAATAAATTGAATTATTATAAGATATGCATAGAATTTTACTGCACCTGCCGTTGGCTCCAAAATCCGGGTTCTCAGACTGACGCCACCCTTAACGTTTGGTGGACACCTAAACCAGGCCACTAAAACACTCCTCCAGAGCCAATTTTTAAATAATTCTGTGCATCAGAGAGGGAGGCAAAGGCAGGGCAGGCTGGCTGCAGCCTCGTGGCTGCTGTTTCCAAGCAACGCCGCGGTTCCGGAGCAAAGCCGAAGCCGCCGGCTCGGGAAAGCTCCGGAGCTTTTCCCTCCGTACTCACTTGTTCTGCATCATGTTCATGATCACCCAGTCGAAGGGATAGACGTTCTTCCCGATGAGGTTCTTGAACATGATGAATGTTTCCATCAGGAAATCCTGAAAGAAGAGACAGTGTTTGGAGAAGGCCGCTCTCCCAGACCGAGGAGCTCCACGGGACGGCGGCAGTTGTTAATGAGTGGACTTGTGTTCTGCTTCCTAAAAAAGCCATTTTCCATAAAAAACACACCTAAATCCCACCAAAGCACATTAATACATGGTGCCCATAAATCCTACAATAATTTCAATCTGGAAATTATACCAACAGTAATCCCACAGTTAAGCAACCCATGGGATTACTCAAGGGCAAGCAGTGGTTCACCAGTTATCCAAAAGGAGTTTCTGCTGGAAAAACAATCATCATCTTCCATACTATGGACAGAATCTCCCAGTTTCTTCATGCATTGTGACACATTTGTCGTGACACACTCTTGGGATGTGTTGGGAAGTTGTTAAAAGCACACTGGTACAGGGAAAGAGGGAAAAACCAAAGCTAAATATTTATTTAACTCTTATGACTGCCTTAAGAATAGAGTCAGGTGATGAAAATTCCCTCCCTTCATGGATATCCTCCTGAAATTGAGATTACTTGTGTATTAAAATAGAAACATGTTCCAGCTCAAAGTGGGATTCATCACCCCGACCTGGGGTAGAGGACAACAACGGTTTGGACATCCCAAAACTGGGAGAGACCCTCCCTAAAGGGAGCAGCAGGAATTGCTTCTGCAAAGGAAAACCTGCCCAAGAACAATTTATTTAATTTAAGAGCATAAACCAATTTATTTCCACACAGCTATTAACAAACAATTCTTTGGACCAGAAACTTCGTGCACTTTATGATGTAAATCATCTCCTACAATTTGGGAATCTGTAATTGCTATCTAACAATTTCAGCAATATCAAATGCAGCGAGAAAGATAAAGGGGAAAAGAGAACTTCATGCAGAAAGTCCTTGATCCACTTCACACAGAGATAAAAATGAACTTTTATTCCAAGGTTAGAATATCTTCCCTTTGATACAGTTTCTCAGTAATGGTATTTATCTGGTCTATCTTTAAAATGTCAAATGCCTACAAAAAAAAATCCCCAATATGTTCCATCGACTGGACTTTTAACTAAGACTGGTTTCTGTGTAACCTTTTCAGTGAGAAATGAATCTGAAGTCCCTGCTCTCATCAGTCTTTCTTCAGGTCTGAGAGCCAGGATGTTCAGCAGATTTATCTTTTAATCCACTGCTCTGTTAAAATGTTTCCCTGGCTCAGAAACTCCCATCAGTGGATGCAGGGAGCTGCAGAGACCCTGGGGACATGGCATTGGGATCAAGAATCCCAGAATCCCAGACTGGTTGGGGTGGGAAGGGACCTCAAATCCCATCCCATTCCACCCCTGCCATGGGCAGGGACACCTTCCACTGACCCAGGCTGCTCCAAGCCCCAATGTCCAGCCTGGCCTTGGGCACTGCCAGGGATCCAGGGGCAGCCACAGCTGCTCTGGGCCCCCTGTGCCAGGGCCTCCCCCCCCTCCCAGGGAACAATTCCTTCCCAATATCCCATCCATCCCTGCCCCCTGGCAGTGGGAAGCCATTCCCTGGGTCCTGTCCCTCCATCCCTTGCAAATATTCTCTCTCCATGTTCCTTATTTCCCAAAGCAGTGTGGAATTTCCCCCTCTCTGGAGTCATTCCAGACCCACCCGGACCCTGCCCTGGCAGGGGGTTGGACTGAGTGATTTCCAGAGGTCCCTTCCCACCCCAGCTATTCTGGGATTCTGTGAACTCCCAGGGCACTGGGCTCCACCATGTGCAGAATAACCCTGGTGAAATAACCCCTCTGTTATTCAACCACACAACAACAGTAAAGATCACAGAATCCCAGAATCATTAAGGTGGGAAAAGACCCCCAGGACCATCAAACCCAACCTCTGACCCACCACCACCGTGCCCACTGAACCAGATCCTGATGCTTTGGGCATTAACAGGATGGAGAGCAAGTCTGGGACTGCTCCTGGCTCAGATGCCACCACTCTGCAAAGCCAAACTCATCCCAGAGCCTCTCCTGTAGCTCAGGAAAATCTGCCTTCATTTAAGAGCTCAAACTGTGATTTCCCTGCTCATTTTTCCCGTGTTTTGGTGAAAGAATTCCACTGTTGATGATTTGGTTGCTTCCTGACCCTGAGGGTTCTGACCTACTTTGCTGATTCAGCTCTACCTTTCCATCCCCTGATATTTACATTTTAATAACCCCACGCTCACCCAGGTACTTTAAATAATGCTCTGTAACAACTCAGCTAATTATTGATCAAATAAAAAGCTCCTGATGCTCACCTGGGGTTTATGTATTCATAATATTGCTCTCTTTTCCATTTTATGGTTCTCATAGAAAAGTAAATGGTTTGGATGAATTAACCTCATTTTATGAGGAAAACTCCGGGTTTTTGAGGGGCTGGGAAGGGAGGGAAGGCACCAGGACAAGAAAAACCTGCTTATTTTCAGTATAACTGGAAGCAGGACAAATGTTTCTGAACATAAAAACCTGTACTAAAGGAGGAAGGGTTACAACTCCTGCTCTCTCTCCAACTACAAATCCTATTTAATAGGAAATAGAATTCACAGCAGGTAAGACCCCTAAAAAATTCCCATCCACTGATGGCAAGGAAACAGCCTGAGCTCAGCCTGAGATTCCCCACATGGCAGAACATTAACAGGCATTTTCTGTCAACTAAACCACACATGTCTCAAATAAAAATATTTTCTACCAAGTAAAAAGGGGAGAGGAACCAGTCAGTCCCAGAAATAACCTCGGTGATCCCAGATAATGTTTCATCTCAGGATGACAGCAGAATCACAGATTTTGATTTTACAGAATCACAGCAAGCAGAGTTTGGGCTGGAAGGGATCTTAAAGCAAGAAATTCCTTTTTGAACAGACAGTCCTCAATAAATCTAAACTCTCTATTCTGCAGAGAGGTAAAAGAGTGGTTTTATTGCACTCCACCTCATCTTTTTGCAGACTTTTGAGGCCAAATATGACCATTATAATAATCTAAACCTGCCACCTACATAACACAAAGGTGGGAGTTTCCTCCAGCACTTCCAGCACGGAGCTTCCAACTCCTGCTTGAACGAGAGCAGAGGCTGAAGGAAGATTTAAGGGTCTCCAGTGGTGAAGAAGGAAGCACAGCTTAAGTTTTCCCCTTTTCTTGCCTTTTTTTTTTTTAAGAAAAAGCTTTTCATTTCTGCCTGGCTGAATTTAGTCTCAGTTCTAAATCAGTGATTTGTGATTGAATGGAATCCTCTGCAATAGGAGGTGCAGTTTTCACCTCCAGGTCTGGGTTTAAATGCAAAGACTCCTGGATTTCAGTTCTGCTGGGTGAGTCAAATGGCAGTGGCTCAAAAAATTGTTGGATTAAAAGAGTGGGAAACCCATGAAAAATAAGGAAGAAAATTTAGTTTACTCCCTGTAGTTTCCTTTACTCACAGGATTAACAATGCTCTGCCATTAAACCTCCACACCTTAATTAATATTATTTAAAATCAGTTTCAGGAAGCATTTTCTACCACAAACATATTCCCCATTTAATGTTTTACAGCTCATTATGTACTTCAGTTTCCATTAACACACATTATCATTTATACAACAATATTAAATCATTTAAAAGATACATTTTCATTAAAGATATAAAAAGTATTACAGCAACTGCCCAAGTTTGGATTCAAATATCAAATCCAAATGACTGACAGGTGAGCAGAATAGTGGAAAACAAGCAGTGAAACAGTTCCTGTTCTGATGGAAAACGTGATTTATTTAAGAGTCCAGGGCAACTGCAGCTACACAAGCCCAGAACATGCAGAAAAAGATGAATATCCACAGTGCAGACCAAAGAAAGAAGTGATTCCTCATGGATCCCAGTGCAGTGCATGCACATAAATCCCACCCTTAGAGCAGCAATTAAAAACAGAGCCCTTGCCAAATTTCAGCTCCATGACCACTCTCTTGTTCTCACCAAGGAAGGTCTGACCTACACAAGAACCTTTCTGACAACTCAGACCACAAAAGTGAGACTTGAAAAGAGTTTCATCAGAAAAATCCCAGCTTTCCTGAGCAGGACTTTTCTCCCTGCATTTTTTCATCCCACATTGTCCTGATTTTGGCTGTGTAGAGTTAATTTTCTTCCTGGTAGTTGTGGTTTGGATTTGGGATGAAATTAATGTTGAGAGCACGCTGATATTTTGGGTTTTGCTGAGCAGAGCTTACCCCGAGTCAAAGACTTTTCACTCTGCCAGACAGGAGCTGCACAATAATTTGGGAGGATCATGGCCAGGAGAGGTGACCTGAAGTGGTCAAAGGGACATTCCCACACCTTGGAATGGCAGGCCCAGTTTATAAACTGGGGGAACTGGCTGGGAGCACTGATCTGTGCTGGGGGATGGGTGCTGAGCAACTGTTTGGGCATCACTGCTCTGTCTGGGATTTATTCCTCCCTTTATCTGTTAATTACTATTATTATTACTATCATTATCATCATCATTATTATTTTGTTGTGTCTTTATCACTACATAGAGTAATATACTTTATATTATTTTTGTTTAATAAATTAGATATTTTATCATAACCTCTTTTATTGTTCTGTAATGATAATGATAATAATTTTTTCATTATTTTTTAAAACTTTATTGCAATGATGAAACTGTTCTAATCTCAACCCACAGATCTGACCTTTCCCTGATTCCCTTCCCCATCCCAGTGCAGGGAGGGCTGTGGAAGTGATGGGATAAACCACAACACCTTTTCAGAGCAAACTGCTTTTCCCTTTCTCCATGGGAATTCCTCTTCCAGAGACAAGTGCTTTGAACTGCTTTAAAATTAGAGAAAGATTTGGCTTTATAAACCTTAGTTCCTCTCTTCTCTCTGCTATAACCATTCTTTTCAGCCCATTATCTCCATTCAGTTTGGGAATGTTCTGCTCTCAGTGCCCATCCATGTAAATGCTCCAAGATCCCAGAGGAGGCTGAGTGGGAAGCAGCCCTTTCACTGCAGTGATCCCACTGCAGCAATTTGCAGCTGGACTTTGCCTTCCCCCTCCTAAAACAGCAGCTCTGAGCTTTAGAGATGCCAGAGCAGGTGTAAAAAGAGGCTCCAGCACCTGAAAATTGGAATAGGGCAAAGAGCTCAAACCTTGCCCAACACAGACTGAAAGAAAAATACAAATTCAAGTCAAACTGGAAAGCCCAAACAGAAAAATTAAACAAAAGAAAGACCCTGGAGTTGTTCTGGTGGGTCTGGAAGGGAGAGGAGAAGCTGAAGAAGGATTAAAATCCAGGTGGAAGCTGCCTGGAGCATTCCCAGGGGGGCAGGGGGGACGTGGCAGAGCTGAGCAGGCTCTGGGTCATCACTGCTGGCTGGAGCCCAGGCAGGGAGCTGGGTGTCCCCTCCCAGCCCTGCCTGGCCATATGGCAGTGGTAGTTTGAGGTTATTGCAGAGTTATCTCCTCAGCCATAAACTCCCTTCTATTATGCTGTAATTAACTTGGGTTGTTGCCTCAGCCAGGCTACCCAACGACTCTGAGAAGACAAATTTCAATTATTATTGCTTATTTAACAACGAAGGGCATCTTTGAGGTTAAAGTGTTCTGCATAAAAGGGAAAGTGAGCAGATCTCTAAGTAAAAGCTACTTCAAGAAACGAAATCAGGACATCTGGAAGATTTAACACTGAAAATTCCTTTCCTAAGAAAGCCTTTTTTATTTTTTTTTTCTTCTTTCCCTACTACTAGGGAATTTTTTCTACTTTCCCATCACTACTACATTTTACTGCTTTCTTTAATTGCCTTCAATCCACTGTCTCATGTTTTAAAACCCTGAACAGCTCCAGCTGTACTCCTGTGTGTGTCACAGTGCTTGAATAATTATTTTATATTAAATCTGGAATGCCAAACCCATTTTGTTCACATCTCACAAGTGCATTTAATGACCACGAACAGGAAAAAAAACCCAAACACAAGCTGAGCTATCTTATGAAGAGATAAACCACATTAAACTCACCACAACATCCGACCTCATCTTCCCAAAAGTCTTGATTAAATGGGCATAGTGATAATCCTCCATTTGCCTCAGGATGGCTGTCATGCAGGCCACGAAACTCCCCTGGCAAAAAGCAAAGGAAAGGAATCCATTGTTTAGGAGAATGCAACATAATACTGGCTATCAAAACACAGTATTGCTAGAGAGCACCACGGAACGCAGGGGAGATAATTCTATCATTAAAATTCATTAATGGATATGCAAAATTCTGTCAAGAAAACAACAAGAAAAAAACCCATCTCAAAAAGTTTCCATTTCCCATTTCATGGGTTTATCACAGGAGCTTTTGCAACGTAGTCTTCATCTAAAAACTGCTCAGACATTAAAGGCTTTGCAAGGTAATAAACAGCACTCCTAAAAATATCACACAATATCAGCATTTGCATTTGGAAAGTCAATATTCTGCTCAAGGAAGAAATCTCACCAAAATCATCGTATTGAGCATCCCAGCTAAACCCCAAGTTTTAATTTCGCTGCGTGGTATTTTCAGACACGGTGATGCTTAATAAAAACACCCCCACAACCCAGTAAATTCCATCAAACCAGAAAGGCAGCACCATCCAGATCTCTCTCCAACCACAGGAAGAATAAAAAGCGACAAAAAGAAAGTTTAGTTTTTCTTTCAGGTGTGTGAAAGTGTTGTAGTAACAATTCCAACCCATTCCCATGCTCCTAGATGTAGTAAAACCCCATAAATGGGAGCTTCTTGTCCATCCTCCCTCTCTGACTATCTGCTAAAAGCCTTTCAATGACGTCCACATCTTTTCTGGTCTTTAATGCACGAGGAAGAACATTAAAAAATGGCACAAAACCCAGCAGAATGACTTAGGAAAGAAGTGATTCAGTCGCTGGTTTGATAAAATTGCAAATTCCCCTTTCTATGCTGTTTTCAAGGTTATTCCATGCCACAGCCCAGGAGAACACCCAGGAATTTTCTCTGCACAAAGGCACAGAGCCTTTATTGTTACCTTTCAGATCTGCATTAATTTCAATTTAAAATCTTTATTTCCACATCAGCCAAAGTGATTGAGATTAAACCCAAAATGACACCGGGTCACCTGCGTGTGCCCTGAGCCCTCTTATTTACAGCTCACCCCCAATTTCCACCTGATGAGCACTCCTGGAATTTGCTTTTCTCCTGCAGTGGAGCTGAGATCTGAACTCCTGCAGGACTGATTTTGTCCATGTGGGAATATTGGATTTTCCAGAGGATGCTGAGGTACCTGATGGGAGCTCTGTGGCATCTGCAAACTCCATGAATACAGAAGGAAAAGGCCACCTGAGCTGCTGTTCTGGGACATCAAAAGAACTTTCCAACAACCCCTGACAAGAACTGAAGCTGGGGCTCTACAAAAACAATGTCTGCTATATGAAATGGAAATAAAACGGGACCATCTCAAAAACCCAAACATTAATTGTCAAAACAGCGCCTAACGAGCTCCTGCCACAACAAACACTGGGCTCATGCCTACAGGAAAACATTCCAGAGCCCACATTCCCTCCTGTTTCCCCTGAAGATGTCATCAATCACAGTGATGTGCCAGCACCAGGCAGAATTATCAATTTTTTAATTGGCTGCCTCAGATGAGGCTGCAGATGGAGCTCAGTCCATCCCAGCTCCGTGGATGGCTCAGGAATGCTCAGCAGAGCTGGGACAAGCCTTGTTTTACCCATGGTATCTTTTCAGACACTTAAACATCCTCCAACCCCACTGCCTGGCAAAGACATTGATCCAGTTTTACTGTTCTTCACATCAACCCCACGCTGGCAAATCCAGCTCTTTCCAGGTGACCAGCAGCTCTGCTTCCAACAAACTCAGTCCTAAAACTGGCTGAGAGCTTTGGTCATGTTTTTGTGTTAATCTGCCTTTCTGGGGAGTAATTTCAGTTAATACACATGGCTGCAAGAGTTAAAAGATGAACTTCACCCCTGAGAAACTTCTCAAGGCAAGCTGATATGCAAAAAAAAAAATCATAGAATCCCAGAAGGGTTTAGGTTGGAACAAACTACAAAGCTCACCCAGTGCCACCCCTGCCATGGGCAGGGACACCTTCCACTGTCCCAGGGTGCCCCAAGCCCCATCCAACCTGGCCTTGGACGCTTCCAGGGATCCAGGGGCAGCCACAGCTTCTCTAGGAATTCTATCCCAGCTTTTCCCCACCCTCCCAGGGAAGAATTCCTTCCCAATATCCCATCTAAAACTTCCCACTTTCAGCTTAAAGCCATTCCTCCTTGTTCTATCCCTCCAGCCCTTGTCCCCAGTCCCTCTCCAGCTCTCCTGGAGCCCCATTAGGCCCTGGAAGGGGCTTTGAGCTCTCCCTGGAGGCTCCTCTTTGGCCCTGGAAGGGGCTCTGAGCTCTCCCTGGAGCCTCCTCCTCTCCAGGTGGACACCCCCATGGGTGTGGATCAACTGTTAAACTTCCAAACACATTTTAATATTCATTTTTAGGAGCAGCCAGAGATGTGGATAATTTTGATTGCCATGTCCTCTGCATCTCCTGGTGATCCCTGTCCCCTCCTCCATCCCTCCAACACCCTGACAATCCCTGGGAGCAGCTCATGGCTGCACAGGAGGAGCTGCTCTGACTGTCCCCAGCCAGCAGAAGTGTTGTGTCACTGAAGGGACTGATAATTACACAAAAACATCTCCTTAATTAGCACAGTGGGAATCGGAAAGGAACAACAACGTTGAATGTCTGCTGGTGAAACTCTCTGAGTCCACGTGCAAGTGTGGAAATGCCAACAGGAGAGCTGGTTAAAAACCTGGAATGGCTGCTGGAGTTAAAAATAAATACAGGAAAATAAACAATAAGCAAAGAGAAACAGAACACAAACAGGAGGGGATTCTGTAGTGCTGTAAGTTTTAGTTGAAATTATAGAAATCTGTTAAATTTTGTCATCTCAGCTCAGGCTGAGCCCCCAAAGTGATGCTCAGCAGACTGGGTGAGGGTTTTTGACCAGTGATCAACACCTCCTCGTGTTTCCCTGCATTAAATAATGATTCATGCTCATCTTAGTGTTCATCTTGGTAATAAAACCCCTTCCTTTGGTACAAAATTGTCCCTTGAAGCCACCACTGCATCACACAGAGACATCCCTGCTCCAACATTCATCTGCAGATCCCCACCTGCAAACCACTGCTCAAGGCTCTGCTGGGAAGGAAATCTATTTAATATCAGGAAGAAAGTACAACTACCAGGCACCATTTTCTTTGTGAGGTATCACTTACAGCCAGCACACTCTTAATTACAATGCTAATAAAAGTCTGTAATTATTTAGAGGCAATATTTGTTCTGGAGGTGTTTTTAATACGCTCCACTAACCAGTTAGCAATAGCTAACAACATGAGTAGATTTTAATCTTAAGTTGATTTTGAATCTTTCGTTGGAGTTGGAGATCATTGCCATCATCTGCAGCACAGCACTGGAAGCAATACACAGAAAAAAGGTACCTAATTCTCGAAAAAAAATCAATTTCAATTTGAAGTGTAGGAATAATTGCAAAGCTCTGTTTATCCAGCCAGTCCTGCAAGGGGTTTCCATTGTCCTGGGCATTTATCAGCTATTTATTCACTGAAATAGTGTCAGGGTTTACCCTGGAAGTCTTTCCTTACTGCAAAGCTCAGAAATGAGGTGGTCACACAGAGAAGAAGATGATTAAAAAATATCCCACTAGGGAAGTGCTTTGCCAGCACTTTGCTACAATTCCTGCCTCTCCTGGATTGTTTCTTTCCAGAGCAGGTTCACTGAGGGTCACTCTGGGTCTGGGGCCAGAGGGGTTGGAAAGCCCTGGGTGGGAATGGCCCTGGGGGTGCTGAGGGGTTGGAATGAGCCCAGCTGTGCCCAGCTGTGCCAGAGGCCACTGGCACTTGGATTGCACCAGGAATTGTGTGGTCACAAGCCCAGGGCAGGGATTGTGCCCTGTGCTGGGCATTGCTGGGGGACTTCAAATTCTGGGGTCAGGTCTGGACTCCGCAGGACAAGGACACTGAGGGGTTGGAGCGTGGCCAGG
>VZTH01016345.1:0-19121 GCA_013397815.1 Aleadryas rufinucha | reverse complement strand
TGGAGGGGAGGGGACCGGGGGCGGGACGGCAGCGGGGCTCGGCCCGCCCCGGGCGGCTCCGCCCGCCGCATGTGACCGGCTGCGGGGGAGGGCGGGACCCGCGGGCCCAGGGGGCTCCTCCCGTCGCTGCCCCGACATTCGCCCACAGGGCGCCATTTCCCCTCTGGAACGGGGGTACCGAAGCGGGCGGGGGGTGAGGAGGGACGTGGTAGTGTGGGGTAGAAAAGTGCCGGGTTTTCACCTGAACTTCCGAAGGGGGAATCCCACACGACATTTATGGATTAAAAAAATATATCCCTGATGAGGAGTTGCAGCTTTTTTTGCCTCACGGCAGCTGCAGGCTCCCGGCTGGGTGCCTGAGGGCAGCTGCGGGGCCGTGAGCGTAGAAATTACCACTTCCCGCATGTATCACAGCCCTAAATAACCATTTACATCCCTGGTCGCGGAAAGTACTTAATTTGTATCACCTGGGCATTCCATAAGGAGCTGTAAACTTCACTCGTGTTGCTTTTACTGTTAAAAGATGCTTCATTTGTGCTACTTGCCCGCTTTTCTCACGGTCCCCTTCACACGCCCTTCCACTGTTCTGTTTCATAAAGCTGCAGTTTCAAAAGAGGCACCAGGAAAATTTGACAACGCTTTTCTGCCACATACTGGGATCTGTGGCAGCATAATGATAAACACGAGAGTGTATCGATCCCTCGTTTTAGTGTTCCAGCCTGGGAAGTAAAAGTAGACCCATCCTTCGCTCTTTAATTGAAGGTTACACGTCATTTATCAAACTGGGTGCTCTTTACTTCAGTGAATATTTTACACATTTACTAGTCAAGACTGTTACAAGGTAACTCTTAAGTGTAAGAGCTAGTTGAATTGCAAATAAAATCATGGGCCAGGGAGCAATGTTCACTGTGGACAATGGTGTTGCCATAGGCCAGCTCTCTTTCAGGGAGCTGGTGGTGTGTAGGGATAACGACAGGTTCATAGTCATGATGTGTCACAAATTCAGCCAAATGACAAAAAACTATGACTGGTCTCTACGAGCCACCTTTATTTAACTCAGGAACATGAGTAATTTTATGTATGTTTCATAAATAGCAACGGGGTAGCTTTTGCCTTCAGCTGCACCACCGATGGGCCAAAAATGAGTTTTACACTGACTTCCAAATAAGTCAGGGTAATATCCAGCTGAAGATTAAAAAGAAAACTCTTTGATGTTATCTTTACCATAATAGTTGTGCAGTGGGTTGACCTGGGCTGATCCATCACTCCCCTCCTCAGCTGGACATGGAGAGAAAATATGAGTTAAGGGCAGGGAGAGGTCACTCACCGAATCACAGGCAAAACAGAATTGACATAGCAAAATTATTTTAATTTATTACTAATCATATCAGAAAAGGATAATGAGAAATAAAGCAAATCCTAAAAACACCCCAGCCCTCCCTCCTTCATGGGTTTAAACTGATTCCTGATTCTCTACCCCTCTCCCTCAGTGGCGTAGCAAGACAGGGAACAGGGTTATGGTCAGTTCACGTTGTTCCTGCCACTGCTTCCTCCTCAGGGCAACAAGTCCTTCCCCTCCTTCAGCATGGGGGTTTTTCCCTCCCACACAGACTTGTCCCCCACAAACTTTTCCAACACGAGTCCTTGCCATGGGCTGCAGTTCTTCAGGAAGAGCCTGTTCCACTGTGAGTTCCCTGCAGTGCCACAAGTCCTACCAGGCAACTTGCTCCAGCACCGGCTCCTCTCTCCACGGGTCTGCAGGTCCCTGCCAGGACCCTGCTCTANTCTCCACGGGTCTGCAGGTCCCTGCCAGGACCCTGCTCTACATGGGCTTTCCACAGGTTCACAGCCTCCTTTGGGCATCCCCCTGCCCTTGTGTGGGCTCCTCCATGGGCTGCAGGTGAATCTGTGCATCCCTGTGGCCCTCCATGGGCTGCAGGGGAATCTCAGCTCCAGTGCCTGGAGCAGCTCCTGCCCCTTCTTCTTCACTGACCTGTCTGCAGGGCTATTCCCCTCACATATTCCCTTAATACCTTTTTGTCCTTCTTAAATCTGTTATCAGAGACATTACTCCCATCACTGGTAGGCCTGGCCTTGGCCAGTGGTGGGTCCATCCTGGAGCCAGCTGGGATTGGCTCTGCTGGACACAGAGGAAGCTTCCAGGAGCTTCTCAAAGAAGCCACCTCTGTAGCCCTCCCCCACTAAAACCTGGCCACACAAACCCAATATATGTTGTCCCCAGTAAAAACTGAACAGCAGCAGCTACACATTGGAATTACTTCCCATTCTCAGTAGGAACAACGCACTGATAAAATTGAAGTTGGTGTTGGTGACAGTTGAGCTAGAGGCATCAGATGGAACAGACACAGTGAGAATTTCTGGATAGTAAAAGGAAAATAGGGGTGGCCTGGTACAATCTGTAGTCAGCATTAGCAGGCAAGAAATAAAACGCAATTTGTACATGTGAATGCCATTGCTAAGAAAGACAAGTGTCTGAAAGAGTCAGGGTAACAACACTAACAGGAAACATATGTAAATATTGTATTTTTTTGTATCATTTTTTATTTGAATGAAAGCAAATGTCTCCTCTTTCCTCTTCTGTGATTGTCAAGAAAGAGAAGCCAGCAACTTGCAGAGGAAAAAAGAAATAAGAAGTCTTCCAATATACAACAACTTCTTGAACTTCTGTTCAAAATTCATCTACTCCCTCGGGCTGGAATGGGAAGTGGAAGTGCTCAACTAACTGTGAAGGAAGGCAAATTTCAGCTGGGGTTTTCCTTCTCCGTACCAGCAGCACCCATTAAGGTAAGTTAGTTGTGTATTTAAATTAGTACCATATAATGAACACACAGTGAACAATGCAGCATCTTTAACTCCAAGTGAATCAACTCCTGAGTTGTGGAAAACAAATGTGAAAAATGTGCCCTTTTTAGCAGACATTTTCCACTATGTAGGACTATTTTAACAGAAGTCTCACTGGGCCTAAGCTCTCCTGTTGTTGCAGTTAAGTGTTGTTTGCCCAGAACTGCAGAAATGCATTTCTAGTTTTCCCTATTAAAACTGCACCTTTCAAATCAAGGTTTAAAAAAGAAATGGAAACAGCTAAACATTAAATGAAAAGGCAGAAAAGGGACTCAGGCAAAGGAACGAGCCTATCTTTTTTTATTGCTCCACAGCACTGAACACATTTAAAAGATCAACTGAACTCATGAAGCTAAAAACTAAGTTTTTGCAAACTGTTGGTGGGATGTGGGTAATGCTCTAATTGAGCTCAGAGGATGATGGTTTTATACTTCCTTCTGCAATATTCAAATGAAACAAGAAGCTGAACTCTAATTTTGATCCCACTAATATGGAGAATACCAATCTGCTTCAAGATAGACATGCTTCCAATGCCTTGCTGAGTTAGACATTATGTGGCCATTCAAAACACTGGACCAGTCTACAAAGCCAGTGCTAGGTAAATAAAAAACATGTAAAATAAGAACTGAGTCAATTAGCATGACGAAATGACAAGTTTATTGCAAAGTAAGGTGAGTTTTTCCCCCTCAACAGCACATGCCAGAACTGTTAAAATTTTACACATTCAGTTGAATATTACTCAAAAGTCATCTCCAAATTATCAGAACCAAACAAAATACTACCCTGGATTTATTTATGATGGGTTTGTCCAACTATTTTAAATGAAAGGCAATTAGCTCAAGCAGCTGAAGAAAATCCTTAATAAATGATTCCTTAGCCAAACCACAGTTTAAGTATATTGGGAGTAAAACAGGGAGTCAATTAAAAAAAATTTATTAAAATGGTCAGCTCAAGAATTGATGAGTAGGTCATCCCTGCTCATTATCACAGTATAATCCAGTTTTGCACATTCTGTCTGGCAAATTAATTACCACAGTTAAACAAGACAGTAAGTCAGTCCACGTCTTCAACTACAGAAATTCCTTCCTTTTCTTCTAGCTTGGATACCTGCAAGTAAAAAGGCAACCAATTCAATAGCAAAAATAAGCTTGTTCTTCCATCAGCATCTGCTACTGGCTGTAAAAGAGACACACAAAGATCAGGTTTTTATGAAGTGGATAAATGTTTTGGTTTGACCAAATGCAGCTAATCTTGTGGTGTGACACTGGAAAAAGCAGAAGACAGCCTGCTGATACCTCATCCTTTGGGTAGATGTGCCAGCTTTCTTCTGAGCTGCATCACAATTCCTTCAAATTATGCAAGCTATTAAAATCCCAGTGAACATTTTGGCACCTAGAAGTGCATGCTCTGACCACAAATCCTTTACTTCAGACACAGCTCCAAGGCAGAAGCTACAGACAGTGCTGCTGGAGTTCCTAGGGTTGCTCTAAACCCCCTCGGCCAGGTGGAGCTGAATGACATTAAGACTCCAAGAGCAAATCTGGCAATTCCCAGTAAATGCTACAATCTCAACTTCCTTTTACCCCTGTTCCTTCTCGCAGCAAATACAAAGGGAATTTTGCACTAAAAATGAGTGGATAACTAAACTGGCTTGACTACACTATGGACATCCAAAGCAGAAAAGTACTTTCTACAAATCCAACAGATTTCTCTATCATTAGCACTCCAAACTGTTTCCATTCACAAACGAGCCAGAGCTGTAACATGACTCTCCTACAGGAAAACCTGGCATTACCTAAATAAAGGTGGGCTTTATGTCAAGTTTATGCCGTATTTTCACAGTCCTGTTACTATGCCAGAAAAATCGTAAGTGCAGATTGAGTCCCAGGAGCAGAATGATCAGTGAGACACTGTCCTAGAGAGTGATTCTCTTCAGAATTACAATTATGCTCAGCACCTACAATCAGAGGAAACTCTTCCCGTATTCCTTTTCTTGAACAGGGCAGATTGGACTCAAGCCATTGCAAGTTATTACTTTCCAGTCTTGCAAAGAGCTGCAGGAGTTATCAGTTCAGGTTACTGTTGCCTACACCATAAAATCTTCCCCAAACTTGTCTCCCAGTTTCCAGGAATAAGTTGCAATGGCCACCATCCTTGCATAGCCCAACTGCTATTACATACAAATCTAGTTAAAGAGTGTAACAATATCCTACATCATTAAAAGATCTTAATCACATTTACTGTAAGCATAAAATAATTACATTTTGGTCCAGACCCTACAAAAACATTTTGCCTGACTCCCACAGAGGCCAAAAGAACTTTTGTCCTGGACTTCAGTGGGAAAAAGTCCAATATGATGTAAAAACTCTCCCACCATACATACTTTACAATAAAGTACTGCACATGGTAGCTTTTATCCCAGGTTTCAAGGTAGTAAAACACTATTACAACATGTCTGGCATTTCACAGATGAAGGAATTAATATTTTATTACATGTATAAACATATTCTTAAAAGCAACTGGGGTGTAAAATCTCTGGCAGAAAAAACCTCGAGGTGCTAAAATTCTTCACCCCAGCACTCCTGCCATAAAAGAGGCATTAAAATAAGTTTGAAGGGGTGACTAAAAACTACAAAAAGTTCAGCATGGTTCCAATAATTGCTTGAGCCCCTCCCCACCTCACAGTGGGGAGCACTGTACCAAACTGAGCACAGTACCATTACTGCTGCTATGTTTGAGCAAACGTGTTTGTGAGTCAACTAACTTGAGATTCAAAAAAGGAATTGTTGCAGAAGCAGGTGGGAGAAGCACTCACAGTGAATTGCTGCCTCTTACACTGGCTTTTCCCCACGCTGATGTAGGTCAAGTCTTAATTCTGCAATTAAGCAGATCCCTTCAGACAGGTCCTGAACTGAAACCAAAACACAAAAGCTTGTTTCTCCCATTAGCACAGGACTTCATGAGCCTGGATACACCTATTAGTTTCTGGCCTCAGTACATCTATTCTTTTATTTTTTCTTTTTCTTGTTCTCATAGCAGTATGACAAAAAAGAACCCAAACAGCCTACACTGAAATCAGAGGATTTAGCCTCACAGTTATATGAAAAGAACAATCTCAGTTACTCCTGTAATAACTACTACCCTAAATGCTAGTTGTCTTTCACTGGAGGTTCACAGGAACCAGGCTGGACCCACTGTGAATAATTTAAGTATAAAACCATCCCAGAAGCAGAGGGCATTTACCTGTTTATCTATGCACCTGAACTGCCAGGACCATGAGGTGTTGTAGAGGAAAGGCCGCAGGTCAAATCGGTTGTCGTCTGGACTGTAGTTTTCAGCGTGGTAGGAAGGGGTGAGGGTGGTCATTTTGTGCCTGTTGACTGAATACATCCTGAAGAAATGCTTAACCTTGGATGCCACCTGGTGTACAAAGAATATAGCTTTTAATCAGATTGAGTTTCTTGGTATTTTAATTAAAAAATGTAGAGGAGAACGGTATTGTGGAGATTGTTTTCTACCTTTACACAGTCTAGATATTCTTTCAAAGCAAGAGCCGTTTTTTGTCTCAGAATACATAACCAAAGGCTTCAAGAGTAGTTGGTCATCTGTACTGCAGAGAACAATTTTCCCCCTGAGGTACAGTTCTGAAGTAATTGTTTTCAAATTACCCAATTACTGTTTTAACAGTTTGCAACACAAGACAACAAGCTCCATTTAAGAGATGCAGACCAGATTTTCCAGTGTATTCTGCTGCAGCTGTAGAATAATCTCTAAACACAAAATAATGAAACTATTCCTTTCAGTTAAAAGGAACCCAACCTTTCTCCAAACATCCTCTATTTTGGCAAAAACATTAAACTGTTTGACATTTTTTTCTCTTTGGTATCTTACCTCTCTTGGAGTACAAATTTCCTTCCACATATGAATCAGCTTACAGAACATACTGTATGGTCCAGCCTTTGCAATTTTCCTTAATTTCCCATAGACTGAGAGCTCTGCATATGTCATCCCCATATCTGTCTGAAAACACACACACACAGAAAGTCACTGAAAATCTTAACTAGGCAAATTTTAATTAATACTTTTATGGAGCAATTAAAATAACCCAGTTAAATCAAAGAAACACCAAAATGAAATTGTCAATGTCAAAAAGACATAGTAATATTATGACCAGAAATTAAAAAAACCCACTGGAATCTCTCTGGATTGGGAGATTAGAGTCCATAGAGATAATTTTATCAGTCCTCTCTTTTCCAAAGGGATAGCAAAGAGAAGGGTGTGGGAAGAAGGGGGCTTTGCCATCAGTCATCTTCACAGCAGTAAGGCCCTGACTGTCTTTTGATATTAAAAAAACTTAAAACAAACTGAATTTTACAACACCCATCCTTCTAAGTGTCCAAAAATCTAAAGTAATTCAAAAATGTTAACTTGCTGGTTTGGAAACTATTGTCAACACAGATAGGGCAGGTGTGGGAAACTAATGCCTTGTTGGCAGCTTTAAGACTGATTATAACATGCTTGTCAATAAGCATGGTTACATACAAGAATAAACAACAGTTACTGGACAAAACCCAGATTTTGGGGCAAGGCTCACAAGATCATTTTAAAGGCACTGCCCATTACCTCATCAGTTTGAGCCACTTGTCCATCCACCAGGGGCTCCAACTCCGCAGTGGGTGGAGCTGACATGATACTGTAAGGGAGAGGGGAAAAGGAAAACCGTGGATTCTATGCAGTCTTATGAGCACTGGTTTGTTAAACTTTTTCTTTTTGCTTCATCGCAAAAACAAAGCACCTGGCTCAGACAGTTCCTCCAGTGGAATTAACAAACAGTCACTGAATCACTGCTCACCTTCTGAGGGCCGTGAGCTGGAAGTTTTCAATGCAATACTGAATGAAGTTCTTCAAATCAGTCTTGCTGATGCCGCCAATGGGGTTGATATCAGCACTGGAGCAGTCGTACTTGGTCAAGTAACCACGGAGACTGAGCAAGACAGGAAATTTCATCCAGCAACAGTAAATAATAATGTGACTGCAGCACAATATATAATCCTTGACACTATAGAGAATTTATATGTAGCACAAAGAAAGGGAAAAACAGACTGCAGATTGGTGTAACATATTTATACCTAAAAGGCAAACATGTTTAACTGCAACAGGGCTATCCTAAAGCCATGAAATTTCCAGAAGTATCATCTTCAAACAATCATAAAGCACTGCAAAACTATCCATGCTGAGGCAATATGTGCAAAAAAATTAAAATACTGTGCTGACCAATTAAAACAATAAATCTCAAAACACCCACAGAACCAGCACACAGTACTCTCACAGCTTTAGAGGTTACCACTCCCACAGTCTTACAGGGATTGCTTTAACCTTCAAATAGCCAGCTCTAACAACAGTTCTCCAGATTTTAAAGTCTGTTTTTCAGCTCAAAGTTCACATCTTAGTTCCTAATACAGTTCCTTAGTTCCTAATTGAAAATACAACAAATTGGGAAGTTAGCCTAGTGAATGCACAGGTAAGCTCTACTGAACACAGCATTTTATGGGAAATGCTATAGCAATACTTTGGCTAAACCTCTGAAAAACACACAATTTCCCATTCAGGCTGATTCAACTATTTTCACTAATTTCACTGTTACTGCTATATTCTTAGGTTGTTACCTCTTCTGAGTAATAATCTACACTGGGATTTGGTAGAGTTGCAAGGAAATGACAGTGTCCTGTCCACCTGGGTTTGGATTCCCAATTTTCACCAACCTTTCATCCACATTGGCTGATCCCAGCACCAGCAGCCCCCCTGGCATCCCACGAGCCCACAGTGTCAGCTGAGCAAACAGGTAGGCAAGGACCATTCTTATTCTAGCCTGCAAAGCAAAATGAAAAGGAAAGCAAAATTTACATAGTAGAGTGATTTTTTTTTTTCCCCAGCCACTTTTACTAATCAATTGTCTAAACAAACTCATGAAGAACATAATGTGGGCAGGGTAAGAAGGATGGTCTTGTGGAGAAAATGCTGAACACGCTCAGGAAATCCAGGTTCAGCATCTGCTACTGCCACAGACTTAGGAAGTCTCTCCTGGTCTGAACTGCAAAATGGGGAGTAGTTGCCATTTTCTACCACCTACAAGCACTAACAAGGATCCATGAGGGATGAAGTATGCAGATAAACCATACCCTTTTATGGAGTAAATAAATCCCTCCAGTCTAATGCATAACATTTGTAAAAAGTTCACTTTGCTTTTGTCCCCACTCCGAAACTCAGCTTTTCCTAAGGGTGACAGTAATACCAAACCAACCTGGGATCCAGCCTCCAGCTCCAGCCACAATCCTGGGTGATATTAAGGAAATACCCACTCCTCTGTGACTAAAGCCTCTCCTGTTGCCAAAAAGCTGATAAAGGATTCAGTGTTTGCTTACAAACAGCTGGATTTCTCCAGTAACAGAGGGAGAAAGATCAAATCTTCAAATTAACAAAAACTATCAAACAGGATAACCAACGCTCAGACCTAAAGCACAGTTGCTGGTTAGGTTGGAAAAACAAAAAACCCAAACCAAAACCCACAGAACTGAAAGAGTCTGACCTGATTCAGCCTACAGGGCACACACCTGCACATTCTGGAGTGCCAGGCTCTCTCTGCTGCTCCCTCCGTAGACAGAAAACCGGGGAGTTCGACCTGTCACCACACTGAAGATCCCCACAACAGCTTTCACAGCCGCATCAATGTTCAGGTTGATGTGGTAGCTGAGAAGAATTCAAGCACAAGTGACTCAACTAGCACAATCTGGCTGTATAAAATACCATTTAAACAAAAAAACCCAAATCCACCCATCAAATGAGGTCTTAAGGCCACTAAAATCTCAGATCTGGTATGAAGAAACTTAGGAAAGAATAACACTTTTCAGAGTCTGTTTCCAAAATTCCATGTCCTTTGCCAAATGCTTCTAAGTTTGCCTCACTTTAACACTTAAGTAATAATATCTGTAACATTCCTACTTAACCCACCTCCTATTGCTCTCTAATTTTTTCCCATTTTCAAGCTTGAACGTTTGAGATGCAAGTCCTTGCCAGAACATGATTTTTTTTTCCCCCAGCCCTTCTCAGCTTGTACCTGCCTATTTGCTCAGCCAGCAGTTTAGCCCTGTTGCAGGTATCCTGGGAGGAGTTCTCACTGGCCATGTAGCACGTGGTGAAGACACGCTTGCACAATTCCCGAGGATCCTCAGGGATGTAGGTCTCATCATTCACAATCCTGCGTGCATCAGCCAGCACATCTGCATCTGAGGACAGAGCAAAAGAAACACAAGAGTGGGAATTATTGTGCTCCTCCTACCAAGGATATGCAAATATCTTGTACATCCCTTGTATTCCAATTAAGCTTTACAGTGTCCCTGTCAAATAAGATGACTACGTCTAACTCCCCCAAAAAATTTTCATCTATCAATTAAAAGAATTACTGATTTTGCTCCTGATTTTGAGCACAGAAGTATTAAATCCATTTGATCTACTGAAGAATTTTAATAGAAAACATAATCCAGTACGTACAAAGACCAAGCTAAAAGCATAAAGTCTGCTTTAAGCTAGTTTGAGAACTTCAACCATCCCTAACCATGCTTTGTCATGCTGGTTTTAATGGAAGGGGAAATTTTCCAGAATAAACTGAAAACTACATCAGCCAACATTTGAACAATACTCTAGACAGAAACTATTCTGAGTTCCATATCCAATTCTTAAACCCAAAATGAAAACTATTAAGCCAATTCAGAGAATCTGAATCTGGACACACATTTTTGCTGGAATTTCTGAAGAGGTACAAAGAACTCCATTAGAACAACAGGAAAAAGTTCTGCCATTAATAAGCTCTTGCAGCTACTGCACCCAGCTAATATTAGCTTGTCCACAACCATGAGTGAGTATGGCTGGCCAGACACACAGATCTACTTACTGCCATTCTTGACTGCCAGGCAAACCTGGTGACACATGGAATACACTATGCAAGCTGTAGCAGAGCTGTCAATTCCACCACTCAGAGGTAGGAGAAATCCTGCCTTGAAAACAGAGCAAGGAAGAGGTTCCACATAGCAAAATTAGAAAAAAATATGTATTGTACTACTCAGAAACACACTCCTGTAGAAGAGTAACAGGTGCATTGTTCAAGTCTGTTTATATTCTACTGGGGAAAAATAGAACAAACCACCCAGAGCAAATCCTCTTAAACTCTCATCAACTGGATAATCAAACAAGTAGTCAGTGTAAAGCCCTTTGGCTAGAAAAAATTCCAGCTGTCTTCACCCTCTAGTAAGACAGAAAAGCTAATAAAAAGGATTACATTTTTCATGTATACTTTACTATTACACTGAATTACTACTTCATGTCACTCTGCTGCACTCAAGAAAGCACAGTTCCTAAGGGAAGGGTGCACAGAGCATGCTGAAGTCAGACTTGGAATACAATTTTTAAGTCTGAATGAGCTACCAGTGAAAAACTCAAACTTTGCACCTTGGACTAACATCAGTTTGGGTTACCAGTAGCACAGGATAACAATTTGGATTGTCCCTGTGGCACAAAAGAAGCTGTGTATGCCAAGGGAAAAACAAACCCAGTTGTTCTTACCTGTTTGCTGCGCCTTAAATAGTCCCAGAGCCAACATGCAGGTCCAAGGCTGAAATTACAGAACATGATTGTGCTTAGAAGGTTAGGGAATAATACCTATGCAAAGCAACAAATTTACTGTGGTCTTCCAATGAGAGACTTTCGTTACTTAAATCTAAAGAACATCTTATGCTTATCTCTTTCTTTGGTTTGTTTTGAGTTTTGGTTGGGTTTTTTTTAAATCAAAATAATTTTCGAGCAACAGATTCAGTGTTTGATTACCTGATCTCCTCCTCAGGACTATGATGTCTCCACTGGATTGGCATACAAGTAGGAACAGCTACATCGTCAGGACACGACAGAGCAAAATTCACTTTTACCCTGGGGTAAGGATTCACTTTACTTGCCTAAGCAATAGTACAGAAGAATTCAGAAGACACCAATTTTAACGTAGCATATACCTATAAAATACCAGATCTATAAGATACTGTGAAAATCAAGACAACACAAATACTTTTTACATTCAATAACTGTTCAAACTTGGCACAGCTTACAAACACAAGGGGTTCTTACCGCCAAGTTACGAGATGAAATCTCTGCTCTGTAACTTCGAACATCCTCCAGATCCAGAGTGGCAACTAGCACCTCCTATGAAAAGGCTTTCAACATTAGATCACTCCACACAAACAGATAAACAATGCTTGGCAAAAGATTCAGCATCAGCTGTGGCAAAGGAAAAGGCAAGAAACGTTACTGGGGAAAGAGATGGAACTGGCACATAATGTGAGGAAACCTAGATGACAAATCTACTTTTTTCTGAAACCAAAGTGAAACCTTGTGTCGACAAAACTGGGTCATAATTACAACATTGCAGTCTTTGCCCTTTCTTCCTTTAGATAAGGGAATCTAAATTCACAGGGTCTCTCCTCCTCATGGTGATTGCATACAAAAATGTTTTCATGAAGTTCTTCCACTGTGACAGTTCTTCCTTTCTTACAAAAGCAGGAGAGCTACTGTAGGTAATCTGACTAGGAAAACACTTGGATCTAGTTGAATAGCGTAATTAAAATACACCCTTTTTAATTTAGAGACATGGACCTAGAGTCTGGAATGCCTGGGATTTGTTGAGCATAAATGTACTAGCAGCTATAGGGTGAATACATTACCACATCATCGAGTGAAAACTGGGATCCTTGTGCAACTGTTTCTCCATTCATGGAAATCATGGCACAGCCATCGTAATACAGACGATCACCATCACAGCCTTTCTGGTTTGCTAAAATATATATTCCACCATTCTGCCAGGGAAACAAACATGCAGGGGAAAAAAAAAAAAAAACAACAAAATAAAAGCTGTTCAGAATATAGCACCTGACAGGATGTTAAAAACCAAAATGTTATTTCTCTGTTCCTTCCCTTCTTACAAACCTCCTCTCCCTTTACATGGTAAATTATTTATGGCTGGAATTCTCTCTTGACAGGAGTCTCTATTAGTAGAAAGAGTCATTCCCTCAACCCAAACAGAAAGCTGCACTTCTAAACTGAAATTCTAAGTTCAAATCGAGGTTGGAAAAAGCAGGAAGGTGATGACAGAAGCTGTGTTTGGATATCAGAGGAGAGAGCAGATACTGTTAAATATAAGCAAAGCATGTTAAATTACAATGACAAAGCAGCTTTTTCACAGTGTAATGTACACTCATTGCTTCATTTTTGTCCCCATCACTGTTAAGATAGGACTACAGTCCAATTACTTAACATCTTCTCATTTTTAAAACAAAGAGAACTTTCAAAGTAGAAAAGTGCACACCTTTGCTGTGGCAGAATTCACCAGATCCACCCGGGCGTGAGCCTTCCGCAGCACGTGGTGACTCCCGGAAGAGTTGGTGAAAATTTCCACGCCATCAAGTCCCATCTCAATGTGAGGGCTGTCAAAGTAAAAGGCACAAAAATAAATCACTACTGTGCTGTGAAAACTGCAAATATCATTAAAAATCACTGACAAACAGAAACGTCTGTGGCATTGTCAGCTTCCTGCATGCCTTAGCTCAAACAAGGATAGGGCTTTCAAAAATATCTGTTTTTCTTGCATTGCACAACTCTTCTGTCAAAGGCCAGCAGTGGCTGCAGAGGTCAGGAGGGCTTTTGCTCATTCTGTTCTAAATGAAATGCCTTCTACTCTATAGAAGGCCAGGTCTCAAAGAAAGAATAACATAATCTTGGTCTGAAAGGGCAGCATGGATATTCACTGCAAGGCCAGTTGTCCCATTTTTCTTGTCTCTTAGTAAATCCAAAAACAGAACCACGAGGAGAAGATTTTTACTGTTTTTCTTTTTCCAATGTCATAAGAAAGAAATATGAAAAAAATAAATCACATCTTTGACACACCACACCTTCTGCAGTTACAAGGAAATCAATGTAACTGGGAGATCTGGAAAAATATCAGAAATGTGAGCACTAGAGTTTCCTGTTATTTGTTTCCTTAGGTCACTCTTTTCATTCTGCTTCTTTTTGGTATTTCTCCCCTAACCCTCTGTTTCAAATTGATTTAGCTCAACCACCTACATTTCTTTGCCATCCTGCACCTAGCCTAGTGAGGTCTTTCCCATGATGTATTCATTGCTCCTAATCATATTTTACTTCACTGGCACTTTCTGAAAGATAAATTACATGGAAAAATAATAAGCAGATCTTGAACATTTATTTCAGGCAGCTCCAGGGTATGTTTTAGTTTACTTTTTATTTTCTCTTCTCCTCTACCTGTTTGGTGCCCAAAGTTCTTCACATATTTCTGCCCCTAGGCAGGTATCTTTGGTTGCTAGCACTGCATCCCCAAAAGGAACAGTTTCCTGAGGAAAAACAAGAACATTCTTACATACATGCAGTAGAACAAGCTATTCAATTCAAAAACTCAACTACAAATCTTGAGAAAATATAAAAATTGAATGCTCACTTATGTGAAATTAGTGACACAATATCAATCACATTATACCTTCTTTCATTTTATTGCGTAAAAAAAAAAAAAAAAAGCTCTGAAATGCAAATTTCTGGACTGATTGAAACTTTTAATTTCAGTATTATTCCGATCCAGTGCTTTGCTTAGACAGGAATTAAACAATCTACAAAACAGAAACTCTCTGTTGCTAGGAATCACACTCATGCTTTAGTGGGAACTAACAAAAATTTTAGATCCTTCTGAACTAACAATGTTTAAATTAGTTTTTTAATTTAATTTTTTTAACCTAAAAACACCTACTCAATTCTAGTCTCAAGCACAGATAAACTCAGTACCAATATTGTGCAAAATATGGCAGTCAAGGATCTGTATGTACAAATAACTGAGGCAGATTTAAAATTTACTTGCTTTGCTGCCACATACTAACATAAATAAGGTTAAATTATGCTCTCATTCAATGTAACTTAGAACCACCACTGAAACATACGAATCTACAACATGGCTGGCAGCAGAATTTTGGGAACTATAGTTTTTAATTGCTGGATCTGGAAGATGCTAAAGTTAAAAAAAAACCAAACAATTTACCTGTCCAGTCACTTCCTGAATTATCCTGGGTAGAAAATATTCCTCCACGTGCCTAAATCAAGTTTATAGATTGTGAATACATCATTACATAAATCACAGCATCAAAACTGGTTTTCATCTCACCTTCTAATGTTGGTTAAAGAAACTCTGTTGGAGTTGTACAGGGCTGTGTGTGTTTAAAAAATGAAAAAACACCTTCATCTTTTCTGTGGAATTAATCAGAAATGCCAACATTTTAAGATAGCAACATCTGTGCTTCAGAAAGGCATGGTAAGTAATGCTCCCCCCTGGCTAGAAACAAGACCTAACAAAGAACACACCAAGCAAGTCAAACGCCAGATGGAAGTTTCTCTCTTTGCAGGGTTGCGACACGAGCAAAGCAGAACTGACGGGCTCAGAGGACGGACCAGAAGTGCTTTACTGAGACCCTCAAGTCAGAGGCAGTCCCTGACTGCAGGAGGAGTGCACAGCATCAGAGATGAGTGCCAGGCATATTCTGCAGCATCATAAGGTAGGTAAGTTTTATTCTCTGCAGTTGTTAAAGTTCTGACAGAGCTCATCCACTTCAGTGTTTGCCAGTTCAGTGCTGGGATGCGGCAATCCAGCAGATAAACACAGCCCCGTCCAGTCCTGAGCTGGGTGTTCTTAGAAAGCAGACACCAGGAAAATGACACTTTTCACTGGTTGTAGGATCAAGCAGCCCCACTTTTGCTTCCAGCTCAGCAGCTCAGAGTATGACTGCTCAATAAGCTTCCTAACCCAGCTGCAATCATGTAGCTTGGCTGACTCTGCCTTGCTGTTCTCCCTGTAGCAGCCAATGATGATTTGCTGTAGATATTTCAACCCTGCTGCTGTGGCTGCAAACAGCAAGCTGTGGTTTTTAACACAATTTTAACAGTTGCCAGCATACCTTGCTTTGCTCCATGGGGTGAACCATCTAAGTTCCCTGTAGTTTCCTCCATTTGCCAGTGATATTTTTGGTCTGATCAGAAGAATCTTCCTTAAATCATAAAACAAAACAGAAAAGCTGAGTTAAGACATGATGTACAGCCAAACAAGTAAAAATATGAATACTGATTAAGATTAACTCCTTTTTTTCTTTTATAAGGTAACATTTTTAAAGTTTCTGTTTGCAGACTCAAGAGGTTTTTCTGAACTCTTTCAGAAAGCAGTGGAAATTTAGTTTCTACAAATTCAGAAAAGAAAAAATAGGTAATGAAAAACCTTAGTTGTCTCTCTCAAAATTTAGCAAATAGAAAGATAAATCCATCACTCTACATAGCACTGAAGAATCTTGCTTGAAGGCAAACTGGTGTCTGAAAAGATGTGTTACTTCACAAAACACATCAAGAACTACTTACTTATTTAAAAAGATCACTCGACAATTGTAACGAACATTCCTGTGCAGAACAGGCCTGTGAAAATAAGAAACAAAATTAGCAGTGACTACACTCACTAAATGAAATTATAAAAAGCTACAGAATCTACTTTACTGCATAAAAACTGTTTGTAAGACCTCACTAGAGGGAATCAGGCAAAACAATATATCAAGTTCTAGCTTCTAATTTCTTAAAGTAGTTGTTTGAAAAAATCAGAGTTAGTGACTGTGCTGTCAGTCTCAGATATATCAACTACTACCTGGAACATGAGGAGACCAGAAGATTCTCCAAGGCTGGGCCAGCTTATTTTATCAAACATGAACTCCTGTGATACTGCCAACCCAGTTCAAAACCAAACTAGCTTTACACATTTATAGCAATACCAACACGTTAATTTTACACACATAATTTACCACCCTTCCCTGTCAGCACGAGACTTACAATGGCTTCAGTGATTTTCACACATACTTATGTTGCTTTAAGATGTCAGTCAGTCAAAGCAGCCCCCACATTCCTACAAGACAGTCAATTTATAAAGCCCTTTGAGGACACTGTTTGAGTTACACCTCACACAAAGTCTGACCCGTGGAAATAGGGGCCAGCCATTAAGGTCTCAAATATATAACTAATTATCCTATTTCTCTCCTGAAGGGCTCAGCCACCAGCAGTCTTTGAAAGGATTATCTTTCAGAAAGTGTTCTGCATGTTGCAGTCCTGGTCATGGTAATTAAAAGGGGAAAAGTAGTGCAGTTCCTAAGATGTGCTTGAAAGTTTGGTGCAGAGCCCTCGCCATCCAGAGCATGGCACAAGCAGCATTCTCTAAGGACTTACCTCTTTATCACAGGTATACAAAAAAAAAAAAAACTTACATTCCCACATCACAGATAATATCTTGAGTAGCTGGAGACTCCAAGAGCTTTTCCAGAACTTGAAACGAATGCAAGAGGGTGTCAGACTCATAGTAGTGATCTGAGCAGCCGTAACCACTGTGTACAAAAACAAGGAGAAATCAAAAAGTCAGCCAGATCAGAACCAGAGACAAAGAACCAAAACTACTTCAGACAAGGAACATTTCATCCACACGGGTACTTTATATAGGAAATGAAGAAGCAGTGCTGTTAACATCATCCCTACCTACAGCATTTAAAACTCTGCGGCGTTTTATACCACTCCATGGGGGTGATGTATTCCTTCAAAGGACAGCAGCCTGGGCCCAGGCAGAAATCAAAGCATTACGGTTTCCCTGAAGGAAAACTCACTGAAAAAAGGTCAAAAATTATCGCTACCAGTCAGGTTTCCAAGACAAGAGACCCAATCCTGTGCTCACAACTACAGTGCTTTATTTTACAGCCGCATGCTGTAAGCACGGCTTTGGGCAATGCAGCACCACGGGGCTGATGCTCTTCCTGACTGTTCTTCCACAATTAACTGGAATCGCACCAAATCCAGCGCCAGCAAAGCGGCCTTACCAGATTTCGAGCTCTGGACCAAGCCGGTACCGAGCTCCTTTGCTCTTGGCGATGTCGATACCTGGAAGAGTGTTGGGAGCGCAGTGCGTGAAACAGGCACGGGCTGCGCTGTTCCGCCCGTGGGAGGGACGGAAGGAAGGAGCGGGAGAGGCTTCCTGGCGGCCGGGGGCAACCAGCCATCTCGGCACTCACTTCTGAAAATCCTCTCCAGGTTGCCCTCAAAGTCCAGAGCCCACTGGTTGAGAGCGCAGGTGGCCACGGTCACTGCCCGGCCCATGGCAGCCCCGCCGCCTTCCCCGCCGCTTCCGGGGCGGTGCCAAGCCGGGGCTGCCGGTCCCTCCTCCGGCCCGCTCTTCCCCGTCCTTCTTCCCGGCCCCTCCTCCGACCCTAGCAGCAGCACCTGCACCGTCAGCGCTTCAAGAACCGGCTCCATCCAGACCCGGTATCCACCCCCGGTGTGGATACCGGGTCCCACCTCCTCCGGCGGCGTGTGTTGCTGCACACCCTGACGCGGTTTTCGCGGTTTTCCCTCCCCAGAGCCCTGAACGGCGGGAATGCAGCCTTAGCCCGTTTCTTAGCCCTGCAGCTTTTTTTAAGAGGTGTCCTTCAAACCGAGTTCAGAGTGTGAGTGCTGAAGGTAACTGGAACAGGGTGAAAAATTCTGTGTGTTGTTCACATTTCAGCATGATCCCGGCAGCTCTCAGGGTGATGTCCCCAGAGAGGGTGACTTCTTCAAAGCCCAGTCTCCTCTCTGTGTCCCTCATCGCATACATGGCTGCCGTGAGCCGCCTTACACACAGGATTCTAACTTCTCTCTGTACTAGAATCAGAATCATTTAGGTAGGAAAAGACCTGTAAGATCACTGAATCCAATCACTAACGCAGCACTGCCAAGCCCACCACTAAAGCATGTCCCCAAGCGCCACATGTACACTCCACACAGCTTTTACCTCCAGCAATGGTGACTCCACCACTTCCCTGGGCAGTCTGTTTCAATGCCTGGCGACCCTTTCCATGAAGAAACTTTTTAATATCCGATCTAAGCCAGCCTTGGCATAACTTAAGGCCATTTCTTCTTGTCCTGTCGCTTGTCACTTGGGAAAAGAGCCTACAGGCTACAGCCTCCTTTCAGGGAGTTGTAGAGCGTAAGAAGATCCCCCCCTTGAGCCTCCTTTTCAACAGGCTGAGCACCCCCCTCCGCCCCCTCCGCCGCCGCTCTGCTGCTCCTTGTGCTCCAGAACCTGCCCCAGATCCATTTCCTTCTCTGGACACACTCCA
>VZTH01016344.1:797090-820386 GCA_013397815.1 Aleadryas rufinucha | reverse complement strand
CCCAGCATCCATCCCGCCCAGCAAGGCCGCAAGCTGTTGCACAGCCCCTCGCCAGCCAAGAGCAGAGCGAGCCAAGCGCCAGCCCGGGAGCCAAGCGCCAGCCTGGGAGCCAAGCGTGGCGATCCAGCTGCCGCTTTCGGGGAGGGGACGCGGGGCTGGGTGACTCGGCCGGGTTGGCAGCGGAGCCCGGCAGCCTCGGCCAAGCTGTGCCCCCGGAGTGCGCGGCCGCCGGCAGCGCTTCTGAGGCTCGGAGATACAGAGGTTGTGCCGGGACCACTTTCCACACAGCAATTAACAGGAAGAGACGGCACCGAGCAAATATTCCAATTGCAGTTCCAGGAGGTGCCAATATGTTTTGCCGTTCCGCGATTGTGTTCTGGAGGCAGCAGCAGGGCTGCTACACTGAAGGGTCTGTTCACTTGGCATTTCTGCTATAAACCTAATTTTTGAAAGGGGTTATAATTCGGCCGTTTTTAATTAACGAGGGGATTAAAGTTGGCACACGGGCACTCAAGGGCTGTTTGTTGCTGGTTTAATTTATTTTTTTTAATCCAATCTGTTAGGCCCATCTCAAACAATATTCTTTGTTTCCACTTGCCGGGATTGACTTGAAAGGCCTTTAAAGATATCTGTGCATATGTGTGTGCCTATATGTATGTGTAAGAGAAAAGAGATTTATCAAGGTGAAGAACCACATCCGAGTGGGTGAGCAGGTTGCTGAAAGATCCCACATTCCCAAAGCTACCATAACTCATAGCAATGATGGGCTGGAAGAGGGAATGCAGAAGCAGTTGCAAATTTCTTGCTGAATTTTGCAGAATGTTGTCCACTTGGGACATGCAAAAACTTTTTTCCAAACTTAGGCATCATTTTTATGCACTATACTTTGATAAATAAGTATTAGTATTGCACAGCTTCAAAAAGAACCAGGCAGCTTGCTGGTAAGTCACTGTTAGAATACACAAACATATGTAAATACAATGATACTGTAAGTAGTGTAAATAGAATATGTTATTCTAAATCCCAAAAGTTATAAGGCCATAAACCTCTCAATATCAGAAAAATTTATTGCAGTTCTCTATTATCCCAGCCACTGGAAAGTTTTTTCCTCATATTTAAACTGAATCTCCCTCTTCTTAACTTAATCCTATTAATTGTCCTATATGGCCTGGACCTGGAAAACAGACTGTCCCTTGCCTTTTTGCAGCATGCTTTTCATGTGCCAGAAGGCCATTGCTTCTTTGGGCTTTACAGCTTTTGCAACACAGCCTCTGAAAATTTGTCTATCTTTTAAAAAAACTGTGTCTCACCTCTTTATAGCTGGTCCAGCCTCCCTGGGAGCGATGAAGGTTTTGGGTGAAGTTTCAGCAGAGCCCTTGCTTCTGTCCATTCAAGCTCAGCAACACTGCACCTCTCAGTCCCTCTGCTCTTTCACAGTTGTTTCCTCAAGCATCATCCAGAGATGACCACGCTACATGGAGTGTGCTACTGGACTTGCCAGGAGGAGTGGCAGTATCTCTGCTTCTGTACAAGTGCTTCATACAAACTCCCAGTGGGAAGGGTCTGCAGCTGGCTGCGTTTGAACCCTCGAGTTGGTGACTGGTGGGTCCTTTGTTGTTCACAAGACCAGAGCTCTGTGGTGACTAGAGGGATAACAGTGGAGTGTAAATCCCTTGGGCTCTACACTGCTCTAGCAAAAAGCCTGCTGGCCATGTGAACCACTTGCACAGTTGATAGAGAGCCCGTTCTTCACAGCACAGACAGCCTTTGCTCTTACCAAATTCCTATTCTAGATCAGCAAGTCTGCAGGTTTGTCCCAGCTTTGGCTACAATCTCTGGGCAGGCCCAGGAGTCACTGAGCTGGTTTGGTAATCACCATGAACTACTTACATCTGTCTGTGATGCCTGTCAGTTTGTTGGCCAGTGGATGATGTCCATCTTCATCCTGTGGCTGCTCTCCTATTTTCGTAGATGGACCAAATGAAAATCCTTCATACAAAGCAGTTGGGTAACAAAGGATGGGTTGTTCTTTTAGTTCCAGAACTCAGGGTGGGTTTCAGCCCGAAGTTGATGCCATAATGATTAGGGAAAGGCATCAAAGTGACACCTACATCAGGTTTCTCTGTATATGCTGAAGTCTTTAGTTCTCATTACTTTCAGTGGAGATGAAGCAGATCTAGAGAGCAGCACGATCAGGGCAGACCAGACAGTCAGGGCTTCATTTGTTTGACCCAGTGCAGGTGTCAGTCCAGAAAAGAAGAGGTCTTGCCTAAGTCTCACGTCATCCCTGCCAGCCCCGTGCCCCAAGCTCAACTTTCAGTGGAGCTGACTTGCTTTGTGGGCTCTGGTGGGAGCCCAGGTACCAAAATCCCACAGTGTTATTTAAATCTGGTGCCCCAGAGCTGAGGTCTGACATTGACACACCACATCATCTGTTTTTCAAGTAAAACACTCCAAATGGACGGGGTTTGGAGGATGCTTTGATTAAATCTGCACTGAAAATGTTTTAGGTACAGCACAGATGCTGTGTAGATTTCCGGTGATTTTTACAACCCTGCTCTCCCTCTGCCTTGATGTGCAACCAGGTGTGTTTCCAGACTCAGTTTTTGGACAGAAGAACAAGTTAGAACTATAGAAGCTGTTGAAGAAATCCATGTGCTTTGCTCAAGTCCTTGCACCATCCCTGGCCACGCTTGCGGGCAGTGCTGACTGAGGGCTCAGTTTAACTGGTCAATCCCGAGGTGAGAAAGGGCTTCTGTGTGAGCAGTGACCTCACCTCAGTGAATACTTTTGGCAACACACACTCCCTCTGGCTGATTTCACTCCATTCAGAGGTGACACAACACCCAGAAGTCCAGAGCACTGTTCAATAAATGTTGAACATTTCTTCTGCTCTCTGGATGGAAAAGTTCCTTGTGAAGCTTTGGCTCCTCTCTCCAGTTCTTCTCTCCTGGTGGCAACTGAGTGGGAGGCGAAGGGCAAGAGCGGGGTGTTCCTTTCCTGTGAGGGCTATTTCTGATTTGGGGGTTTGAGGAAGGGTATTTTTGGAGGAAGTGTGGCAGTTTGCATGGCCTGGGGGTTGTTTGTCTCCTATGAATGCTCTGCCCCAGAGTGGCGAGGCTGCAGTTTGAAGGGGTGCAGCAATCACTGCTCCCTGGTGTGATGGGTTTGTCACTCAGGGTAGTGCTGCTCCTGGGGTGTGTGTGTTTGTCAGTTGAAATTTTTCTGCAATTTCCTTGACAGGAGTGTTGAGTGACATGCATTCCCTCAGGAGATATTTCCATGTTTTTATTATTCTTCAGGCTTCTGTGACATTTCCCAAGTCCAGTTTTTGGAGCCTCAGGTTCGATCATCTGCACAAGGTGCCAGCAGGGATAATTTGGCCCTTCAGCAGCGATTATGTTGACTTCTGCAGCTCACGGTATGCAGAGTTTGGGAGTGGGTTTCTCATGTAAAACCTTAAAACACACAGTGAAAATCTGTGTTACTGGGTGCTCAGTGACACCAGGTCCAGCATAATTTTTCACTCCTGTGAATCCTAACAATGGCTTGAAAACGAAGATTAAAAAGAAAACTAAAACTGCTGTTGCCTTCTTTTTAGATAGAGGTACATACAGGACTGAAATTTTCAAGCTTTTGATGACACACAAAGTACAAATACAACTCCAGGACTCCTGGCCAGCGGGAAAAGCACCACTTACTGTGAGTTACTTGGTAAAATCATGACAGTTGACAACACCATCCACAAACAAAAGCTGCATAAAACAAACTGCTCTTCTGAGTAAGTTATCACTGCTTGCACTTCTCTGGACTGAATATTGACGTGCTTTAGAAATTCCTGGTTGGCTGTGGAAGTTTACTTGTCCCTGGACTTTAGACATCTCTGATGACCCTGGTTTAGAGTGAAGAGTTATTGATGGATAGTTCATGGAGTTTTTCCATCTTTATCATGGTGAAAAGAGAGGATGTCATGGTTTATCCCCAGCTTCTTGGGGTTTAACCCCAGCTAAGTACCTCACAGCTGCTTATTCACTCCCACCCCCTGCCCCAGTGGGGAGGAAAATTGGAAAAAAAAGTAAAACTCATGGAGTGCGATAAGAAGAGTTTAATAACTGAAACAAAGTAAAACATAATAATAACAACATTTGTAATGAAGGTGATAATAACGGTAATGAAGAGGAGAGAGAGAGAGGAATAAAATTTAAAAGAAGTGATGCAAAACACAATTGCTCACCGCTCACTGGCTGATGTCCAGCCTGTCCCCAGACAGCAGTCGGACCCCCTTGGCCAACTCTCCCCCAGTTTATATACTGAGCATGGTGTCCTGTGGTATGGAATATCCCTTTGGCCAGCCTGGGCCAGCTGTCCTGGCCATGCACCTCCTCACTGGCAGAGCCCGGGGAACTGAAAAGTCCTTGACTTAGAGTAAACTCTACTTAGCAACAACTGGAGCATCAGTGACTTACCAACATTATTCTCATCCTAAATCCCAAACATAGCACTGTACCAGCTAGGAAGAAAATTAACTCTATCCCAGCTGAAACCAGGAGAAGCCACCTTTTTTTTTGTTGGTTTGTTTTTGTTTTTTTTTTTCAGCCTGAAAGTGCATCTACACCAATGGTTTGATTTTCAGGTTGCCCTGGGCCATCTGTGCTGTGCCCATGGGTGCAGGTTCATTTGTGTAGGTTCATTCCCCACCTTGTTCCCCCCAACATGCAGCTCTGAGGGTAGTTTGCTCCAGGAACCTCTTCTCACCTCTTCTCTTGACTCCACCAAGTTTGGTCCTCTCTGTCCTTGCATCCCTGTACAACGCACCCTGAGGTAGATTTCAAATATTTTCAGTATGTTTGGAGTGGGATTAAATTAAGTTCTTTCTATTTCTGGCCAGAGGAAGAAAGACTCATACAGGTACCTGAGATGTGCCACCAACCACTATGGAAAAAGATAAAACCTATCTTATCTATTATTGTTGCTTTTGTCATTGATATTATTATTATACTGAGAACCCACTGAGGCCCTCTTATTATGTTGTTAAAGCCAACATTTTCTCTGTGCGCTTCATTCTCCAACTTGGGAAAAATACAGAATTTTTGATAAAGTTATGCTGATAATGCTGCTAATTAGTTTCTCATCTTTAAAAAATATGACTGCAGGCAACTGGAGCAATCTCTTTGTTGCAGGACATTGTAGGCTGAAATGTCTGGATGCTTGATATCCTCTGCAGGGCTCTCACAACATGCTAATTTGTCCTTGCAGCAGAGTTCGTTTTTATAGGTCTTTGCCACTCTATTTTGCAAATCCATTATGTCAAAATAGGATCAGTCATATGTGCACAAGATGCAGGCCTTCACCAACCCATATAGAGATGTTTGTGTGCATGTTCACCCATAAATACGTTAAAAAAATAAATCCACGGATATGTGTGTATGCAGATATTTATGTACACACACTGATATATTTATATTATTTCATATTATTTAATGAAATAAAATGTTTAATGAAATTAAATATTAACTTTTTATAATTATCTATAATATGTGCATACACATGAAATTTGACATCTATTTAGGAACTCAGCATGTGAAAGGCTAATTTAACTTGTAGGGCTCAGCTCTTCTAGGGAACATTTCACTCTCATTTCACTTAAAACATATCGTTTACAGCCTCCATTCAACACATACAGATTGCAAGCTTAAGTTGTGTGCTTGCCTATGCATTTCCTAACACTTCCATCTGAACACTCATTATCATTTACTTTCAATAACTATCATCTGTCATTTTTAAAAGTTGCATAATAATGTGGTTGGTTCATATGAAAAGTGATGTTTGCTCTAAATTTGGCTATAATTTTGACATTGCTGTTAGTATTTTTTTGTAAGCTTGACACCCACAAGCTGAAAAGACAGGTGGTAAGTTTATTTTTTTAAACTTCCATTTCAACACCTCCCCCCACAATTAAAAAACCAAAAAGTCACATAGAACATTTTCAATACATTCACTGGAATTTCTCTATTCCTTTCCAGAAAAATTTCACTGAGAAAAAAGAGAAGGGCTGAGTTTTTTACCCCTTTGGATTAAAAAAATTGTACTTTTCAGTTGCTGAGGATTAAAAACATTCCTTATCTAATGAAAACCATCAGCTGAAAGATTATTTCTTCCCTGGTCCTGATGTATGTCCTGGCTCCTCCTTTGTGCTGAGCCTGTGCATCATTATACAAAATCAGTTTTTTCCCTCTCTCCTTCTCCAGATGCTGGAGCACAGTAACAGAAGGGGCTCATGGTGTTGCATCTTCACACAGCTGAGAAATGGGAATATCTTGTTCTGAGCAGCACCTTGTGGCTCCCAGAGCTGCCAGGAGCTACAAGCTAAATGTTCCAAACACAGAGTCTTGTGGCAAATGTCCCAAACATGGAGTTCTGTGCCAAAAAAAACCCAAACAACAACAAAAAAAATCCTCTTGAAATGGCTGAACTGGGTGGTTTTCTTCTCCATCTTTTTGAATTTTGAAAACAGTACATGGAAAATAAGTAATTTCCAGTGATTGAAAACCTGGGTTTAGAGCATTTTCAAGAACCCACTTTAGGAAAGGAGCCATGACATCTTTCATTAAGAACAACCCCAACAGGGATTTTGAAAACTTTTTTAAAATTCAGTTTGTTTAAAGTTTTCTTTCTCTATTCTGCCTTTGCCTTGGTTACTCTCCTGAAGAGCCAGCTGTGGCAGAAGGAAAAGTTTTGCATATCTTTTCCTTCTTGTTTTCCAAGAAACTTACAAGCTGGTTGTGAATCACACTGAAAACGATTCTGTTTTCATTAATGGGGCCAAAGCAAACAACAATCCTAAATTATGTTCTTTCTAGGAGTGTCCTGGCCAAGAACAAACAAACTTTCCTAATTAGCTCAGTCCCTGCTCAAAAGTAGTTTGAGATCACATGGGAGCTTTCTTATCATTCTGATGGTATTGCTTCTATTTGGAGTCTTCAAATTTTGTATGACAGCTGAAAGTTAGTGAATCTCGGAGAAGGAAACATGAAACACTTGTGAGCTTTGGGGGCGCTCTTTTTCTTCTTCTTTTTTTTCCTCCTTCTTCTGATTCCAAATTCTTTACTGGATTCTACTCAAAACTGTGATTTCTGAAAACTGTTCCCTTCTCCAAGCCCATGGTCTTGTGGTAGGTGTGAGGGTGTGTGGGCAGGAATTTGTGGCCGGAGGGGGTTAATTTCTGTGGGGCCAGCGTGAGTTCAGCAAAGGTTGGCTGTGACCTGGAGCAGTTGCCAGCTCCTCTGTCACAGGTGTACAGAGAGTTGGTTGTGACATTTTTCAGCTGTCAGGGAGCACGTTATCCCAAATACCACAGGTAATTGCTCTTAGGTTTTGTTCAGGGGTTTTTGCCAGCAGTTTTCTGTTGTAAGGATAAGGATAGGGATAAGGAAGTTCTGGTGCTGTATCCACATTGCCCTGGACCCCAGATGGGCTGTGAGGGTTGGGCATGTTGCTTTTTCCCAAAGCCTGAGACTCCCTGAACACGTGGGAGCTGCAGGAATGTGTCCCTTATTCCAAGGCACATTTGCACAGCTTGTTGGTGACGTGATGAGGGGTGTCCCAGTAGCACAGCAGTGGAAAACATGGGAGCATGTTGAGTTTCAGGAGCACTGGGCTGGCTTTGGATGAGATGGGACATGAACATTGAATGCAGGGCGAGTTGGAGAGGCTGTGAGTGGACAGTGATGGGAAGGATGACTTTAGGGAGGGCTGGGTTAGATAATAAACAATGAGGCTGCCAGTAGCAGAGACAAAAGGGATTTTTGGATGAAAAGGAAATTATTTAATCAAAGGGGAAGTTGAGGGGAATAAATACCAGGGGAATGACAGACTGGTGCTCTGGAGTTGCCTCCCTCTGACCAGCTGGACTCTGACTGGCTGCCCTACCTGTCAGCTACTGTCTCACACTGGCTGCTCTGCTGCCTCCACTGCTCCCGCCTTTATTTCACCCAGTGGATTCTTGTCTTTAGATTGACTGGTTGGTTGTCTGTTCTTCAGATCACCTTCTCCATCAGTTCCCACCCTCCAGCTTATCATCACATTCATTATTTTCAGCCCCAACGACCTCTCCTGTTTTTCTCCTGAGATGTTTCACTGGCCCTGATTAGCCTTGAATTGCCAAATCCTGACTCAGCTTTCACCAGACAACCATGTTTTATGTCTTCACTGGCTAAATCATGTCCCATCCTTACATCCATCCATATGGCTGAGGATGGGTGGGCAGGCACTGAAGGCCACCCTGGTTCCCCACAGGCACGGGAGGCTGGGTTGTGCTGAAACCCATCCCAGCTGTTCATCTTGGCCTTTCATTTTTACTCTGATACAGCTACAGGGACAAACCAACAACTCCTGGCCTCCATCAGTCAAGATGGTCTCTCCTCTGAGATCCTTAAGAGCTAGTCTTTGTACCTCAAGGCCAACTTGATATAAAAGTCTTCGACAACTAAATCCATAATTAGACTTTAACTAAGCTCCCCTCTTCCCTCCTCTCCCAGTCTTGCTGCACTGGGGGCTGAGCCCACCTCTCGTCCGGGACAAAGGAAATGGGAAACGTCACAACAAGGGGAAGTCTACTGCAAATGATGGAAAACCTCTTCTAACAATCATTTGCATTTTTTCCAGGCATGAACTCCCCACCTTGGGCTCACAGGGAGCCCAGCACCCTGTGCCTTCTGTCTCGCTCACCGTGGCCCTTGCACCACTGTGGGGCTGATTCCCGTGCCAGGCTGGGTGTCCTGACATGCCTGCAGACCTTCTTGGGCTCAGCTGGAGAGGGAGATGGGAATGTTATTTCTGCCTTGTGTTGAAGAGTCTCTTTCACCTCTGACTGGTTCCCTTTTGCAGGAGATTCTGTACATAAGGCTTCATCACAGGATAAAGCTCAACGCCTCCCAGCACGTCTCCCAGTCTCATGTACTCTACAGCTGAGAGCTTCCTTGCTGGGTGACGTGGCAGAGAGCCTGGACAGGGCACAGCATCCCTTCCCAGTGATGGGGGCCACCCTGGGCAGCCCACAGCCACCACCAGCATCTCGGGGTCTCGTGATCCCAGAGGAGGACCTGTCCTCCAAACAACCACTGCTTGTTGGTTGTGCAGAGCAGGTAATTTTTGCTTATCTATCAACAACTAGGGGAAGGGCAGGAGATGCTTTTATCACTGAAGAGTGATGTGCTGTTTCTCCAGATGGTTCCCCTGTGCAACACAAGAGGCTCAGGGTTGGCTCACCTCCCTGTGAGCCCAGAGCAGGATGTTCAAAGATCCAGGAAATCCTGGCTGAAGGGTTCAAGCTGTGATGTTTGGTTATGTTGAGAGAGAACTTAACATATTTAAACTGATCCTGCCATGCACTTTCTGAGTGCAGATAAGATGCCTCTTCCCTGGGCAATGAGTGCATGGGGTGGTTGGGTATGGCCTGGGTCACTAAAGGTGTTTTTGCCCAGCTGCTTTCAGGAGCTCTGCTGTGCTGGCTGAAAGCTGCCTAGCAAAGGATGTCTTCAATCTGTGCCACATTAACCATGGCCATGGGGCTTTGTTTTGTCAGGGCATGAATGGGATGATACCAGGGCAGCCCACAGAGCCATGCACTCAGTGGAGTCGGCTCTATCTGCAAGGCTGAGGGAGAAACAAGTCCTCCAGCTCCCATATTTGCATAATGGCTTTTACTTCTCTAAAGAAAATAGGCTGTATTTGCCAGGAAACTCACCTGAGATACCTTTTAGGTAAAGGAATGAATAACCAACACATTAAATACAAATAATTTTGTATTTNAGAGCAGGTAATTTTTGCTTATCTATCAACAACTAGGGGAAGGGCAGGAGATGCTTTTATCACTGAAGAGTGATGTGCTGTTTCTCCAGATGGTTCCCCTGTGCAACACAAGAGGCTCAGGGTTGGCTCACCTCCCTGTGAGCCCAGAGCAGGATGTTCAAAGATCCAGGAAATCCTGGCTGAAGGGTTCAAGCTGTGATGTTTGGTTATGTTGAGAGGGAACTTAACATATTTAAACTGATCCTGCCATGCACTTTCTGAGTGCAGATAAGATGCCTCTTCCCTGGGCAATGAGTGCATGGGGTGGTTGGGTATGGCCTGGGTCACTAAAGGTGTTTTTGCCCAGCTGCTTTCAGGAGCTCTGCTGTGCTGGCTGAAAGCTGCCTAGCAAAGGATGTCTTCAATCTGTGCCACATTAACCATGGCCATGGGGCTTTGTTTTGTCAGGGCATGAATGGGATGATACCAGGGCAGCCCACAGAGCCATGCACTCAGTGGAGTCGGCTCTATCTGCAAGGCTGAGGGAGAAACAAGTCCTCCAGCTCCCATATTTGCATAATGGCTTTTACTTCTCTAAAGAAAATAGGCTGTATTTGCCAGGAAACTCACCTGAGATACCTTTTAGGTAAAGGAATGAATACCCAACACATTAAATACAAATAATTTTGTATTTAAATTTAAATTTAAATTTAAATTTAAATTTAAATTTAAATATAAATCATTTGCTCGTCCTTGGAAGTGTTCAAAGCCAGGTTGGATGAGGCTTTGAGCAACCTGGTCTAGTGGAAGGTGTCTCTGCCCATGGCAGGGGGTTGGAACTGGATGATCTTTAAGGTCCCTTCCAACAAAAACCGTTCTGTGATTCTGTTTTCATTCTAAGCCTGAGCCAATTAAAATCATACAAAAGAATGAAGCATCAGGAATTAAAGCCCTACCTTCATGCCTGGCTATGCAAGGTACCAGCTGAGAGTCCTTTGCAACTGAAAGCAGGAAAAACCATCAGAAGGTGGGATTCCGTAAGAGACACACCAGAGTGGGATTTGTGAGACCTGGACTAGCTGGCTGGTCTTTGCCATCTGTTTCCACTCTTTGCCTGACTCATCTCTTTGGGCTCCAGGTTCTTTGGGACATGGGATATCTCTTCCCATCCATCTGCAGAGTGTCTTGGGGCTCATCTCTGGTCTGTTGGTGTTATAAGCAGCATTTCCACTGCACTGAAAATACTGCAAGTCCAAGAGTATTTTCAGAAATGGATTGAATCTAAAAACAAATTACATTTCCCAATATTTAATCTGAACTTGGGGAAAACATTTTGCTTTGAACTGTTCCTAACTGAAAGAGGTCAATCTTTTTAAAATGTTTATTTTAAATTTTATTTTAAATTTTCATGTAAAAATAATTTTCAGGTTAGCAAAGGTGCTTCTGTTGAATGTCAACTTCCATTTATGTTGCACTGTGACCCTGACACAGCCATCTCCAAACTGCTTTTCTCTGTGGCTGCAGATGGCTGGGTGGCAGATGTGTTCTCATCTGACAAGTGGCTGGATTTTAGTAAGGGAGTGAGAGATCCCCAGTAGCCATAAAAGTCAACGTTCATCACCAATTATTTTATTCTAGTGGCTTAGGGAGTGCAATTTTAATTTCTTGAAGAAGAAACTGCTGTGATTCTGTGTCTTCTCTGTCATATGAGAGTGTGCTGGAGCTTCCATTAATCACTGTAAGCTGCTGAGAGATCATAAGCAGGAAAGTTCTTGAAAGAGCAAAACGATCTAAACATTACAAACTTCAACAAGAAAAACTCAAAATCACTGTAAAAATCAACTTCAGAATCGAAAGTTATAATTATTTTATACTGCTTGTAACTGAGACCTTATGGATGGAAAAGGAGAACAGATTCAGCCTCTGAGGGCTCACTGCATTTGCTTGATTGCTCTCTCAGCTCAAGCCAGTGTCGTCTAAAATGTACCATCCAGAAGACATCAGAAGTGGCATTCTAATCAAAAGTGACCAAATCCAAATTCAAAAATCACATCTGAATTCACATTTTAGCTCTGAGCAGCACTGCTGTAAAGCACCGTGCTGATGGGACTTGGAAGATCCCTCCTGATGCTCAGTTTTTGTCTGGAAAAGACCTTTTAGAAGTTTCGCTTCCTTATTGAAGACAAGATGGGGTGGAAACCTGAGTTTGCTTAAATTGCCTCAGAATCCTTTCTTGGTCTTACTTCTTCAGGGTGTGGTTTCTAGTTCCAGAACAGCAGCAGATGGTAAGGAAAACAGATCAGCCATAGGAGAATGGGAAACAGCACTACAGAAACGATACCCTTTATAACACCCATAAAGAGACCCTTTATGCTGCAAGGCCCCTGGGAGAGGGACATGCCATGCCTGTTATTTATCTACTTCACCAGGACATTGACTTTTTTTAATACAGGAATAATTTTCAGATTGTTCCTAAGAAAGCAGGAGGTTGTGGGCAGCACTGGAACTCCTGATCTGAAGGGTCTTTTTCCAGAAGAAAACTGAGGATAATATATGGAGGCTCTCCTTTCAAGACCCCATGGACAAAATCACAATGGGAGAAGTTGGGCAACATTTGTGATTTTTTGGTGGCCTTTTTTTTTTTTCTTGCCCCTTGCTTCTGGGCTGAGCCTCGTTGAAACAGGTTTATTATTTGGAAGAATCTGCTAAACGGGCTTGTGCAAAATCCCCTCTTGGATTCAGCTCCCATGGTGTTGCTGAGTGCCAGGCACCAAGCACAAAGTGCACCATTTGTGCTGTGTCATCAGCTTCCTCTGTTGCTGGGGATTATTGCTTCTCCACGGCTGGATGCTTCTATCTTTTAAAGCAGAACAATCAGGAATAAAAAATGTCAAATGAGAAATGAACTATGAAGGACAAATATTTCAATTCCTGCGCAAACAACCTGTCCTTGCTAGCCCTGGATGATGCTCTGTGAGGAAAAAAAAAAAGAAAAGCACATTATCCAAGTACCTGGATAAGCACACCGATTTCATGTTTATTTATGAAAAATAAAGGCAACTCCTGGCCTGCAATCCTCAAAAGGATCATTGTCTTATCTAATTTGGTCTCCTCTGTAGGAGGCCTATTGTTTCCACCCTGTTTCCTGCTTGAAGTTTTGTCAGGTTTCCACTTCCCATCATGGCTGGTTCAACCATGCAAATGAATTCCTACAACTCTGCATGACATGTCAGTTATTAAAGATTATGCTGGCAGGTCAGAAGAACTTAGAAGATCGTGTGTGTGGCAGGGTGTAAGCCTGAGCACAGGTTTTGTGCCATCAGCTTGGTGGAGGTGGCCTGTCCTGTAAAGACTGAAGCCTTTTCGAAGGCTGCAGGTCAGTCAGCCCTGATCACCAAAAACTTCAAAAGTCTTTGTCTCCTTGCTTTGGAGTGACTGATGACAGGTCGGTAGAGAGGATAAAAAGATCTGTCTGAGGCTCTGGCTAATTAAGAATTTATTGCTGCATCATATGCATTAAGTGCCAGTGAGGGCGAACACAACATGTGATTAGTTTATGACATTGGTTTTCTTTGGCATATATGAATACCCAGAAAATAGCTTAAAAAAAAGATGAAGCAGTGATGCTAGGAATAATTAAATCCCACTGAACTAGAGGCTGGTAGCTATGTGACACTGCTTCTGTTGAACTGGGTTTGGTCATTTATGATTTGTAAATGCAAATATTGCTGACTCTGGGAGTCCTTTGTAAAGAGACCTGTTGCCTTTTTTGTCACTGAAAGAATAATACAGATAGATTTTGGACAGCTGGACTAAAACAGTGTTACCTGGCTCCCAGGCACAGGATGATGTTTCTGAAAGCTGCACTGCAGGCTCACATTTGAATGAGGCTCTATTCTGGGAACAGAACAAACTAATTTCTCATTTCACCATTTATTAGCCAATTGTGTGAAACCATTTTTCATGTTTTAATTCACTCTGCATTAGCAGGGTGTTCATCTTCCTGACCCTCAGGCCACATTGTGCCTTACTACTTTCACCTCTTCAAAGAAAGGAGTTATGAGTAAAATCTACCTCTCCTCTGAAAATGGGGGACACAGAAAAGGGGAGTTCCCACCTTGGTGAGCCTGGATGCTTTGTGTGTCTGGGGAAGCACATGCTGTTTTTCCTGCCCTCAGCCCTGGTGTACTAACAGAACTCAGCAAGTGGACCTTTTCTCTCTTCTGCATTATCTGAAAGGAGTGATCATTAATTTCTAATTGTAGTACACACGGTGTAATCCCACCACTGTCAGGCTGTGCTCTTGCTTACCCATGTGTAACCTCCAGGAGACACTTTATTACTCTTGATGGATGACCCTGGAAGAGCTCATCTTGACTTTCAGATCCTAAGCTGCATTTACTGCCCTGGAAGATGAGAATCTGGAGGAGAAACATTTTGCTAGTAAACAGAGCAAATGAACATACAATAAACCTCTGAGACACAGTAATCCCAGAAACCCATGACACTATTAATAATGGGTCCCTTTCAAAGTGAAGCCACACTTCATGCCCCAAAGCCTCTGGAATTATGTTTGGGTAAACTGCAGACATCACATTCCTTGGAGGGCAATAGCTTGTATCTTCCATTTCTCTAATGCAACCTATTTTTTTTCCCTTTATCAGAGATGGATATGGTTCCCTTAAGAATCCTCATTTAAGTAGCTTCAATCTTTTTTCCACTTTACACTTATTGATCTTCTGGGCAGAATGGGCACTCTGGTTAGTGGAAAATTTTAGGGTTTTGCAGTTAGCTTTTACTCTCAGGAAGGATCGTAGAATCACAGAATGGTTTGGGTTGGAGGGGACTTTAAAGATCACCGAGTTCTAACCCCCCCTGCCATGGGCAGGGACATTTGCCACTAGACCAGGTTGCTCCAAGCCCTTGTGGAGCTTTGTGTGCTCGGGTTCCTGGCTTTAAAGGCCAATTTAGGGTTTTGAGCTGGTCTATGGCATCCCTGGTAAGGTCTCCAACAGCACTGGGGAGTTGCTGCTCTGCAGTGAGTTCTCTCACGCTCTGATCTTAGAAACCAAATCCCTGCTCAACCACCACGGCTCAGGTTCACAAAGCACGTGGGATGCCCCCTCCCCATCCAGGCAGGGCTGCACCCAGGAGCTGCCCAGTCCTTCCTTGGGAGGAGGCACATCAGCATTGCAGAATCCATCCCAGTGTTTGGGGCTGCAGTGCCCACATCCTATTTGAGGGAGTGGGGTGGGATCTACTGCTGCTGCTGAGTCTCCTGCCTGGAGTTTACAGCTGTGACATCAGGACACTGTTGTAATTGTCAGTTTAGCGGTTTTCAGTGCTTTAATAGACTGTATTTCTGAAAATTTGCCTTCCTGATCTACAAGTGTTATTGATTATAATGTGTTAGATTGCAGCTGGAACTGTAATATAGTCATAATGGATTTAATTTTTTTTTTTATTTTTTAACCAGACTTGGGGGTTAAGTGGATACTACATTATTCCATTATTATAGCTACAATATTATTTTTCTTTAACCAGGATTGTTTATTATGCATGCACTGAAGCACACATGTGGAACAAATGAATCTGATATCAAATTAATGCTGGGATCAGGTTCCCTCCCCTTTCCCTCTTTAGTTGCCATAACAATCTGTGATCTTGAAGCAACAATAAAATTAGAATTGCATTAAAGGTGTTTACATCATGTACACTCTGTATCCCATTATTTTTTTTCACTGTAATAAAAGCATTGAGTGTTTGCTTTGGAATAGAACACTGTTACATCTCTTGCCTTGCCATGTCTCACATTGCTTTTTGCAGCCAAAACTTGTTTGTTTTTTTTTTGTTTTGAGAACAGAGAAGGTTATTCTGGGCTGGAACTTCTGGGGGAGGGATGATTGTGTTTTTTAAGATAATGTTTGTCTTTTACTTGTAGGATGCAATTTTGGGTGTGCTACCTTGGGATTTCAGAACTTCAAAGAATTGCATCTCTGCTTTTAAATGTGCGACGAATCTCCACCCTGGTGGTTGTGGAAGTACATCTTCCAGTGGAAAGTACGTCTTCTAGCTCTTTGCCTTACTGACAAGAAGCAAATTAAAGGAAGAAGATTTTGTCAGCATGTGCGTGTGCGTGGGTCACATGCGTGCGTACCAACGTATGTATGAATTAACTTCCCGTCCTCACGACTGCACAAGCTTCTGCCCCTGGGGACAGGATGAAAGGAAAAACATGACAGATGTTAGTCATATTGCCTGGTGCATGACTTGAAAGTGCTCTGGTAGTTCAGCTATGAGCGTTATGGAAAAACATTTATGGAATAAAGAGGCCGTTATCTCAGGATCTCGGCTGTGCCGGGCACCACGGAGCCCCTTTACGGCTGCTCCTATCCAGTCTGGCACATTATTCCTTGCTGCGACACCTTTCTGTGTAGCCTTTGTAGATAATCCTTGTGATAAAGGTTCCTTCAGAAAAATGGAATTTTTTCATTTTTAAATACATAACGTGATCACCTTATGCTGAGGCTGGACTTGAATAGAAATACCATGAGAAGATTTTCCTTCTCCACCCGCTAAGCCTGCTGTTCTCAGATGCAAACCACCCTTTGATTTTTTTTTTTTGCAAGTTTAGCCTCTGTTAGGACCACAGGATCCATCTAGTTATGAACATTGTATGTGATTATTTCCCTGATTAATCTGAATGTAAGATGTACAGCAACCAGCTAATTCTAAAGCCTTTCCTGGTGGCACTAACACACCTTTGAATTCTTTATTTCAGATTCTATACAACACAGAGGAGAATTAATACACTGGGCACAGGGATTTGGGGGGGCAGGATAAAAGAAAATAAAATGCCATATAGACTGAGAGAGGAATGTAGTTAGCTGTCATAAATCTCTGGAGACAAGATCTCTCCAGAGCTGGATTCCTCTAGTGATCCCCTCACTGACTCCAGTCCTAAAGATCAAAGAGTGGTGGATTAAGTAGCATGTATTCTGCAGTGATGTGCTGCTGTTTGCAGTGATGTGCTGCTGGGGATTAGCGAGGTAGGAATCACCTAAATAAAAGATCACAGCACCACAGTGCAATTCTGACTGGAAAGGACCTTGTGAGGTCCTAGTTCAATCTACTGCTCAAGGCTGGGCCAACTTCTCTGTTAGCTCAGGTTGCTTCAGGGCCATGCCTACTTGAATTTTGAATGTCTCCAAGGACAGGGATCTCACCTCCTCTCATGACTCCTGTTCCAGAGCTTAACTCCTTTCATGGTGAACTTTTCCTTCCTTGTATCTATTTGGAACTGCCCTTCCTGCAAATTCTCGTACCTGTCCTGTCCATGTAGCTTTTTGTCCTTTTGTTGTAGGCTCCTGAGGAACATCTGCCTCTATCTACTTGAGGTTGTTGAAGGAAGCTGTAAGATCCCACCCTTCTCTGCTTCCCCTGAAGCTGTCTCTCCTCCAGGATGAACAAACTCTCTGTCCCAGTGTCACCACACACATCATGTGCTCTGGCTCCCTCAGCATCTTGGACAATAACCAAACTAGACTCACTCCAACTGGCTGACCACTCTCTTGGTGGCCCAAAACCGCCCCCAGGGCTCCAGATGTGATCTCACAAGTACCAAATAAAAGTGAATAACAAATTCCCCTGACTCGCTTATGGAGCAAAGGAGATGCTCTGGGATACCTTCGCTACTGATACTGCAGAGCCTTTTGAAGCTGGAGCCAGTGTCAGTGCCAGTGACCTGTATAAATGATGGCCTTAGGCCTGTTCTCGCTGTATAAAGTTCACACTGATCCAGTAAAAAAAATCATTAATTGTTTCAAAAGAATCCAAAGACTAAGTGATGCTGTGTGGGTGATTTTACTCTTTACTGTGGACTGTCAGGATGAGGGCTAAGGTTTTTCCAGGCAGCTGGGAGTCTCCAGCTGCCAGTGACACTTCTTGGTCTGTTATGGTGACAGTCACTGTGACCATACTCGCTGGCTGCAGGGGCTGCTGCCAGGGTAACTCAGCAGAGTCACTTGGCTTTTGGGCACAGCTGCCATGGTGACTCACTGTAGGTTCTGAAATAGTATTGGACCAGTTCTCCCACATGCTCCTACCAGGCTTTGCACCCTCAGGCATCTTCGTATCCCTTGGTCTGTGGCTCTGACCTCACCCTCAGCATCATGTTGTAAAGAGAGAATAGGAACAGTCTGAAATAGGAATGGGGGGCCCTTGCCCCACTAATGCTTGAGGGCCATGAGGCATCCCATAGGAAACCTGAGTCAAGTTGCTGAGCAGTGTTCCCACTGGCTGCTGTGCTCAGGCAGTCGGGATATGGAGCAGTCTGCCTCAGCTGCTCTTGGCAAGGGGAAGGGAAATGGGTGGGCTTTGCTGTGGGCACTGGTGTAGTAGTGTGGCCAAGAGAGCTACCTTTAATTTTCATTAATGTGGCTGCTCAAATGTCTTTACAGATGTTGTCCTCAGGCTTTTCTTGGTATTGGTACTGGTGACTAGGAAGAGCCAGCTGGGGCTAGGAAAGGAGAAAGGAGAGCTGAGGATGCTTTGTGCTGGCTCTTGGTTTGTGACCACACAGGGAACGTGCTCCTGCTGTGTTGCACAGCAGAGGTACCTCCACAGTACCTCCAAGTGTGACATGGTGTAGCCCTGTCAGTGTCGCTCTGTGCTCAAGAAAAATCTTATTGGCCTTGCTCTGGAGAATGGAAATCCTTGCAGATGTGCCTGTTTTGTCTCCAAGAACACAAATTTTGTTCTTGTGTGACAGATCCAGCTCCTCAGAGGTGGTGTGCTGGGTCACCTTGCCATGTCCCAGGGCACGGCAGAGACGTGTGCGATTATCACACCTGTGAGCTTCCACATTTTAGAGCAAATGCCTGACATCATTTATTGTTTTGAGAAATCACATAAAGCCCACACTGACTACTTGATTACTTTGTTATGCTGATGACCCAAACCACAAGGTTTGATGCAACATTTTGACATACTTAGAGCTGTACTTGTGCCTTCCTTTGGGTGATCTAGAGCTACACAGAGCAGCTCTGAGGGTACTCCAGTGATTTGTAACATGCCTTCTAGTCGAGGGCATGTATTTATTATGTTACAACAAATGAATGATTAATAGTTGCCATAGTGATAATGAGAACTTGAAGTCTTTGAGCACTACAGAGTCAAATGCAAGCCTTGGCACATCTTTGCTGCAAAGCATTCATGGTGGGGTCTTGAAAATAGAGGCTCAGGAACCAGCATCACTTAATAACACTAACACCCTATGGAGAAAAACATATAAAACTATATCAAATGCTTATTGAGAAATAAAAAAAAAAGGGAAAGATTCAGTTCAGGTTTTTTACTCTAAGAAGACATTAAATATTTTCACAGAATCTACTTTGCCTATTTTTTCTTAAATTCAATTGAAAGCTGCTGCTTTTTACTGTTAACCTTCCCCTTCTTCTTTTCCCTGGCACGACTTTGCTCACTGAAATGTTACATTGACAAAAATCTCTGCTTTCCAAGATCCTGCCAAAGCTTCTCTTTAATTCTAGGCACATAAAAATTTCTCAAGAAATTTACTCACCAACCACCAATAAGAAGTTTTTTCAGGGATACAGAATTTCTCCCACTGTTATTTCTTGATATTCTGTGAAGGAGTGGCATTCAGACATCCGTGGGACACTGAGGTATATGAGTAGCTGCTGAAGATTACAGCTGTTTGTTCAAGCCCAGGTTGGCCACAGGCCCCTCTGTATTGAACAGGTTGTGCTGCACAGTGCAATGGCCAAAGAGGAGCTTGTCAGTGATGGCAGCTTGTGAAGTTAACCTGGGTGATGTGTCCTGGCAGTCTTGAACTGCTTCTCTAAAAAGGGCAGTGTGCAGGAAGAGCTTTGGCTTGGTTATCCTCTACTGGATCCTGTCACTTTGCTGCAACATTTAGCCTGGAAGTGAAGGAACACCAGAAGTATAAATAAAATTTTGAGGGTCAGTGTGGCAAAGCCCTCTGCTTCTGCAGGATGCCTTCTGAAATCATTTCCAAATGAGACTTTCAAAACCCACAGAGAAAAACAGAGACCAGACTTGGAGGCCATTAACTACTAGAAGAACAAATTAAGTGAGAGGGAAAGATTCTGAAACCACTGCAAGAACTAATTAAATGAGAGGGAAGGATTCTGACACCATTGGGATGCACAGAAGCTTTGTTTGCCTTGCTGGTACACTGAGAAATTCCAGCTGAGGATCTGAAAGAGGAGTCAACTGATTTATCCAGGAGATCAGATGAAGAGCAAGGCAGAAGGTATTGTGCCAAACTAAACAACATGCACAATATTGTTTGGCATCAATATGCAGCCATTACCCTCTGAGACAAAGGAAAAGTGGTGAGAAACCTTCTTCCTGTGTCCCTTCTGCATCCCCCTGGCCTCTCTGGGGCTTTTTCAGCTCTGAAGCATCAGGATTCTGTACTGTAAAATTGATGTAAAATTGTTTTCCCTGCTTCCTTGGCCTATGGTTGTGGGAATCTGAAGTTGCTGTCAGCTCTTTGGAGCACTGGAGTTTTGAAGACGCAATCTGTGCCTGGGGATACCAGGAAGTCCTCGCCTCAATATCAGAACAGGTTTTCCAGGGAACTTATGGAGTCACCATCCCTGGAAGTGTTAAAAAACTGAGTAGTTGTGTCCCTTCACAATGTTTTAGTGAGCATGGTGGTATTCAGTTGAAGGTTGGACTTGATGACCTTGGAGGTCTTTTCCCACTTTAATGATTCTATGATTCTATGAAAATTATCCTGACACACAAAAACAATAACTTTGCATTCTATTCCTGAGCTGTAAAATTTTCCAGAAAAAGGGCAAAATGACCACTTCAGTGAGAAGGTTTTTGTACAAGTTTTTGTTCAATTAGCACAACTTGATTTATTGCTGGCTGAACCCTCAAACAGCCTGTAATTACAGACCCACAACTGCAAAGTAGGAAGATTATGAAGGTTAAACATATCAAGTCTTTGCATGAGAAGGAAGTGATCAATGAGAAAAAAAAAAGGAGAGTTAATGAGAGATAAAAGGATTCAGGAGTGTGGCAGATCAGTTTGTGCTAGGACACTCTGTAATGAAAGGAGACAGCCCAGCAAATGAAAGCAGAAAACCTTGATTTTGTTCAGAGTGCCATTAGAAACTTAGATGTAGTCTTCACAAATAAATCTCATTTTAAGGGCTAGTGCTCTTTCTTTTCTGTCCCAAATTTACCTGCTGTGTTAATGCAGTGTCCTCTCACATTCGTTGTTGAAAATTAATTACTCGAGTAATAAGGAGATATAAAAAAACTCTTCAAACAGGTTATAAAAGGAGTTGTTTGTGCTGAAGGGAGGTTGCCCACTGCATTTTAAGTTTGCAGCATGAATAAATCTCTTTGTGTTCTCATTTCAGTGCTTTCTCACACACTGTGTCCCACCATTGCGCCTAGAAGGGATAGACAAATGTAGTCTTTTGGGCTGGCTAACCTTGTCCCAGAAGGATTCCTCTTAAAGACCATTTTCTGCTCTTTACAATCTTAAATCCCATGGGAGGAGAAACTTCCCGTGCTGCCTCAGAGGCAGGCTTGCCCTCTATTACATTTCACTTTAAGGAAATATTTTCCTGATCTTCAGCCTTTATGTCTCACTTGCTTAATTCCTTCCCACTGCACCTAGTTAGATTCCCTTGTACAATCCTAAATAATTAATCACCTCCTTCATTCATTTCAAACACTTGTTGAATACAGAGCAGAGACCAAGAATTACTCATAGGAAGAAAAGGAATGGGAACTAGATGAGAGAGGACCAGTTGAGAGGCAAGAAATGGAGAAAGAACAATGCTCCAAGCATAAAATCCAAGCTGCTGGTAATAGTAAAAGGCATGCAGGAGAGCTGCAGTGCCCCATGGCTGATTCGTGCTGCTTACTTTTGCATATTAATTTGGGAAGGCATAATACAGTTCCTCCTGGGGTCTTGAAGTGCTCTGCTCAGAAGAAGGCACCCTTTGATGCCTGTCAGTCTGAAACAGCAGCAGTGCACAGGCAGCTCCCCAGGCATGGCTGGGCAATGGAATGTGAAATGAGAATGGTGGTGAGTGCACCATGAACATAAACCCTGCAGCCCTCTGGGTGCCCAAAAAGCCTTCAGCAGGTGAAAGCTGCCCAGGTTAACACAGTCCTGCATTTACGCAGAAGCAGAACTCAGGAGAACTTCCAGCACTGATGGTAATGCTCCTCACAAACTTGCTTTCCCAAGGACACGAGTGGATTTCGCTGCCCAAAATCCAGTTTTAAGGGTTTGTTTTGGTGTTGGTTTATTTATTTTTTTTTATTTCCTTATACCTTGAAAGCTGAAGATCACAAATTTCTAGGCAAGTGCTGGAGTGCATTCCTAGGGCACAAGCGCTCCTTATCTGCAGAAGGCATGACCCAGAGCACTGCGTCCATCCCAGCCAGGATGCTAAAGCCAGGTCTCTGCACCAGGATCCCTTCCTCACCCTCCTTCAGCAGAGAACGAGCAGTTTCTTCCACTGCATAATTGGCAAGGCTGAGGTCTGCCCTACATCTGGTGATACCTCTCCAGCATTCCCAGTGTACAGGGATGCTCAAACAACCAAGAACTTCAGTTAACTGAACCGGAGGGCTGGCCACACTAAAGCTCTTATGGTGCAGTAGGCATTTTGGCACCAATCCCCCAGGCTGAACTCCACAGCCCTGGGACTGTAGGTAGGAACATTTCTGTGCTTTGACAAGGAAGTGAAGAGCAGTCAGCAAACAGGGAGGTGGCCAGCTGTTAACAGAACACAGTAAGGCTAAAGGAGCTGAAGAAAATGAGTCTGGAGGAGAAGGGGGCACTCTGAACCCTCCTATTAATCCTCTTTGCCCTCCATGCAGAGCCACAATCCAGCCAGTTGGTGTTGTTTCTGTGAGTTGTGAACTTTTTATTTATTCACACTTGGGAACATGACCTCTCATCCAGGAGCTCTGTTCCACCAAGAGTGAATTTATGGCTGGCATCTGTTCCTGCAGGAGGCGCAGGAGGTGATTTATGGCAAAGAAATTACATTCTGATCCAGTGACAAGCCATTTTGCTGAGATGTTGAAGTTATAAACAGTCAGGCTGTGGCACAATCACAGATACAATTTCAGTAGTCGTGGTAGCACTTGCACAGCCCAGCCCAGCCCACCCCCCAGCCCCACTGATGGTGTTCAGAAGCTGACTGCAGCTGTAACTCTTTTACAGGAACAGGAACAATAAAACAGAGGTACATGGGCTGCGATGGGACTGTGCTAGGGTTTCCTTTTTATTGGAAAGTGTATTTTGGCATAAAGGAGAGCTGTCTAGTAAGCAAGCATTCCCAATCATGAAGAAGGTGCTTGGAATGGGATAGAGAAGTGGGACATCTCACATGGGAATTTGTGACAGTATTTACTGTGTAAGGCCCATGAAGATGACCATGGGATCCACTGGCTTGGTAAATGGTGTTTGCAAAAAAAAAAA
>VZTH01016344.1:776216-797075 GCA_013397815.1 Aleadryas rufinucha | reverse complement strand
AAAAAAAAAAAAGAAAAATTTAACTGTCAGCCTATCTGCCTATGCCACCTAATTTTCTAAGCTTGTATGGACACTGTTTGGGACAGGAACCTGGGATATGGGAAGGGGAGGAGAAAGAGTCCTCCATGACCTCTCTGTGTTCCTGTACATACACTGGTCAAGGTCTTTGCACCTTTCTAGCCAGCAGGATCTCAGTCCCTGACTGAGTGGGTGCTGTTATTTCCCCTTTCCCCACCCACAGGTTTGCTGGGGTTTGCTGAGGGTGTATGGGAGAAGGGTGAGCTGCAAAAAAAGCTGGGTTCAGGATAGGAGGGCAGAAGGCCCAAAACGTTGTGCCACAAGTTGTGCTCATGCCTGTGGAAAGGAAGAATGTTTTCAGCTGCCTGCAGCAGACTGACACTGGCTGACAAGGAAATGGGGGGGTGGGTGGATTCCTGTCACTTGCAAGCACAAGGAGCTTGGCCATCCTGGCAGTGCTGCAGCCACAGCTTTGTCACTGTTGTGGACAACAACAAGCACTGGTAGGTGTTTGCATCTGTGAAGCATTGCCTGAGTGTTTCACAGCAGGGTGGTGAGCAGATATCCCAGTTCTGATGCCCAGGGGGTGCTGAGAATGGGCTGTGTGACTAATTACACGTGCCTGCTAGAGAATAACCAGTTTCCTTTATTACCACCTTCTGGAGTTTGTTTTTTTATTTTAGTTTCATTTTAAAGTAAATGGAGAGGGGAGTGGGTGAGCTACCATAATGTGCCCTCCTCAGCCTCAACTGGCCTTAGATTCACCCACATGTAGAAGGATAAGTGCAACCAAGGTCAAGTGCAACATTCATATTTCACACCACTCCATGTCCCACCCTGTGAATTTTGCAGATGACCCAAAATTGATGAGAGATGACCAAGGATGGGGCTGTCATTCAGAGCAAGCTCAGCAGGCTGGAGGAGTGGGCCAGCAGGAAATGTGTGAAATTCAAGGACAAATGCAGAGACCTGCACCCAGGAGGGAAGAGGGGCTTGCAGTGGTAAAGGCTGTGAATGGGCAGGCTGGGGAGGAGCTCTGCTGGAAGCGATGAGGGGTGGGTGTGTGTCCTGGTGGGAGGTCACCACAAGCCAGCAGTGAGCCCTGGCAGCAAACCAAGCCAGCATCCTGGGCTGCATGGAGAGCAGCAGAGCCAGGACAGCGAGTGAAGTGATTACCACCCTCTCATCCCACAAAAAACCTACCAAGTCATGTGCTATGCCACATCTAGATACCGCATCTACTTTCTGGTGCCTCCAGTATATACAAGTAATGGACAAACTGGAGGGAGTTCAGGGCAGGGCCACCAGCACGGCTGGGCAGCCTCAAGCTGTCACCTGCCAGCAGAGCCTGAGGGAGCTGGGCTTGTTGAGCCTGGAGCAGAGACAGCCTGGGGGCACCTAAGAGCAGCACACTGCCCTGGTGTCTTTGGGGAACTTCTCCAGAAGTTTTAGCGTGGCTTTTTGCAGTGGCATCTGGCAGGTGTGAGAGGCAAGGGGCATGAGCTGCAGCAAGAGAGGTTCAGGCTGGATGTCAGGAAAGACACGTTCACCATGAGGACAGTCAAGTAGTGCAACAGATTGCCCAAAGAGTCTGTGAAGTTTCCTGCTTTTTATTTTGTTATTCTTTTGAACAGGAGGATCCATGGTCTGGGGGTGTGGGATGCTAAAGTGTGTGGCACGATTACACCAGGATCAGAGACCCAAGTATCACTAATTATGTGATACTTTTGCCACATCCACAAACAATGTAAGCGATCATTTCTTAGGGATCCTCAAGGCCAAAAGCTGAATAGTATGAAACTAATGCCAGAGGTGCTCTATAGATCACGTAAGTACAAGTCCTCAGGGGTCTGGCTTTCCTGTCAGAGGGATATTCTGCATACATCTATCCCCTAAAAAGCAGCTCCAGTGCAGCTGGTGTTTTTATTGGTATGGTACAATTCCCACTTAGGGCCTATGGGACATCACCTGGGGCTCATTTGTTAACAATAGGATTCACTGAATTTCACCTTCAGCTGTCTACAAATTAGACCCCTAGAGCTCAATTTTTCTTTAATAAATGCAGGAATCAATGCCATTTGAGTTGCCCTGGAGTATCCAACATGGCCCAGGTTTAGGAAAGTGAATATAGGCCTTAAAGTGGGATTCAGCTCACAGACCCATTGCTCTAAGCTTCAGGATCCTTAGCTGAGTATCTGGATGCACCAGACTCCAGGTGTGTACTGTTTAGAGCCCTTGAAATGGTGTAGGAGAGCTGGAAGAGCTGGAGGTCACAAATGCCCTATTCATCGTGCATCGTGTCTGCAAGCCCTTGGAATCATAGAATTGTTTGGGTTGGAAAAGACCTTTAAGATCATCTAGTGCAGCCATCAATCCACCACTGCCCTTCTTTGCAGTGGCTGCAGCTAAGCAGTCAGCAGGGTATCCTTGGGTGCTGGGGGCAATACTTAGAATCTCTACTGAGAAAACTCCATCTTGCTCCTGTTGTTCTTTTATAGCCACTGGGAAGTCAGCAACACATCCAGACAGCTCCCTCACTGCCTGGTCTTTGGCACACTGTTTCAGGTGGGAATAATTGTCTGCAGGATGCATTTTGTTACCCTGACTAGTGGAGATGGCTACAGGGTAAAGCAGCAGCTCGTGTCTGTTGGGCTGAGGTTGAGCTTCCTGAGCAGATGCATTGGTATCTCAACAGCTCTGTGTCAAAGACACCTGTATGGGATCACCATGGGCTGAAACAGCACCTGTGCTGTGGCATAAATCAGCACAGCACCTTCCCCTGTTACTGCTGCTGCAGCATCAGGTCTGTTTGATTCAGGTTTCTTCTGATTTCCAAATGACCTCTCTTCTCTAATAGGCCCCAGGCATCCCCCACTCCTCAGGTGGCACTGACTCTTCTCTGCTGCCTCTTCAAAGCCATTGGGCTTGAACTCACATATGCACCAATGAAAGCAGCTGTATCTATTCAGAGGAGGATGGTGAATGAAAGGGTATTTTACCTTCACACATGCTTCCCATTGACTTTTAAATAATATATCATATATAAACAAACATGCATTGCCTTGTGGTTCCACACTAAATAGGCAGCTTTACCTGGGTGAGGAGGGCAGGACAGCTGCAAAAATTTCTTTAGGTATGTTTAGTTTGTCATTGAACTTAGGCTTTTAGAGATGGTAAAACTTCTAGTCATGCTGTAGAAAGAGAGGTGATGTCTAAAATTCTCCTTTTTCACATACCTACATGCCAAGAGAAGGATAAAAGGGTTTCTGGTCCAACTCTGTAACAGTCTACTTAGCTACCATTTTATTAAAGATGTGTTAGCCCCGGGTAGCTGGGGCTGAGAATAGGACAGAGAGCTCTGATCCGTTGATATGGATCCTCAGGAATATTTAAGCACACCAGCAGAATCCCAGATGGGATGGGAAATGCGACATTCTCATGTACTGATAAAAGACAAGAAGGATGGCCCAGCCCATGGTTGGCTAGTTTGACATTGCTTTGGCAAAATAATGGACGTAGTGATATGGGTATAGAGACATTAAAAATGAGGTAAACAATTATGCCAATCAACATGTTTTTTAAGGGAGAAAGGGTTGTCAAACTGGATTTCATTCTTTGATGTGATTGTAGGTTTTGGCTGATAAAAGTAATTGCAAAGATGGAATATATTCTGACTTTTGTATGTTTGACAGCACAACAGATTCTGATTAAAAAATTAGCATTCTACCCTATCAGTACAAGGCACATAAAATGGATTAAGAATGGGTTGACATGTCAACAAAAAAGCTGTCAAAGGAGACTCACTGTAGGAGAGTGTGTTTTTTTTAGAGGGGGTCTGAATGCTATTGAATATTTTCACTAATGGCTTGGAAGTAAATATCAAAACTGCTGATAACATTGGCAAATGTTGAAGGGGACTAGGAGTTATACAGAAATGCTCTCAGTGTGGTTGTAAGGAAGCTTTCAAGTGGAAGAACAAGCAAGCAGACCACACACACAGGAACCCGGAGTACAATGCATCCCAGAGGGATTTCAGCATCCTAAAGGAGCAGTCCCCAATAATTATGAAAATATGGTGTTTTGTGGCTTTTGCATGACAGTTTTGCAGGGCCTGATGCAAGTCCTGACTGTGTCATTCAGAGGAGTGGAGTAGGGATGAAATTTTTAATTTCTGCATGTTGCACCACTTGACGTTGAAATAACATATCTGGGCCTGGTAACCCAAATTTAGAAAGAATGTTGGGAAAAAGAGAAAAAGTTGCAGAAATAAAGCACATGAATTAATCAGGGACTGAAAAACCACTATTGTGTGTAGATGCTTCCAGAGCATGATATATTTATTTTATGAATGAGAGATGAAAAGCAACTTGAGACCTGCTTATGAGTGCCTTTGGGGGAAATGGCAGATGCAGAAGGGCTCTTAAATGTAGCAGAACTGAGCAGAGCCAAAACCTACAGAGAAAACATCTGCAGAAGCACGGGCAGGGATTCAGCAGATCGTGCACCTCTGGGAAGTGGTGGACTTTTGAAATATTTTGGTTGTGATCACCCATGATCACCCTATGATCAAACGTGGGGTGAGGGAGAAACAGTTGACCTACACGTGAAAGGTGAGACTTGGTGATTTACTGGTCCCCTCTATCTCTCTACTGAAAGCCATGGAGCTGTGAGGCTGACAGCTGAAGGAGCTGATAGACCCACCAGTTTCTTTCCTAGAGGGCTTCATCTTTGCTCTTCCTCCTGCCTCTTTCCAAATTCCCTCCCTCCCCTCTGTGGTCTCCATCCTGAGGCACTACGCAAAGCTAAGAGTGAACTTTCTCAAGCTGTTGATCGGAGGGACAGGAGATAAAATGCTGAAAATTTTGCCTGGTGTGTTCTCAGGCAGGTTTTCAGAAGGGAAAATGCCAGCAAAACTTTGTGCCAGAAGTCAGCCCACTTTCCAAACTGACACTGTCTCCTTTTGCTGGCAGCTCAGGAATTTATGCATGTCCTGTGAGTGAGATGTCCCCAGAGCAGCCGGGGAGGCTGGGACATCACTCCCTGAAGTGTCGTCTTGAGGAAACAAGTCTCTAAGATTCAAATGCTCCTTTGTTTATGAAATAAAGTCCACCAGACCTATTGCCAATTGTTTATGCTAAAGAGCACACTCCCATTAATGCTAATGGTGCTTTGGAGCATAAATCCTTGCTAATTGATATAGGAATGTATCCCAGAAGAGTTTACTTTACTGCTGATTTAGCTGATAGATATAAATGTGTGAGAGGGAAATATTAGCATTCATGTAAAACAATTAGGTTATCAACAGGGGCAAATGATTCAGAAAATGACTGCAACTTTCCAGTTCCCTTTAATGGAAAAAAAAAGAAAATCTGCTAATGAGGAAAATCAGAGGGAATACAAATATGAGCTAATCATTGCGGTTACTTAATATTTGTGTTACATCAGCAGCCCTTGAAAAGCAGGGCAGGGTTCTCACCTGAGCTCTGTGCTGATGTGGGATGAACAGGACCATCCTGCTGCCCACCAAGGCCAATCTTCCCTGTGACCTCTCTGGTGGAGCAGTATTTTTGGCTTACAAGGTTGAGGCACCTGGCCACTGGATGTTGACCTCAGTAATGTTTACTAAATATGCATGAATAGAATGATACAAGCAGCAGATAGATTTCCACAATTTAATTTTCTTTTTCAGATAATATAATGGCATATGAAAAGTGAGGCAGTAATGCAGTTCAAAAGGAAAAAAGAAAGCAACCCCTCTCCCTCCCCTCCCCTCATTCTCCTGGATCTTTCTGCCAAAGGCTGACACTATTGAAAGTTTGATAAGTACAAGAATTATGGGCATTTCCATAAAAATCAGATTATTTAAAATCTACAATTTTGTGGCAAATATACAGCCATTGAAGGAATATTTTTTTTCAGTGTACTCAACAATTTTACCTATTCAATTCCCATTTTGTTCATGGGTTTTGATGTGAAAATGTTTTTATAAGAAAAGGCTCAGATACAGGAAACGTACAGTAAGCCACACATCTTCTCCAAAAAGATGCTTTGACCTCCAGTGTGGAATCTGTGGAATTTTGAGCATATGGGTTTTCATTTTTTAACTCTAAACCTATCTAGAATCAGGAGGAAAAAAAGTCATATACCAAAAAGTACAGTATTGTATTGTTTTATGGCATTTTCTGATTCACATATTTTAGCTATTTTTTGATTTTAGTGCAAAACCAAGCCCACTTGCTTCTGCAAATACAGAAAGAGGTAAACATTTCTGCATTTTAGAGTCTTTTGTTGCAAGTCACTGAATGGCAAGACTTTTTCTCCCCACAGATTTCAGTAAACCTAATTTTCAAAGTCTCCATTATTAATGAAATATCAAGCGAATTAGTTAACATTTGCCTGGGCATGGTTAAAGACCATGTACCCAGGAAGATTTCATATAACAAAAGGCGCCCAACCCTAGAAACATATTTTTTTCCATTTAATGCTCATAAAATTTTACAGACAACAGAATCCTTTCTTAAGCTTTATTTAAGAAATCGAATACTATTATAGTTCAATATATATAAGACACATCCAGTATTGTGTTCCTGATAGCAAGTGCATAGATTTTGTTAAGATATCATTTTTATATTTAATTTTTTTTTATCTGTTACTCAGTAGCACGTTTCATGATCACACGAAGGGATATTCCCAGTGATTTTGCTAAGAGCATGAGAGAAAAAACAGAACACAGCAAAGTAGTGAAACTACAACAGAGATGAGGAACAAAAACAATCAGGCAAACTATCAGTACAGTCGATTCCTGATAAGTGAATAATCTGATTGCTTGGTCACAATGCTTTATTCACTTATCAGGAATGATTCACACTACATTTTGTTAAACTGTTTTCCTTAGCCTAATACCTAAGAGTCACACTGGGCAAAGGCACACACACTCTGGCAGGCTATTCTTTAATCAGCAAGTCTTGTGACAGTTTGGTAATTTCCCATGGCGATACACATATAGCTAACAAAGAGACATTTTGCTAACACTGCAAGGTGCCTTACATAATTGAAATTAAAAGCATGCGTTTAAGCAGGACAAACTGTTCAGCTGCATTGCTTTAAGGAACTCATTTTTCCCCCATTGTTGAAATTAAAAAAAAAAAAAGAAAAGAAAGAAAGAAAACCCTGTGTCTTTCAGCCCTGAGTATTTAAAAGAAACCTAACTGCAGTATAAGTCTTTTTTTTAAGCTGTATTTTTGGAAGAAAAGACCCTTCACAAAGCTCTAGTTTCTTTCCTAAGACCAAGTTTGGAGGAAAAAAAGAGAAAAGAAAAAAAAGAAAACATCCACAGCAAGCTAAAAAAACCCCAGAGAGCAATTCTGATTCATCCATCATGCAAGTCAAGACTTACTTAATTGAATCCACTGGTGTCAAAATTACCCAAATTGAGATCATAAACACTAGAGGTGTCAAAGAGCCAGGATATAGTCTGACCATCGGGTTCTGCTTTCCTGCCTGGGCTGTCTGCTACAGGCTGCTGTGGTTTTAGATTAAACCCAGAGCTGCTTGGACCCCTGACCTCTGACAACAGACCCTGCGGGACGGCACTGGAGCTTGCTGGGGGCTCCAGACTCATCACTTGTTTGCTTCTCATGGAAACAGAAAAGTGAAAAAAAGGAAAAAAAATTAGAAAAATAGATCGAGCAGTAACAACCAGGCCAACTCACAAGCCACCAGAAAATTTCAAAAGTCTTCCAAAGGCAGGAACCAACGTTGCTGCTGACACCACACAGATACACTCAGTGCGCCAGGACCTTGTCGGACGGTATTGATGGGGCTGTGTGTGTGTGTGAGCCAAAGCCAGAGCGCCAGAAAGACCAGGGGAGAGGAGACAAGAGGGAGGAGTGTCATTTGGGTCTCATAAGAGCACTTTTAAGTGGTCTTCGATTCCTGAGCATCACAGAAAGTGGGACAAAGGAAAGGGATGGGGGCGTATGGCTTGAATTCCAGAGAGCACTTGCCAGTGCTTCTCTCTCCTCCTTAAAATTGGTTTGGTTGGTTTTGTTTTGTTTTGTTTTTTTTCCCCCTCTCCGAATTGTAAGGTTTGTATCTGTGATCAGAGGAGAGAAGAGACTTTCTGTAAACCAGAACAACATAGATTTTTCTTTTGCAGCTTTTATTTCGTCATGGTAGACACCGGTTGGGGGAGAGCAGAGAGATTCTTGTGAGGAGGAAAAAATTATAGGAAATGAAAGAATAAAAAAGCTAAGAGCCAACTGTAAAAAATAATGAGAAAAAAAGTGCTATGGTATTTCTTTAGTCCCTTTTGAGATTTGTGAAATACTATCAGCCAAAGCTGAGAATGATCTGCTTTGTAAGCCCACAGCAAAAATATCACCCATTGGAACAATGGGGGATCTTTTTTCCATCATTTATTTCTCCTTCTTTTTCATTTTTTTTTTTTTTAACTTCCATTGGCTTTAGTAGAAAGTTTTCCTGTGCTCACTTGCATTTTGTTATATTTTTAAAAGTATTATATGTATAACTGCACATAACAAGCTTGAGCACCTGGTAGGATTTTGCAGGCTCTCCCAGCCCTAGTTAAGACATGATTAGTTTCTAGGGAGAGTTTGACTAACGCCATATGCCATCAGATTACTGTGCAGTTTGGAAGAAATCCCAAGGCTATATCCTCCTTTTCTTGAATGTTTCGTATGCTTCTGTGAAGTAGTGGCAGAGTATTATTATTTTTTTTTTAACAACTGGGAAGAAATGATCTCCATAATCCACATTTTCCAGACTGACTGAAATGTCACAGCAAAAAAACATCTTTTCAGGTGGCTTCTGTGTGTTTGTGTGCAGAAGGTTTTGCAGTTCGAAGGCTAACAAAAGCTACCTTCAATAGGACTTTGCAGGAAACTCATTTAAAATGCTTCCTGCTCCAAGAGATTATCCAAGTGATAAGGCATGACTAGGGGGAGGAAGAGAGAGAAAAAAAAATCAAAGAAACCAGAACATGTCTAAAATGTACAAATCCTCTTTTGCCCCCCAATCAGCTATTCACTTAGGTGGAATCGACTGTATCTTTTATACACAACCAACAAATAGAGAAAAAAAAAAACAGGCACGTGAAACAGTGAGGTGTGCAGATGTATTACCAACACAGAATGACCACCAACAATACAACACACAAAGTAGAGAGACAAGTATTAGGAAAATGGTTTAATATTGGAGACAGAAGCAAAAAACTGCATCACACAATAACATACGTTACAAAAATAAGTCTGACTGTTTCAACTACACGGTTATGTTCACAATGAGGACAGAAGAATCAGAAAAAACTCTGATCTAAACAGCAAAAAAGCAAACCCCTAACGTTTTAACTAATACATTTATCCACGCAAAGTGACCGAGTACTCCTAATTCTAATTACCTTATTGTGTAACTGCACGATACAGAATAAAAAGTGAAACTTACCGCTTTTGTTAAGACAAAATTCTAAACACTAGATATAAGCAAAGGGAAAAAAAGAAATCAAGCCAAAGTTTTGAATTCTCTAAACAAAACCAACTCTCTTTCTACCGTCCAGAAATCAAACTTGAAAATCAGTCATGATCGAGGGGGCCCACAAGAGTAAGCCACAAAAATTTCCATTTGTTTTTTAATCTCCAGTATAAAAAGTTCCACTGGTACAAAATGCATAAGTACAATCAAGTTGTAGAAATAGGAAAGCCTGCTTTTTTTTTTTGCTTTTTTTTTGTTCTTTTTTTTTTTGGCTCAAATTCCATCAAACAACAAAATCCAAATGCATCAATAAAACAGAAACAATACTCAAATGGTCTTACAGTTTCCACTAGATTGCATTAACTTTGGCTTTTCTCAGACAATACTTAAAAACTAGTTTGTAATTCTAAACAAAATGATAGTATTATTAATCTACAAACAACAATTCCCACAGCACGAAAAAAACACAAATACATAGGTTTGTTTTTTTTTTCTTTTTGTATGACATTATCCAAAAGGTAATGAAACTACAGGATATTTTTTCCTTTTGTTAATTAGCACTTAAGATAATAAAAACAGAAACAGTAAAATGATTCCAGAGTAGCACAAGCCAAGGAACTGTAACCCCTATGGTGAAAGAAAGATGAACTTGTTACTCCTTTGAGGACTGCCATTTCATTGCAATTAGCTAATTTGTTTGAAAAAACAACTAGTCTAGTCTTTTGATTAGAATTTTGTAAAGCAATTTCCCTTGTTTTACTTCCTCTCTTATTAGGCCCTTGCACCCTTGCAGCTTTTTCCTTTCATTATTTTGAAAGAGAACTGGTAGATAATTTGCCTCCCAGGAGGCATATGTTTGGGTTTTTGGTTTTGTATTTGAATTTTATTTTTTATTTTCGATTTTTTTTTTTTCCCCCAAAGATGGACACTTTTTCTAAGCAATGACTCATCTCAGTTGACTGGAAGTACAGAAACATTGCTCCTCTCCCACTGCTAAGCCAATGTCCCGTGGAGTAATTCAGGGCAGCGTGGTGCCGAGTTACACTGCCCAAGGACCAGAGGCATCACCGCTCCAGCTGGACTGGAAAACCCACAGGACACACCAGGGCATCTACAAAAGCTTTGGAAATTTAGACGGTGGGTACAATGAGAAAAATTAGTGAAACAGTCTCTAAACAGTCCAAATGATGAGCTCATATTATATATATATATATTTACATATATATAATATAACGTACGTGAGATGATACTTTGAATACGCACAATTGCTGCAAGTAGTACAAAATAGCCCTCAAAGGGTGTAGGAAGGCCCCAGCAGTAGTAAAAACGTGAGAAAAGTATAGATCATTTATTTATAAGTGCATGTGCTATAAGAAGGAAACTTTTTTTGCATCACTAGAGGCTAGTCCTTTCCATCCCAGGGCTCTACATAAAGAAGCATTTAAGTTGGGGATGAGAGACAAGATTGCACTAGCTGATGTTGCTTATGTAGGGCTTAGTTTTTAATTTTAGGTGGCTTCAGATATAACCAGATAGAACTAGGAGGTGGAAGAAGGTATGGCACTTTATGACCTGTAGCAGGTACTGCTGCTCACACACATTGAATTGGCAATGAATTCGCTAAACTGGTGGCAAAGAACCGAATTTGGTTGTTGGTCACTGTTTGTGTGGTAGAAACGCAACCTAATCAGACTTACAAGGCAGTGAAAAGGGCTACCAGCATCTCTTTTCTGGTTCCTTACAAAGAGCTTCCTCCAGCAAACACCCATGTCAGTCACAGAGATATTCCCATGGACCACCAGTACGAGTAAAGTTACTCCTCTCTGTACGAGTGTCTGCAGGAGTAAGCCAATATATTGCCGTGACAAATAATGGCAAATAACACCAAACATTACAGTGTATGTAAACTTTATCCATAAAAAGTAGTTTAACTGCAGTGCACACTGAATTTTCACCCAGGAAGATCTAGTGCATCTGATTTAAGCAAAAGTTCATTTATTTAAATTACAAAAATATTATTAATCTTTTTTTATTTTTTTTCTCCTCAAGGTTTTCAAATGGTGGATTGACCGCTCCTGGCTGGGAGTGGCTCACACAATAGATAATTAAAGAATTGTTTTCTTTTTCTTTTATTTTATTAATACTGAATAGCATATTCCAGCAGCATATTAAAAGCTCTTTAAGAAAAGACAAAATCCCCAGAATCTAAAAAGGAAAACCACAAGTTAATTACGGTTTTAAATAATTTTAGTTATAGATACAGAAGAAATTTAGACAGCAGTAAAATATTTTTGTCCTTCAGATCTGCCCTGTGCATTGTTCTGATTTCAACCATGTATTAAATAAACCACAAAAAACTAAGTATATATATATTTATATATATAGATATATATATAAAAATAAACAGCAAAATGGTGAATGTATAAAAGGTATTAACACTCAAGACAGCTCTGGGTGGAAAGGGTTAAAAGTTCAAAACTTTCTCACCTTAGAGGTTTCCATACAATATGAAGAAAATACATAGTGAGGTTTGCTTTCACAGCATTGATGTGTGCAGAGTGGTTAAAAAAGTGAAACATGGGCACTTATACAATGTTTTACAAAAAACATCAAAGAGAAATAACAAACAATAACAATTTCAGGCAACAAGACCACAGGATAGCAAGTTAACAAACTTTTTAACCTCTTTTTTTCTTTAAATATTAGGGATTTATACAAAACACATAATAAAATACCCATGTTATCAAATTACTTCACACAAGAAACACACTGAAGCTCTAGGAAGAAAGTACCTTTGGAATTTGGCACTATAGTTTCACTGATTTTTTTTTCTTTAAAAGAAAAACCGATCACATTTTGCTGAACACAAACACACCTAAATTGTTCACAATAAAAAAATGACATCAATGCGTCACAAGCCAACACAAACTTATTCTGGAATATTTTTTCATTTTCACATGAAATTTTTTTTTTTAAGCAAACAACTTTTTTTTGTGTTTTTTTTTTGAATCTTCTTTTTGTTCTTGTTGTTCAAGTAAACCAATTTTAAACTTGTCTTTTTATAAACATAGAACACTTAAGACCATAAGACTCATGATGAAACCACAACTTAATTCACAGAAGCACCAACGTAACACATTTTACAGTAACCTTTCTTCTGTACATTGAAACAGTATAAAATATAGGTAATTTCATGTGCATTAAACCATGGATTGTCTAACTGTGAGTCAGTTCAGCAAAAGGTGACACAAGTAGGTAGCATTTGCCCTAAAACAGGGTAAATATTTTCTTATACTAATCTACAAAAAGTGGTTCTATATATATACTTTAATGAGAAAGTGAGCCACCTAAAATGGCCTTATCAAAAAACTTTACACTGCCTGAAAAATGTAAAAACTATTACAGACCTCTAGAGACTTAAAATCAGACAGTTTTATTTCTCAAACTGTTTTGGAAGTAGTCTGTTAGAAACCAACATTCTGTGCCTCTGGACACATATTGCTATTGTCACCAGTGACCAGGCAGAATGCCAATCCCTGTATAATACTTTCAAGTCTGTTTTTTTTTTATTTTTTTTTTACGAAATGAAAAAAAAAACAAAACCAAAAAGCAACCAAGAAAAAAAAAACCCAAAACAAAAAAACCCAAACAAAACAAAACAAAAACTCCAAGGAAAGAAGAAAACCAAAAACCGAAACAAAAAAAGAAAAAAAAAGGAAAGAAAGAAAAAACATTTTGCCACAGGTTGTTTTTAAATCCTATCATTAATTTATCTAATAATAAATTTCAGTCTTGCATGAATGCAGCAATGTTTTTTCACATTGACTTCCCAGAATTCATAGCTAGATGAGGTCACATGCAAATTTCAAAGGTCAAACTAGGTCAGTAGGAGAACCAAATATGATGTGAGGTCAGAAAGACATCAGAAACAATGACGGGACGATGAAACTTTTTTTTTTTTTGAGACGCCACAGGGACATGCTAGGCAAACGATGGGCTAACGGGCATGGAGATGTCTAGGGAAAAAACAAGGAAGAGGAAAAAAAGTTACACAGAATCTATGCAGCACAAACAAAATCACTTTTATGGGTGCAGGAGAAAACTAATGCAAATCTTTTATCAGTAGAGCCTATGAGCCGTTCACATAATTTGCATTAACTTACAATACTTGTCAACAAGAACACAATGGAACCCCAAAAGAATCCATCTGAAAGGAGTCAGAGAGAATGGATTCCTCTTTGGGGAGAAAAGAGCGGAAAGAACCAGTTTCTACAAATGTAACAGAAAGGTACAGGGAGAGGGGGGGAAAAGGGTCAGACAACTGAACTTTAAACTAGGTAATGGAAACTACGAACAAAATAACCAGACAAATACAAACAAGAGGATAAAAGCATGAACTGTAAAGGGTGGAGGGTTCAACAGTGAAAAAGCGCCCATTCTTGGCACAATTACTCTAGAGACTACTTCAAAGGATCTAGCTAGCATAGAGAGCTGCTCTTTAGGTATCCAATAAGTTAACAATAGGCAATAAATAAATTCCATTATTTCTGAGGCAGTAAAAATTTTGTATAAAAATAGAAATGCTTTTTACAAATAAAATTTACAGGCCTGTGGCTTTCTTTTTTTTATTATTATTAAATTTATCTCTCAAGAAACATCAAGTATTGTCACTCATTTTATTTTATTTTTTTATTTTAAACCCTGTAGCTTTAGAAACAGATCTCTAAATCTTTTTTACATTAATCCTTTCCAAAAAAACAAGAACTTAAAAAAAAATGAAATATAAAGACGACCAGTGTAAAATCAGACTAATATATAACAATACGTTGATTTGAACCGAAAAAAAATTCATATCTTCTCAAAAAACAAGTTGATGTAGTGGAAAGACTTGTTTCAATTTTGTTGCAAAATAAGTGCTTCAGCTGGCATGAGGCCATTTTGTTTAACCTATAAACTGCTGGTGCCACCCTGGTAAAATACGATCCATCCATAGAAAACAACTTTTATTGTGTGCTAATGGCACCAGGGTTCACAGAGTTAAATTGCACATTTTTGTGTGTGTGTGTGTGCTGTTTGGAATTTCAAGACGTTTATTTTTGTTTCAAAAAGGAGATAAATTATGCTGCAAAACAAAATACAGTAACACAACTCAGTAATTACTTGGCAAGGAAATGGGAGCCAAGTGTAATAAGGACAAGTGGGGAGATGGAAGTGGTAACTGTAAAAATAACTGTCTCTTGGTGAAGGTTGGCTCTATGTTCTTTCTTAACCCCCCTGCAGAGGACAGGTTTGCTCATGGGACTTACCCTAAGAAAGCTAAAATAAGAGCAGTAAGCATCTGGGGTTAAGATCAGTAAGGTTTGCTGTCATTTTTGGAGCGTTTCAGCTGAACCTTCAAGCGTTTCATGCCAATCTGAAAGCCGTTCATAGCCTGGATAGCAGCTTGTGCAGAGACTGGATTGTCATAGCTAACAAAACCTGCGAGACACAGAACAGAGGCGGGAGAGAAAGTCAACTCTAGGTTAGAACAAATGTCAGAAGGCATTTTGTTAGAATTTTATGATTGCTATTTATTTGACACATTTACCTCACTTTCAATTAGTTCTTTGATCACATTTCATATCCCATTTCTTCTCCTGTTTCCTTTTGCTGTCCTCTTTACCTTCATAATATTTCTTTTTACTAGCTGGGATGCAGTTGGCCAATTTTGGTGCAATGCAGTTTCCGTTCTGTTATTTATCTACCTGCCTTAGAGACTGAAGATATTTATTACTGTGACACTTTTCAGTGTAGTATCTACATACCTCCCAGCCTATTAGGAAGTGCTATTTAGGCCAGTCTGCAAAAGGGAAGCTGAAATAGCAAGCTTGATTACAGAATCAGCCCCCAAACTGCCTAAACCCACTGGCAGACCTGGGTGTGAGTTCATGTGTGCTATGGAATGCTCATCTCCTAGGGCTCGGCCTAGGACAGTTGCAATATTAATATTTTGTAATTTTACAGCTCCTTCCAGTTCAAGATCTCAGGGTACCTTAATGTTAGTTAATTCAGTCTCTTGGTCCCCAAAGGGGTACGCAAACATCAAAATTAAGCAGCATCATAAAGACAATGGCAGGGCTTGATGAGAACTCCAGATCTTCTGCTCCTCAGTTGTGAGCACTAACTAGGAGGATAATGCTTGCTTGGGTAATTCAGAATGGCTGGCCTGGTTCAGATTTCTTTTCCCTGGGAGACTGAAAATGTTCTGTTCATAATATACTCAAATCTCCCTGATTCTGGAAGCTTAAAGTTCATTTTCATATCTGGGCCTCCCACTTGTAATTGCAAAGCTCGCCTAACTGCTGCTCTGCCTCAGCTCGGGCTAATTATTACTGTACTCAGCCTGCTGTTATGCATCTGCTTTGAAATGCTCCCTCTTCTTTCCACTTGAATTTGCCTTTACATGTATCCCTTCACTCTCCTAAAACATGGATGCCACAAACTTTGTCTTCAGTCCTAACACACAGGTTTCTCAGTGCCTCTCTTTCACCAACCAGCTTTATTCATTTGTGCTTAATGTCTGTGTACTTCTTAGATTCATAACCTCTTTTGACCATTACTTTAACCTATCCTTTTATGTCTCTTGCACTGCTGCCCTCTTCCAATTGCAGAGTTAGAGTGTTATTACACTTTCCCATTGAAAAAAATCCTCTGCCCATATCAAGGTACCATTGTCCAGCTGCTCTCCTTTGTAAGACCAGCCCTGTGGCTTCACCTTAAATCAACTTCACCAAACTATTTAAGTTAAGACTCATCTCTGACAACTCAGGCTAACTTCTGTTCCTTCCACTCAAAACCACCTCTCACTTAAATCTCTGCAGATCTTCTCCCGGCCAAAGCCAATATGCTCTATTTGTTTTGTTCTGTAGTTGATTATTTGTTACCTCCTTAAGGGATAATAAATGTTCCTCCATAGCTTCCTTGGTTTTAGTAACTCTTGTCACTTCCTCACTTTCTCCCCTAGATCATTCCCTCTTAGAGTTATTGCCAAATCCTTCCTTCCTTTCCTCCCTTCCTTCCCTCCTTCGTCCCTTCCTCCCTTCCCCCTATTTTGTTCTAGGAGATCCTGTCTGTTCACATTACTTCAATCATTATCTTAGGTCTACATCCTGTGTCTCCTTTTGTCAGCTCTAGGATTGCCTCAGGGATAGAAAAGGGAACTACCATGAGCTGGAAGGCAGCTGTAGCACTGACCAGGCAGATGCTCCACAACTGACATTTAGTTACTCCTACCTACCTTGACAATTCAGCATTTCCCTCTATAGCTTCCCTGAGCTTCACTTTATTCTCTTAAGGGCATTCAGAACAGTCTACTGCTATGAACTGCTCATCACTGTAGTTCCTTTCCTTCTTATCTAGTTTTACCCATCTGGAAGTTAAGCAAGTGATCTAAACTAGTCACTTAGATGGCATCTGTGGATGGTGAATGAAGAGAAGGAAGCATGCCCAGAGGTGGCTCTTCCACCCATCATCCATGTCACCAAATTAGACCTCCAGTGATGGCAGAACAATTAGCTCAGGCTATGCTTACCTTACCTTCCAGGGAGGTGAGACCAGTTACCTCATTCTGTGTCTCTTTAACAGCTTCCTTAACTCAGACAGCAATTCAAACATACAACCTCTGTGCTGCATCACTGGCATCAGCCTATCATTCAATTGTTATTCTGATTCACAATTTGTCTCTTTACACAGAATGCAATATCTACATTAGCTTGATATGCTCTCATCTTCTTCCTTATTGAGAACCTTCATTTATAAAGCTTACTGAGGAATCTGGCATTCCTTCCCTTTATTTGTATTTTTCTGATTGCATCCATTCATCATTTTTTGTCTGAATTTTAAACCACGGGTTACATGAGGTTGGGATGATGTTTCTTATCAATTCTCAAAGACCTTGTCATGACAATTCTGATTTTTGTTTTAGATCTTTGGGTATCTCTATAATCAGGATAAATATTTTTAATCATTTGAGTAGCAATTTTGCTATAAGGCCGACTGCATTTGTGCACTGATGTAACTGGGTCCTCCCTCCTCTGCCTTACTTTTACATATCTCATTTTTCCTATTCTAAGGTTTATGAAAGGCAAGAGATAAGCTTGAAGAGTGAAACCCTTTGTCTGCTGAATCAACTAAAGCTCATGGAGCCCATGAGAACTCATGGAAGAGCACTTCCAGATGTAAACAGACTGTTCTGTCATCCTCATCACCATTTAATTGTTCGAGCATTCATTTTGGGTCGGACAAGAAAAGAAAATATGTGAAAGTCCTTTTTCTGCAAAGAAAAGGAATTTTTCATTTTGAGAAGCAGTTTTACATAGAGATTCATCACTGTATATCATTGCCTTGTGACTCACTCAGAATGATCCTTCCCTTCCTATTTCTGCCAGTGGACAGACTTGGACAATTTTTACACTTTTTGGATGTTTAACCTGTTCTCCTCTGTAATTTGACTTCCTCCTCCTTTGGGCAGGAGATTGGAAACTCCAGAGTAGGAAGTCCTAAGCATGTGCAAACTATTACTATTACTATTGCTATTACTATTACTATTATTATTGCTATTTCTATTGGTATTGCTATTGCTATTGCTATTGCTATTGCTATTTCTATTGGTATTGCTATTGCTATTACTATGGGCAAAAAGACCAAACCAAACCAACAACTAAAAAACCCAAACCCAAACTGTACCAAGAGCAATGACCATTAATGATTCAGCAGAGAAATGGGTTCTTCAGCAGCACTATTGTCCTAGTTTTTGAGTGGGAGGACAGAGAAAAAAAATAAAGCCTTTTGAAACACAAATATGGGACCAAAACAACAAACAGATGATTCTTGCTAACAAAGCTGAGGAGGCACATACAGACTATGCCAGTACATTAAGCTAGCAGGACTAATTCTGGCTTTGCCTGTGATTTGCAGCATCACCAAGTAGTCATCCACTGAATCAGAAAACTCAGCTTCATCTGCCACTTCTACTTTTTGTTTTTAAAGCAGAGCTCCCTCCCTGGTGGCAGTGTATCTGGGAAGGAAGAATGAGAAATGGAAATAGCTGCCTAAAACCAAAAATACAGAGGATTCCTCTATCCATTGGTGCATCTACGCTAGGCAATTGTGTCCCACAAACCTAGGCAAATGTGTAAGAAGGTAACCAAAGAGTAAAAGAAAACGCACAAAATGCAAGTGTGGGAAATGAGCTGATGAATTGAGCCACCTGCCCAAACTAATTTACATTCTTTCAGCAGTCACCACAATTGCTGCATTTCGATTAACGTAGCTTGATTTGACATTTCATCAAGATTCCTGGAGACCTCAAAAACGATTTTGTAACCCCAACATACTAACAGAACTGGCTCCAGATCAATGGGGAGTCCATTTCAATTCCACTTTTCAAATTTGCAGGAGCCTCAGGGACTGCTTTAACCCATTGCAGACACAGGCTGGACTATACTGGTCTAGATATGAATAATTTTTTGTAAAGCCCAGAGAAGTGAATGCTTCAAAAATGAACTGGAAGACTGTGGGAAAATGCAGAAAGAATGTCACACTCTTTCTATGAACTGAATCAACTTTCTAAGTGTACTATCCAATCCTCTTTTGTCATATACACAGTTGCATTCCTTTACTCTGGGAAAGAATTGCCACTTTTAAGGAAGCTCCAATATTTTATGTCAACCCTTATAAAACTCATGTTTAAGAGATTCTTTCCTCCTCCTAGAACCTCCCTGTGTCTTGTATAAGACTACAATTATTATACCAACATTTTAAAAGTTTGCCACTCACTTACATTCTGTGCTCCACTCCATCAAAGCAGTGAACTGGTGCATCTCTGCTATTCCAAAGACATCAGCCTTCTTAATCAACCCTAAAACTATTTTTATACCAACATATCATCTCCTCCTCTGCTGTGATCTAATTTTCTGACAGCTCAAAGTATTCTCTGGGAAACTTGACACTGATCTTGTGAGGCTCCCTTCATCTCTGCCCTAAGGAAAGGGAGATGCCACCTTCCACAACACAACAGAACCAACCCACAACAGCTAGAGCTGCATATCTAGACATCAACTGTCTGCAAAATATTCTGAACTACATGTACACACCATTCAAAGTCACTAATTGCAAAATCTTGTACTTAATTCAGAAGAAAGAAATTTCTGTAATGCAGAAGTAATGGGTTAAACATAGAGCTTTTTTAAGTGGCTCAGCTATACAATAGAGAATAATTAGGTATCCATAATAAGGCAATTTAATAGTATACTAAATGACATTCCCCCACATAGGGTGTAATTAGTTTCATGTACTTGACACATTCATGTGAGATGTCAGACTGGAAGATTATTATTGTTTTTTTTCATATCCAATTTTTAGTTAGAAGTAGTTTGTCTGTGCATCTTCCTGCTCATTTGAGGATTAACAGTCCATTATTTTTGGAATGAGTTTCCAGTATGACATTTCTCACATTGCTGTTAATTTTCTTTCCTGGCCCCTTTTCAGTATCGTGCATGTGGTTTTTACTATTTGATTTATTAAATTTGACATACCAAAGCACTTGCTCAAATTGGTCTGTTTGTCAATGAAGACTTTAGCAGAGATAACATTTCCAAAAGGCATGAACATCTGCAGAATGTCCTGGTCTCCAAACTCCTGGGGGAGGTGGTAAATAAAGAGGTTTGCCCCTTCTGGACCTTTAGGAAAATAAAATAAATAAAAAAAAACAAGTATGAAAACTGCTATTACAAGTGCTACATTTAATCTGTTTTTCCATAATACTTACTGAAGCTGATGGTCAGAAAGCATTTCACTTTCCAACTTTGAAGGAACAAAAGCAAGTGGATCATCAAAGGAGCGGAGCTGAAATGCAGCTCTTTAGAGCATCCCATCTTGAAAAGTGTTTACTTTGAGAAGTGTTTATTTCATAACTCTACTACAGAAGCAGTTAAATTCATCCTCTTTATTCAATTTACATGAGTGTCTTTCAGTATAATTAGGGTTAGGAAAGCAGGTACAAAATGTATTGGCTCTCAAAATACCCCAAGAACTGCACAAGGAGTCCTCTGCTGCTTCAAACACCTGCATGGGTTTGTCAGTTTAATTCCAGTTGCAGGAAATTATGGAAATGGAATGAGGTGAGCTCAGATTTGAGTACCATAGATTTAAACTCAAAGGGCAAGAAAATGGTGGAGATAGGAATAAAAATAATAAGACAAAGCACACATTGTGACTTGGAAGTCAGTGAAGTCAGTGAGAAAAAGACATTCAGAATTAAATTTTTACTGACTCATTTCAAAATGAGCTTGCTTTTTTTTTTTTTTTTTTTTT
>VZTH01016344.1:713260-776124 GCA_013397815.1 Aleadryas rufinucha | reverse complement strand
AATATGAATTCCCCATAGAAAGCTCTGTCTCCTGGAAGAAGCTTTGTAAAGCAAGTCTTTTAAAATAGTTCAAAATTAAGCAGTTGGGTTGAAATTAAAGTGGCTTTAGACTAAGTTCAGTTTGCAAAGAAAGGTGTAAACTCGAAGGTGCTTTCAATATTTTTCTTACAGACAAAATTTGAGATAGGTATTATTAAAGTTGTAGGCTAAAACATTCATCCTAGCACTAATAGGTTACTTTTTACCCTAGCTCAATTCCCCCTTTACAGCAACACACTGGAAATGAGCAGTGGATGCCAGGAAGAGTGTGATATATGATGTGGCCTCTCTGTGCAGGCTCCAGCACCATAAGTGGTACACAAATGGAACAAGCATTTCTGCTAAAAACACACCTAGAACAGCCTGATTAAGTATTCCCTTGCTTAATGGAACCTAAGTGTGCTTCAGATGTGATGTCCTTGGTTTTCTGGAGAGGAAGAGGAAAGCGCTCATCAGATTTACAGAGTTCCTTCTGTAACAGAGCCACAGCGCCTCCTCACCTCTCCCACACAGAATCAGGCTGGCTGCTCTCTCTCAGCCTGAAGGAAAAAGTAGCAAAGTTTGCCCAAAAGGAGGGGATAAATGAAATAGGAAAAAAAAAAAAAGAAAAAAAAAATTTTGGGGAGGTGGGAAAAAAAAATGAAAAAACTTGTCACCTGGAACTTGTTTCTTCTTGTCAGAAGTAAACTATCACTTTCAGCAAATAATGTTCTTTAAAATAGTAGGGGAAAAAGTTACTAAATAATATTTAAGAGCATATGCACGAGGCAGTTCACTGTGCTTCAGCATTTAATATTTATATAGCATTTTTCTCTGGTACTTGTTTATCCTCAACCACTCTAGACTCGTCATCAATCCATCAGAAATCATGGTAAGAGACAAAACATTGTTGACAGTATTCAGTAGTGGAATTCACTCAGACTTAACCACCTACTAACAGATACTAGATATATAACAAAAATACAGTATTTTAAAAAGGATGCTGGAAATTCATAAAAATAAAAAATAAACCTAAACTTGATTTGAATGTTTCTGAACAGAAAAAAATTTAAATAGTTAGAAAAAAAATCAAACTGTCCTTCACTATGTATCTTGCAATGACACCAAAACAAAAATTTTTTTCTGGTGTCAAATAGTCTATTGTCACTGAGCAAAGGGCCTGAGGTGAAAGATAAATGCAGAAAACAAAAAAAAAATGGAAAAAAGGTTTAAAAAAATCCCCTTTCATTTTAAATAATCCAAGCTGTTAGCAGCAAATGAAGAAAAGACTTCAGAGAAAATATACATTTTACCTCCAGTGTCCCTATACAACAACCAGCTGGAGGAATGCCAAATTTGTCTTCCTAGGAAACACATCCCATAACAGTACAAGATACCATTTCAAAAGAGGATAAAAAAGATTTCTCTTGAGGATATTATAGTAGGTTTATTTCCAAAGCTGATCCTTGGCAAGAACAGTAGTGACAACATAGATACAGTCTTAGAGTCTTACAGTATTTTCCTGTTTTTGTAGAATTAGCTGGAAATTAGGACGAGAGAAAGCAATGAAAACAGAAACAACCCCCGAAAATGCCTGGGAAGTATGAAGGGGAACGGAAGAGGGGGAAAGGGTAACCTCATTTTCCTAAACACCTTGTAATTAGTATTCATTTATTCTTAGCAATAACTTCCTGAGGTTTATTTGCTGTTGGTGTGGGGAGAGGGGGGCAATCATTCACTTAGCTGCTTCCCCACAAGACCACAATTAAGCAAAGAACCACTCAAAGTGAAAACGGATCTTGTCATTAGCTCAAAACCTTAAACTTAATCAGATTAACTCCACTATGACAGAAAATGGAAACCAGAAGACAAAACTGCATCCACAGAGGGACGATTTTTGTTAGCGGCACCTTTTTAGATGACGGTTGGTAAATGCTTTTGTATAAGGAAGGATGGGTGGCAAAATATAACTTGAAGGGCAGATGGTTGAAAAGTGAAACACATTAGAGGTTAAAGAAGGTGACAGTGCTAAGCAGGAGAAAACTGGAGGAAAAAAAAATCACAGATTAGACTGCTCGAGGCCTTCCACGAAGCCTCCACGAGGAAACGGACCTGCGGCACCGCTTGGGCCGGGCTTGCCGGCGAGGAAGGAGGAAGGACTTACCTTCCTTCTGGCTGCCCGCGGCGCTCTGCTGCTGCAGCAAGCTCTGGCTGTAGAGGGTGGGCAGCGCGGCGGCCGCGTACTGCTGGATTCCTGAGTAGGCCTGGGTGAGCGCGTCCATCGTGCCGGCCGTGCCGTTCGTCAGGCCTGTTGCGCCGAGTCCTCCGTTCAGGGCCGCCATACCTGAGAGCATTTGAGCAACTTTACAAAAAACCCAACAATAGAGAAAAGAAATTGCACTTGTTCATTAGTGCTTTCCGAAAGTTGTTGGTATTATTATGACACTGACAACGACAGCAGTGCATGCAGCTCGGCACTTCACCAAATGGGACTGAGGACAAAGAAACACGACTTTGGCATCAGGATCACTTCAGCACAAGGGTTGCACAGTCAAATGGACTCGCATGCAGCCTGCTACTGGCAAGTACTACAGCTCCGTGCTCCTGAGAGCCTCTCTGCTCGTCTTCCTTGACACCTGTGCTTCTGCTGTGGGTGTCTGAGGCTGGCAGTGTGGGACCTATCTGACCTCTATCCTTGTGAGCTGGACACTGGGAAAAGCAGTCTGCGAGGAAACCCGCTCTCTCTGGCCAGGGTCTTCAGCAACAGGCCGTGACCACACCATATCAGAAGTGTTTTGCTTATACAGAGTGAGCAGAGAACCCTGAATAACTGCATTTTAAAACAGGCATTTTACAACCTAAATGATTCTATGACAACTTGTACAATTACAGGCTTTGTACTTTAGGCTTGTCATAGAAAGATGGACTGCAATGCTCCTTGCTTCCACCCTCTTCCTCTGGTCACTCCAGTTACTCCACAAGAGATGAACAGCAGCACATCCAAAGTGACTAAAAATACTTCATCCAGACTAGGTATCTTTCATGAAGAAACAAAAGCATTTCTTTCTAGCAATGTTTTTCTTCACATGGAAAGAAGAGTCACTTTTTTTTTAACTTAAAGCGATTCTACATCCTGATAAGTAACAGAGTAATTTAACTGGCATGGCTGTTAAAGAGGAAATTTCAGATGGGACTGCTAGCTGTGCAGAAAATGGCATCCCTCATCCGTGCAAAGAGTGTTGGCTGCATAAGGAGTTGTACTACTCTGATTCAATGGTGGACAAACTCCTGAGTTACAGCTTCCCTCCATTGCTTCTATTTCTCAGCATGGCTCCTAAATGACTTATGTTGAAGTTAACAGTGCTAGCATGTCTTTCAGACATTCCAAAAAAGTGAATTTTCTGTTGGAAGTTCAAAGCATGGCAGGGTTCAGAGCCCTGTTTCTCTTGCACATGCCCAACTTGTGTCAACCTGAGCAGTGACAGCCCATCAGGACTGAGAGTCAGGCCATGTTTTCTGCACAATTAGCTATCCCAGCTCCCCAGTTTCCAGGTGAACAGCTCACAAACAACTTAAAGGGCTTAATCAGGCCCCTCGAGGTAAAGAAGATCAGTCACTAGAAAAATGGGGGGGGAGGCACCCAGAATCACCAGCAATCATTTCTCAGATATTGTGTTGTGTTTTGATTGGTAAAATGGTGGGTGAAGATGTGACTGGTGGTGTCATATTAAGACCCTAAAGCGAGGAACAGTAAAGACAAGGAAAGGGCTTAATTTCGGCGCAATAATAAGGGTTGGTGTGTAAATTGGGGAAAAGTGGGGAAATTAAGCAGAGGACACTTTATAGTAAATTAATAATTAAATCTATTAGACTGGGAAACAATCTTCAAGGAAGATGGCAGAAACCTTATCACATAAGTAATTTAGAAATAGGAAGAATACTGCAGGGAATTATCCAGCATTGACAGAGGAAGATAAAGATGCTGACCCCCGTATCCTTCCACCTCTTATGTAGATTTGAAAAGCATATTCCTATGAGTCTCCAATAATCAGGACAATTGCTCAAGTGGCACCTTTTTGGCTCCACCAGAGTCTGTGCCAATTAAGAGAATTGTACTGCATAAATTATACCTTTTGATCTTACTATAATTTGTGTGACTAAACACTTGACAGAGATGTGATATTCTTAGCCTTTCCTTAATAAAATGTCTCACTTTGAAGACTTCTCTTTCCCCTCCACCCCACTTCAGAGCATCACTGTACCCTGATGGGAGGTACTGGCTGCCACTGCTTTGAACAAAAATCTCTTTCAGAGCTCAACAGATCCGGGTATTTCTTGTGTAATTGTTCCAGTTATAAAACTGTACTGGGTTTGTGTGGTAATGGGGGGGAAACAGGGGTGGTTTCTGTGAGAAGCTGCTGGAAGCCTCCCCTGTGTCCTACAGAGCCAATGCCAGATGGCTCCAAGATGGATCCACCACTGCCCATGGCTGAGCCTGTCAGTGAGAGTGGTAGCACTTCTGGGGTAACATGGTGAAGGAGAAAAAGCCCTGTGCAATGGCAACTGCTGCTAGAGAAGAGAGGAGTGAGAACATGTGAGAGAAACAGCTCTGCAGACACCAAGGTCAGTGGAGAAGGAGGGGCAGGAGCTGCTCCAGGCACTGGAGCTGAGCTTCCCCTGCAGCCCCTGGTGCAGCCCGTGGTGAGGCAGCTGTGCCCTGCAGCACATGGGGGTCCATGGGGAGCAGAGATCCACCTGCAGCCCCTGGAGGAGCCCACACCAGAGCAGGTGGATGCCCAAAGAAGCCATGACCCTGTGGGAAGGCAGTGCTCCTGGCAGGACCTGTGGAGAGAGGATTGCAGTGGAGTAGGTTTGCTGTCAATACTCGTTAGCCTGTGGGGGACCCACTCTGGAGCAGCCTGTTCCTGAAGGAAACACCACGGAACAGACCCACGCTGGAGCAATTTGTGGAGTGCTGCAGCCTGTGGAAGGGGACCCACAGTGAAGGAGCTGGTGAAGAACTCTCTCCTGTGGGAGGGACCCCATGCTGGAGCAGAGGAACAGTGTGAGGAGTCCAACCCTGAGGAGGAAGGAGCTGCAGGAACAATGTATGATGAACTGACTGCAATCCCCATTTCCCATCCTCCTACACCAGTGGGGGACAGTAGGTGGAGAATTCAGGAATAAAGTTAAGCCTGGGAGGAAGGTAGGAATGGGGAGAAGGTGTTTGCAAGATTTGGTTTCATTTCTCATTATTCTACTCTAATTTGATTGGTAAGAAATTAAACTAATTTTCCCAAGTTGGGAGTGTTCTGCCTGTGACGGTAGTTGGTGATTTCTCTCTGCTCTTATCTCAACTCACAAACCTTTTGTTATATTTTCTTTCCCCTGCCCAGTTCAGGAGGGGGAGTGATAGAGTGGCATTCAAAATATTATTATAACATGAATATTAACAACAACAATAATAATTTTTATAATAAAGGATGTATAATATACAATATATTATATGTTATGTATTAGATATTACTGCTAATAATAATTTGATCCTGAGTCTGACCTTAGTCTGCTCTGATGTTTCTGAACTTAGGTTTGTGTCACTGCTTGCACGGGTGTACACACAGGACTGGTTAAAGTAAAGGCTCCTGATAAAGCAGTTTGTATCTCTCTTTTTATTAGAGTGTTGAAATAACTTGATAACAGAGGTAGCATTAGGATACCATGTTATCTTTCGTGAGTCATTGGCCTATTAGATAAACATGCTTTGTGTTGCAGTGGGCAGCATCCTCCCCCTCGTTTCCCCTGGAATCAATAGCACCTTCCCACCAAGCAATTCCAGAGCAGCCATCAGCCAGACAAGCCGGCCCACAGCACTGCTCCTGGGAAGGGCACAGCTACTGCTGCCACAGCCCACGTGTGGCATGCACCTCCCTCCTGAGCAAAACAGAGCTGCAGAAAGCACCCAACACTTTCTCTGTTCTTACATTTTTATGAAATCTGCAAGGCCCAGCTGCTGTTATGCATCTTTACCATCTCTTTATTATCTCTACCAATGCACCGCAGTCTCACACTGAACTCTGGTCCCTTCCTCCCTTCTGTGAAATAACCTTTTGGAGCCTCTCATCTATGGCCTTCTACTTTTCTGAGTGTCTCTACATAATACAGAAGCAACAAAGCTTGGCAAGTCTAAAGGTCTCTCAAAGTGCTTTTCATGCACCTTCAAATCTGTCATGAATAGTTTTATCTCTGTTTTACAGATGTAAATAAGGGGGCAGAAAGGCTAAGTAACTGCCCTGGGGTCACACACAAATGCTGTGCCATGGCTGTCCAGTATCCTGAAAGTATGGTCTTCCTTCTTAATTGCAAATAATCACTTCCTTCCTCTTTAGTAATTTTTCCTCATAATTCATAATTCTTTTTGTTACTTAGAATTCTTAAATTTACATGCTCAAAGCAGACAGTCTAATCTTTTGCCATTTAAAGTTTTAGGTGCTTGAAGAACAACCAAGGGAAGACTGAATCTCCATACTTAGGCACAACTGCTGCCAAAACCTTAGAGACAGTTAAACTTACCATACTCCACTTTATTTAAGGCCTCCAGACATCTTTTTAAAATGCTTCTCTCTACAATGACAGCACTATCAGCCTCCATAATACAGCTCCTTTTCACAGACCCAGACAAGATCAAGAAAACAGATAAAAGTCTTCTACTGAGCTCAGCATGGAAGATGTTCTCCATGTGACTCTCACATGCAGAGCAGGACATGGCTTAGGCAGAAGAGCATCTCTTTGAACCTCTATATAAATCAGTGCCCAAGCCTAGTGCCACCTTCTGATTAATTTTTGGGTTAAGCTCTGCTTGACTTGTGCTTTGGATTTTCTAATTCCTCAATGAGAAGCATGTCACTTAATTCCCAATTTGCTGCACAGTTATGTGCACGAATGTCCATGGCCAGTGAATATTTTTTACTAGCCTGCTTATGACCATGGCACAAGCCATCTCAGTGTTAAACATCAGACTTACTAAATGTGAGGTTTCCCAAAAGCAATCTCCCAGGTGGGTTGGAGTGTGAATGACTGAATCAGACATGGCCATCAGGAAAAGCCCCAGACTGTCATTAAAAGAGACAGGGGAGGTTATTGTAATTTGAGCAATGCTTCATTATCATCAGCATCACGAGTACCAGAAAGTGATAATCAGTGTCACCTTTTTGAGAGAAACAGTGTCCTAATGCTGAGCTGTGTCATGGGGAAGCAGTTTCCCCTCTTTAGCTCTCTCTCATGTATGTATATACATAGACAGACATACCCACACACACTTTGTAAGCACTATACACATATCCATAAAAACATCCATGAAGAAGATTTGAGACTGCAGTCACTGTCAGTACAAGTCCATGGAAGCAATGGTGACTTAAAACAAACTGAAATTTGGTACCAGATTGTGAATACATCATTAATACTTCAAACGACACATGCAGATAAGTTTGCACACACATCACCTCAAAATACTGGCTGAGAAAACGCAAACTCTTCGCTTGCAGCCTAGCAAGGAGTGCTAAAAGGAGTGCAACAGAAGGGCTCCCACGCAAAGAGCTCACAGGATTCACTCTTGCTTGGTCTTGATGAAGGGGTACATTATGTTGGAGTGCTCCAGTATGTCTGGGTTCTTAGTACTTGTGGGAGGGGAGGAGTGGGATGCCATATTTTGCTTTTCATATTATGACCTTTTATAAACCAAGTGAAGCACAATGACTGCTAATCAGAAAGGACATTTAATGATTTCCTACTCATGACAGGGTAGATCTCTTACTACAAGAGCTCATGAGAGGAGAGGAGGTAAGTTAGCTTTCCATGCATGCCATTTCCAGTGGCTTGCTTTGACACTAATGGAATAATAAGAAGGGAAACTAACATCTGCCATTTTGGGACTTCATACTCACTTTTCCTCAGCTGTCCTTGGGTTGTATTTACAAAGAGGTTGTTTTGTGTGAAATGCACATGTCCTTGCCAGAAGCAAGTCCTGTTTTACACGAGACCCCATGCAACCATTCAACATTGCTACATGGACATCCATAAGCCCCCTTCCTTCCCAGCTCCCAACAATGCCAACCAGAGATCACAGAACAAAAAGATTGGGTGAGCAGCCAAGTAACAGTGACAGAAAGGACATCATGCAGAGCATCAGAGTGAGCAAGAGATACTGAGGAGGACATCCATTCCTGAGGGTACATTATGATGGGTCATGGACTGGCAATGACCAAATAGATTCCTTGCATTGCAAAAGGAAATGCAAGGAGCAACAGCAGCTAAAGAAAAAAAAGGAGGGGGAAAAATGCAGCTGGGCAAATCTCTTCCATTACAGGCAAAGGTGAAGTCATCATAGCAGAAACAGTAATAAAAAAAAATCCTTCTTCTTCAAGAAAATCTTGACCAAGGCTAAGAACAAGGAAGAAAATTCTAACAACTACTGGCATCTACTTAGCTGGAGATGCCAGGGTTTGTTGAGATGTCATAGGATAGGTGTGCATGCTCTGGCATTACAGGTGACTGACTGCATGTTCTCCCATACTTGCCAATTAAAAGCCAAAGACTTGCCTTCATTTTTAAAGCATGTTGCTCTCAAGTCAATTAGATAAAGGACATTTTAAAGGACTGCCTCAACGGCAAACATCTTTCTTAGCACTACTTTTCTGAGTGAGGTTTTGTACACTGGGGTGATACACCTGTTGTCAGACTCCCTCAATGAAAATGGAGCCTCTCCTATAACCTAGACAACCCAAATCCCTGGTGACAATTCTTTTACCTTCCATATGTACTGCAAGAAGAGGAGTCTTTATGCAGGGACTCAAGGAAATTCACTTTGCAGAGCAAACTGTGTGAAACTAAGACTCCAGAGCTACGTGTGCACCATGAATGGAACTTGATCAACCTGATCCCCTTATTTGGTGTAGAGATTAAAAATCATATTATCACTTTACAACTGATAGTTTTTGTGGCGTGATTATTGGGGAAGGCTGTCCACCACAGCAGTAAATACTCACTGTTTACGGTACCTGCTAGTGCATTAATATTGTTCAGTCCAACAGTGGCTCCAGCCAGTCCTTGGAGAGTACCCAGAGAAGTCAAAGAATTCATGGCCGCACCAGCTGTGGAATTAGCAGTTGATGCAGCCACTGAAAGGAAAAGAAACAAAGCAAAATTAAGGCCATAATTTGTTTATTTTATTTAATCACAGAACAGCTTACAATAATGTGGAGCACAACAACAGGGCTACTTGGAAGGAGAAGGAAAAAAGAAAATGAGACCAACAAGACCAACTTTGTTCAAGACATTAATAGTGTGATTGTTCATGGAAAGTGTTGATGAGTCTAGAACTGCAAATACTAGATCAGAAAATTAATTATTGTGCTATTATTTGCAAATATAATACCAAAACCAGTATGTGTGGGATCAGACACTTTCTCAAAAGTTTGTCAATCAACCTAGCAACCCAGGCTGATCAGCTAACCAGGCTTTTGGGATTTTGCCACACACCTCAAAGTCCATCATTGGACAAACAAGAATTACTCAGTACTTTTGTTATACAACAGAGCTTACTGCTCTGGGCCCCAATGTTCTAAGAGTAAGTTTAATTATTCTAAGTGAAGACACTATGCTCTAGGACATTGCATGAACTTCATTTAAAGACCTGAAGATTAGAATGACCAGCAAATACAAAATGTAACTACCATCCATTTTATTGCAGGCTTTTATCCTGGCCTTTGTACATAGCCAGTCATGTATATGCACCCCTATGATACTGTATGTATCCCCAAAAGCTCTGCTAGAGGGGAAAAGGTGGAGAAAATGTCCTTGATGCTGCAATGTCAAGGGAATGATGAAGGTAGGTGAGATGAATCCATCTAAATTATGTGTTTAGGGAGAGAAAGAGACTCACTCTCTTGCCATAAGAAAGTAATATAGAGTCATCATTTGGGATAGGTTGGGTGAACTAGAAATACCTGTCTGTCTCACAGAAGGGCCTTGAACAACCGGTGTAGATTAAACACTTAACTCACAGGTAGGTAACGTTCTACCAGATGAATCACAGTCATAAAAGAAGCAATTAGGTTTTTAGCTTGTCTCCTGAGCCCTACTTTCATGTATCACTGATAAAGACTCCCTTTTCTTTTCTGTTATAAAGTTGCATTATCTTACGAAAAGTGAACACTTAAAGTCAGAGTTTTGCTGATGATGTACTGGAGGAACATCATGTCTACACCATGCTTTTTTTGTTCCTATTCATTACCTAGCTATGAAATGGGGAAGACCACTTTTCTCTTGATGCTTTTTTGGGCTGTCAAACACATCAGATTACCCAGTGAACCCTCAAGAAAGTGAAGTCTCTAGAGCTGACAGGATCCAGTAAGGAAAGTAGGAGGTAACTTTTTCACTCTGTGGGTAAACCCTGAAGCTCTAACCTACAAATAACCTGCCTTTGCAACATTAAGACCCACTAAAGACAAGTTTTCAGACTCTTGGGGTCTCAAAATACAAAGAACATTCTGGCTGTGGGGGAAGAGAGATTTCCAGACTCTGTTATTCATTCCTTGTGTCTTAGCATCTGCGATGTTCACTTGAATAATTTTACATGTTGCAAATAGAAGCAGCTTTGATTATTCAATCTGTCCCCACAAAGCAATAAGAATCCAATAATGTATTTGATTAAAAGAAGTAATAAAAAACAAGTAAAAACTCCCACTTTTTTTAGATCATGTGGGCACCAACAGAAAGACAGGAAAAAATAAAGTGAATTCCCTTTGACCAACACTGGTCTGTGTTTCTATCAATGTTCATTAGCAAATGATTTAAATGAAGTATATAAAACTCAGATCTGAAGGATCTGATTGGTTTTGACTGGACTAAATTCCATCCATTTTCTGTTTCAGAGGAGCATTACCATTTTCTCTTGAGGAAACACATGTATTTAAGAAATGAGAGAAATGGGGACTAGGAAACTGCCTGTAAATTACATTAAAGCTGGGGGCAAATAACTCCTGTGAACAAGAGCCATATGCTTATGGATTGTCAACACATCTGTTGGAGAAGGCAAAAAAGATCTGCTTAAAACCTTCCCTCTTGTGCAGCCCACAGTGAATTGTGAGGGCCCTTACCACTGGCTGCTCAAACACATGCTCCACGGATGGTCAGTATCTGGGGCCAACATCTCTTTTCTTCTTTTTTTTGATATCAAGTTTCTCTATTCCCTCACAAAAATAAAGAGCAGGTGCCCCAGTGCTTCTCCCATTTGAAGCTGCAGTGCAGATTATCTAGTTTGCCTGAATAAAGACTTGGCACATGCTTACTGTACAACACTAGTTGCAGCCCTAAAGCACCTAAGGAACCAGTATTATGTTGTTGTGGTATTTCTTCTGCTCAGCAGTGATCTGCCTCACAGATGCAGTGGGACAGCTCTCTCTTCTTTGGCTTAATATTTCTTTGAGGACAAAGAGACTGAACACATCGTGTGGTTTCCACTATCTCATTGAACAGGGGGTGAATAGAAATGAAGGGACCTCCTTTTTTTTAGGGTGCTTGGAGAGATCAAGCACTTTCTGCATGAAGTTTCCTGAGACACTCCACACTAACTGATTGAGACCTGCATCTCTGAAATGAAGACAAAGACAGTGATGAGCTAAAATATTACCATAAAGAGGCTATAAAAGGTCCAAGATATTAAGAGAGGTGAAAATTTCTAACAAAACGCTATATAAAACCAACAGATGAAAAAATGGTATGCCTTGTCCCCAAAACTAAAGGAAGATGCAACAAAAGTTAAAAGGTCCTACAAGACAAGTGTGAAGGCTTAGACCAGCTGAAAGTTTTACTTCATGTGCTCCCAGAATACACAGAAATCTATCTAGAGACAAGGACTATGCTTCTCCTGTCCTTTGCCATTTTCTAGTTCCTTCCAACAAAAAAGTTGTAACATATATTAAACTGAAGGGAAAGAAGAAAAATCACATGCCTTGTGGTGACAGCAAATGACTGCACTACTTTGGGGGAACCTGTATAACTCTCTTGTGTCAGCAAAACTCTTGGGCTCCACAAATGCTCAGAGTAATGGCAAAGGAAGAATAATTCACTGTTGGAATACTTTCTATATTTATGTCTTTTAGTTGTCCAGAAGACAAAAATAGATTGGCTACCTACATAATTTATAAATTGGGTTTTAAAGGGTCCTCTAACACCAAATAAATGAAAAAAAAAAAAAAAATCACAACTCCCTCCAGCCTCCACACCAGAATATTCACAGAATCACAGAATCTGCTGAGTTGGAAGGGATCCACAATGATCATTGAGTCCAACTCCTGGCCCTGCACAGGACCATCCCCAAGAATCCCATCATGTGCATGAGACCATTGTTCACATGCGTCTTGAACTCTGTCAGGCTCAGTGCTGTGAGCACTGCCCTGGGGAGCCTGTTCCAGTGCCCAGCCACCCTCTGCGTGAAGAACCTTTCTCTAATATCCAACCTAAGCCTCCCCTGGCACAACTTCAGGCCATTCTTTCAGGTCCTGTCACGAGTCACCACAGAGAAAAGATCAGTGCCTGCCCCTCCTCTTACTGTGCTTCCTACATTTAATTGATGAAATTTTTGCTATCAGCTTCAAGCTTCAAGCCAAGAAATTTGGCCTTGGGTTAATATATTCTTTGACAGAGTTCTCTTTGATACAGAGAACACATTTTTATTTGGAGTGGTTGCTCTACACAATACAGATATTTGTGTTTAACTAGTAATGTTGCAAGAAAAGAGGTTTTTAAGGCTGGAAGGAGCTGGCATTTTCAAATGTTCTCAAAACATTTACTTCTGCCTATAAATGGTTATAACATCTTTTGGGTCAGTGATTTTTTTCTTTTTAACAGAAATACAAGCTAGCAATGAGCCATTTCTCTTTTACATTTTAATTTAAATAACATTTCAATACAATTCCTAAAAACTATGCCAACCTAGAAAAACAACAGGAATTAGCATAGAAACTTTTGGCCATTCTTTTGGCTAGCTTATGTCAATAAAGTCATAATGATTTACATCATCTGGATTTGCCTCAGCTGGAAAACTGGATTCAGGATAACAGCATCTAGGAAAGGCAATGATGTGTAAATGTTTCTTTGGCTTTGCTACGCACACTGTGGATGGAATTAATTTCCCCACCTTTGGCAGCCTCGTTAGTTTAAGCTAGTCTAGTAAAAACTAGACTGTCTCTGAGATTTAAAGACCTCCAATTCAGACACCCTACCTTTAGATTTCTATTTCAGGTTGGGCTGAATTGCCCTAAAGAGCATGCAGATGAGCTCAACTACCAGATGCTACTGATGCCTTTCCCAGTTTTCCCTCAAACTTCTTGTGCTGCCCTGGATAAAGCAATTGCTATGATTTTTATTGCAAGACTTTCTGCTTCTTCATAGTTGCTGCCTTGTCTCTTAGAAAGGTGTATCTTGGAGGCACAGGCACATTTTTGTCAGACCTATTCATTTCCTACACCTCAGACCAAGGAGTGCCCTTGGCAGAGCTTCTTGGTACACTGAAACCACAGACCTATGTTTGTCTGTAGTACAGCCTTGGGCAAATCCCACCCCTCTCATGTCTCAAGGTCAATTTATAAAATGAATCATAGAATCAGAGAATGGTTTAAGTTGGAAGGCATCTATAAAGATGAGCAGTGAGCGATCTTCAACTAGATCAGATTGCTCAAAGCCCTGTCCAACCTGACCATGACTATTTACAGGGATGAAGCATCCACCACCTCGCTGGGCAACTTGTGCCAGTGTCTCACCACCCTCAAAACAAAAACTTCTTCCTTATATGTAGTCCAAATCTACCCTCCATTAGTTTAAAAGCATCGCCCCTTCTCCTATTTCTACAGACCCTGATAAAAGGTTTGTAGTGATCTTTCTTGCAGGCCCACTTTAACTACTGAAAGGCTGCAATAAAGTCTCCTCGGAGCCTTCTCTTCTCCAGGCTGAACAGCCCCAAATCCCTCAGCCTTTCCTCACAGGAGAGGTGCTGCAGCCCTCTGACCATCTTCAGGAATTCTCTTCCCACAGTGGAGGTCAGGGTCTGGGAGGGCTGCCTGAGGACAAAGTACTAGATAAGCCACCCTCTCAGTGTTGCACTGAAGGAAAGGACCTATTCCAGTCACACATGTGCCACTATGATTTAAGAAACATGGTTTGCAGTGTGTAGTCAACCTCATTCTTTCCTTAATTTGTTTGGTAAATGTCTAAGTAAGAAAAGAATTCCAATGAATTCTCAGCAAAGTCCTTTACCGCAAAAACCCCCAGATCTCTTGGAAAGTCCCTGCTATATGTGCTAACTAGGCACTACTTATGGGCAGTGTAAACTGTGCCCTTCTCCATTCCTCTCCACCTTGTCCTATTCCCTTCCTCCTCTTCCAACATGGGCATCCTGTCTGGAAATGATACACAAACTGCAAGTCTTGCAGCAAGATATTAAGTACATGAGGCATTGCAAACATTGTAAGTGAAGTTTCTTACTGGAAACATTATTTTGGTTTTAGGGCAGGACTAATGGAGAGACTGGGCAACGAAAAGCAAGGGCAGCTTCAGCTTTTTGAGGGCATGGAGAGTTGCTGTACACCTTGCCAACCCCATCCATGTGAAGAGCGGCTATAATGTTTCTGGAGCAGAACCAGATTTCCTGTGCTGCAGGGCTTCAGGGCAGCTCCAAGACTGGCTTAACTGTGCTGGGACTTTGCACACAGAGATCCACAAGGTAACTGAGTCAGCCCTGCTGACAGCTTTCCTTTAGGCAGCCCTTGGTTCCAGTCCACAATTGCCTGTCACTACGAATGCATGGCACAACAGGAAGCTCAGTGTTTCCTCTGATCTCAGCTGCTTGCTTATCACCACTCACCTGTGAACCACAACTTTGTTCTTGTTTTACTTAATGGAGGGTTTAAATAACTCGGTGTTCCAAGTACTGCTTTTGCTCCAGTTAAGATGAAGTAGCAGTGCACCAGGGATCAATATTGCCCACAAATTTTAGGTTCAGCATCTCTGTGACTTTAAGCATGAGAAGTTGCAGAGAAAACATGTTCTCTTTTGGGAGACACTCCTGTCAGATCTGCATTAGCAGTTGTCTAAGTCCAGAATCCTCTTTCTTGTACTGAATTTGGGTGTATTTCTGATTTTCTGCTGTCTTCCTAAGCTCACTGACTCCAAGGGCCAGATAAAATGGATCTGACTTACACTGGTGCTGATTAAACGGCTGCCATGCAGAGGGATTCCGATGGGCAGAACTGGCCAATATGAACCTTATGAAATTTAACAAGGATAGATGCAAAGTCCTGCACCTGGGCAGGAATAATCCCTTTCAATAACACAGCAGGGGATGGATAGGTTGGGAAGAAGGTTTGCTGAAAAGGACCTGTGGGGGTCTTGGTGGGGGGTGACACGAGCCAGCAGCATGCACTGGCAGTGAAGAAAGCAAACAGCATCCTGGACTGTGGCTTATGACATGAGGCAGGAGATCCAAGTTTCCTCTTTACCCAGTGCTTGTTAGATCACATATGAATACTACATGCAGATTTGGGCTCCTCAATGCAAGGAGAACATTGATCAGGTGGAGGGAGTTCTGTGGAAGACCAGCAAGTTGGTCAGGGGCTCCAGCACTCATCTTGTAATGAGCTGGGCTTGTTCAGGCTGTAGAAGACACAGCTCCAGGCGAACTTAAAGCAGCCTCCCAGTACTTAGAAGGAGGTCATCCACTAGATAGAGCAATAGTACATGGTGGGAAGAGGAGAAGTACATTGAAACAAGGGAGGTTCAGCTCAGATATAATTAAAAACATTTGTGCTGTGAGGATTGTCAAGCACTGGAATAGATTACCCAGATTGCTCCATCCGTGTCCTTGGAGGTTTTTAAGACTTTTTGGATCAAGCCCTAAGCAACCTGATCTCACATGAGCAGGGAGCTGGGCTACAGACATCCCAACTGACCTTCCAACCTCAGTTATTCTATGGGAATTAGAGCAGTGTAGGAGAAAAGTAGACAAAGTCAGCTCATGCTAAGGAAGAAGGAAAGAAGGCTGAAGAATGAAGATGTGTTGAGAACTGAACAGTAGAACTGGTTTCTGTTCTTGGGTCTGTTTACAGAAACAGAGGTTGACATTGAATATTCCACTTAACTCTCATCTGTGGTTTTGATTCTAGGCTGCCACAACTAAACTGTGTGGGCGAGGTTTCCAGGGCCCAATCTACATCTAACAAAAGGAAGTTCTGACCTTGGGTTTTTCCTTGAGGTTTTAGATTCCTCTTAGATTCAGCAATGTGCAACAGAAAATAAAATCACAGTAGAAGAATGTAAAGAAAGGATATAAAGAAATCATACAAAAAGAGTAAAGGCAGTAAAAAAAAGAAAATAAAAAATAATATTCCTAACAGCTCCTCAGTCAGTGACAGAAAAAAATTGTAAGAGTTTGTAAGAGAATTATAAGGACAAAAGAAAAAGAGATATTAAACCCAAAGTAGAAATGTCCAATTTTAGCCAGCTGAATTTAAAATCTTTGTTTAGTACACAAAATCTCTTGGGTAAACAAAATATGCCTTTGTCCCTTGCTTAGTCCAAGAGGGATAATAAATCTAAGAGACAACACTGGATTTAAGGATAATCAGATTAAGGCTGCGTTCTCTGTTTCCTTTCTAATCTTTAGCTGCAAAAACCAATGATGTTTGGAACTGTGTCTTGAAAACATGAGGAACACCTGCTGGCCTGAGTGAAAGTCTAAAGATATTGGGCAAAGTTTATTTTTGTTGGACAAAGTCCGTGCAAAGCTTCTGAATTTGGTTTATAATATCTTAGTTTGGTGGTGGTACTCTCTTAAACAGAGATGAATGGCACGCAGCTGTAGGAGGCTCTTATGTAGCTGGGAGTCTGGACCACCAACCTGGAATTAGGAGGGATTCTGGACAGAGCTGATCTTATGCATTTAAGGTCACTCGATTAAGGTATGTTCTCTTTATGTAGCACTAACACCAACTGGTTGTTTTGAAGAGATGGAGGCCCCAGAGTTTTCTCCTAAACACACAAAGGAAATGTCTTATAGAAAAGGGGAATGATTCATATATAGTAATGCTGGATCTTAAGAAATGAGGATTATAAACATGGTGTGGGGGAGAAGTGGGCAAGTCAATCATGGTGCCCATGTGACATTGCTCTCAGGAATTTGCAGTGGTGTTTCTGGCTGAAATGAGCACATTCTACGGGCTCTGACTGCAGAAGGAACATTTTAAAGGGGCAGAATAATTAAGCAATGACAGAGGCATCATCATTATTAGATAATCACAACCCAGAGGCATTAGCAAATGTTGAGTGTCTCTAATCCCATGGGGTCTAATTATTCTGTGATAATAACCACACCTCCAAGTTTTAATTTATTCTTGTGGAGAAGCTGGAGGGGGAGGGGGAAAAACAGGGGCATTTTAATATTTTTGCTAGAAGAAGATGCAGTTGGCCTTTCACTAGGGCTCATAAGTATTCTAATCTAACTAGCATGTGTGATTGGCATTAAATTGCCTGCCCTTTACAGTGATCTCCAGCCAATCCAAGTATTCACCCTTGCACAAACTGGTGGTCTCCCGTTGCTAACAGTATCAGCAGGCACTGGTTCTGTTTCTCAGGGCAAATTTTGGCAAAGGTGAGGTAGATTTTCCTGGTCTGGAGAGGTGTATTTTCCATAAGGTATTCTGACAAACACATTGCCATTGGTATGGAGAAAGAAGTAAAAACTTGCCCATTTTCTGGTATCTCGGAAGTGCTGCTGACATGTCAAAAAGGAAGATTCTAGTAAGTTTAAGTGCTCTGCTTGTGCTTGGATAGGATAAAATAAAAGTGACAGATGCACTCCAGGGAAAGAGCACCAGAAAAGCAAGAGAGCAAGAAAGAGTCGGGGAAACAAGAATGACAGTATAGAAAGACATATACGAATATCACAGCCTTTCTCTAATAAGTCAGTGTCCCTCTGCTTCTTCATTACTCACAGGTGAATTGTGCCCATGAAAGATTGTCCATATCTTCTCAAGGAACAGGGAAAGAGAAGCAGCAGTGAGCAAAGGAGGAAGAGAGAGCGCCATGCACTCAACATCTGGTCTTTTTTTTCTATCTGTGTGCATGCATGTGCAAATGAGTGCAAGCATGACAGAGGGAGAGGGAGAGGAGAGGAAGGTGTCTTTCCCCATGGTGATCCTTTTGATTCTGGCTTGCTGAAAACAGTTTTATATTTTACAAAGTCCTTTGTGAACACTGACTTATACAAGAATAAAAAAATCAGAAAACATGAAGAGGTGAACCAATTCATTCAAATTCTTTGCAAATTCAGAAGCCAAGGTCTTCAACAATGGGAGAATAACTTAAGGCTCATAAATCCATACTATTCAGCACTGCATGGGTTTTTGAGAGCTAAGAAAGCTTGGGAAAAGTGAAAATCAGGGACACTCACTTTAATCACTTATTTATGTTAAACACCTAACTCGACATTTATGATTGTCATGAAATTACAGTGTTTACACCATGGACCTTCCACAGCAGTGCAAAGAAGGAGGAGAAAACAGAGCATGCAAAGGTACTACAGGCATGGCAGACAAACTTATTAGCTGGTTATTTTTGTAGTTTTCTAGTCCTCTGTTCCATAACTTTCCTCCAAACCTATCTATCTAACAGAAGAGATTTTAACAAACAAGGGTTTGTTGATTGGGCATGTCTTTGAATCTAGGCTGGTTTTGTGAATCTTGGTGTTTAAGGGCACATTTTCCTGTGAGATTTTGGAGATGGAGAGAGAGGGAGTAAAAAGATTCTCGGCCAGTTCCATACTGATGCTTCTGTTTTGTTGAAATGCATTGCTCAGTGAAGACCATCCACCTCTAGAGTAAACTACAAGTTGTACCTCAATACTGTGCCTGCAACATCTTGTGCATTCTCCCCAGCACACCACAATGATAAATTGCTTTTGGTTTTGGGTGGGAAGTGCTTTAGAGAGGATTGGGAATAAAATAATAATGCACAGGGGACTGGCTTGAATTAAACTTCATAGCTGACCATCAGATATTTCCAACTCTAACCCTAACTGAAATCAAACCAAATTGAATCACCACAATATGAAGAAAACAAAGAAGAATTACTGAGCACTTATGACTGTTTTACTCAGTGGGGCCAAGGGCTGTGGCTGTGCTCGTTGAAGCACCACTGAGTTCACATCAAAGCCATTTCTACAGGGAACTTCCAGCTGTGCTCTCATGTTTATTACAGCTATCTCACACAATTTGGAGCAGGCTATTGTTCCGAGACGCATGCCCCGATGCTGAAATGACCTCCATGTGGAGCCACTTCAGCATACAGCCACTTATAAATCACTTTCCAAAGAATTTCTGATCTAAAATCAAGAAGGCTCTACTTGAGGCCAGGGTTTCCTGCCTGGAGTACAGGTTCCTTCACACTGCCCCCGGTGTGCCCGTAACATCTTTGACACACTTTCAGCACTAAGTATTGACAAACAACATGCAGTAGCAACTCTCCATTAAAAAAAAAAGGAAAAAAGAGTGTCAGTGGAGTCCAAGGCTACCAGTCAAGGTAAGCAATGCTTTTGTCCTACAAGTGCTTACCACATGCATATATGCCAATTCAAACTCTAGTACACAGGAGAGGATGGTCTGATTAATCTTCTTTTTCACCTCTCTCATATATCTGTCTTAAGATCGGGTAAACAGTCCTTGGGAGGTGTTTGTCTTTCCATTGCAACAAGATGTTTCTAAAAGACTTGTTTCCTTCAGACAGTTAGGAGTCCTATCCATGGTATTTTAGAATAGAGATAAGCTAAACTATATATTGAAAATTTGAGTTTGTAGTTAAAGGAGTTATGAATCGTGAAGGTACATGCAATGATTTCAATGGCAGATGGTTTCTAAGTGGGGTGTGCAAGCACAACCTCATTGCAATAGCACATCCACAAAATGCAGTTGTTCACCCCTGGGAGCTGCAGAACTTGAGGATTATCTTGCCTCATGTAAAATTACTCAGCCAGGTCCTTTGCAGAACATTTGTAAAGTCATATTTAGTTCACTATGACACTGGTTCTTTCCATCCATATTGCACATTTTTGTTCTGCAAACAGCAAAGGCAGTCAAGGGTTTACTTTACCTGATTTTAAACACATGCAGTTGTTGGAGATATTTTTGTTTGGCCATTGCATAAAATAATTCAGTAGCCACATATTCAAGCAACTAGTTCTTTTGAGAGAATGTTGAAACAATTAGGTTAAGACATTAATAATAATAAATAGTAGAATAAAGATAAGATTTTTTAATTATTATTTTTTACTATTAATTCTAATTATTCTGCCTTAGGGAAACAGACCAGGAGTATCCATGGACACATGCACAATCCAGAAGGATTGAAGGAACAGTGTTGGCAGTAGTTGAAAGCTCCTTCAAATGCATGAGTTTTTCTAAGATTTGCATTATTTCCTGGGTATTATGAACTGCAGCATTTTCTGGGCTTGTAACTTCTTGTAAGATATATTACATATAAGCTCACATATCTACCTGTGTATGCAAGCTGATATTATCATCTTTCTTTAGTAGAAAGCAGCCCTGAATGAACTTCAAATAGTGCTTCCAACAGAAAGAAAACCAGCTTTTTTTTTTTACAAACTGGGATTCTTGTAGCTTGAAATAGAGATTAAGAGTGGGGTAGAGAGACACTTACAAAATATAATGTATTATACGTGTTATTTGTATACTGCAAGCAAAGTAAATCCTGAAATGTGCTAAGGCAATGGATTTAATACTTTAGGAAGATGATAATGTAATAATGTTTAAAAAACAAACATGTCTCCTGTTGAATTAGATCCTACTAATCCATGGTTTAGTACCGTATGCTGCTTCCTAAAAGAAAAAAACAAACCTAAAAAAATTAACTAGCACAATGCTTGACTGAAAATATGCACGTTTCCGGTCCTTTGGTTTCCTCAGAATTTATGGAATTCTGAGGAAACATCTGGAGATTTCTGTGCCAAAAATTCATTAATTGATAATATTGATTCTAAAACAGATAAGGAGCTTTGCCAAAATGACCCCTGCAGCTGTCAGGCAGCCTCGCACTGCTTCACAAAGCAGTTCTGCCCACCCTGAGCCCATTCAGTGCCTGACCCTCCCTGAGAGCCTTCAGGAAGCACCTACTCAGAAACCCTTCTGAGAGGAGAACCTACAAAGACCTGTTACATTTTAAGGGACAAGTATGCAAACTGGTTGTCCCAGCGAACTGATGGCCTGTCTGCTGCCATCAGCATCCTTCAGGTTATCACTGGCTCATTTTTCCAATGAGGACACCAGGGAGAGACAGTGCTGTTCCGGGGGTGCTCCAAGTTGATCCATCACCTCTCCTTTTACTGTACTGCGACTCTGGGAGATTCTTAGCCACAATTCCCACCCTTTTCTTTTTTAGTTATTTAAGACATATTGAAGCATTATTAAAAATACAAATAATAGGTCAAAAATACCTGCCCAGTTTCCTATTTTTGGCTCCAACTTGTGCTTGCATGCCTGCTTAAGAGTGACCTAATTATCAGATGGGCTTAGTACCAATATATCTCTCCAAGAAGCAGCATAATCTCTGGGCACTAAGAGCAGTCAAAATCAATTCACTTATTTAGGAGCCTAACCACAGACTCAGAAACTTAACACCATGTCGGTAAGATCAGCTGACAGACAACAGTTCAGAAATATACTTGTCCTGTCACAAATCTCTTTGAACTATGCAGTCCAATAACAGGCACTGGGAAGTGGGCGTGCTAAGGCAAGATCTTCTTCCACAGCTTCCTTGAAAACATATTCTTTTAAAATATTGGTGCTGAGATCAGGGTTAAGGCATTGAAATTCTCTGTCCTCCAACTGCTAAGGTAACAATGCTAATTATATAACTAGACATAAACACAAAATTTAAAAACATATGCTTGGTTTAAGTGTGTGTACTGTACATATACAGTATTTTAAAATATTTATTTAAGATATGTCTTATATTTATCAACTGTATCTTTATCCTAAAAAGAATGAAAATTATACTAGGGAAGATTTCTGTGTTCTGCAAAACTAATAAAGCTGATTTTAAATGATTTTATAATAATGGAACATGCATTAATTCCACATGAAATGGCACAAAAATAATCAATTTGTACTACAGCACGACGAGTGCCATTCTGCATTTTAAACTGATCTTTTCCAACATGAAACATCTACTTCAATTCAGTCTCTACCAAACTGTCAGACCTTCCTACACACCTACTGGTAGGGTTATTTTTGGATCATTCTGGAAGCAAATCACAACTATCTCAGTGGGTGTACTGGCCTCTAACAAAATGTCACGGTGGCAGCCTTGCGCCACTGATTGGAGAAAAACGTATTGTACCAAAGTGAACAAAAAGCAAATCTTCTAAGAATGGTTATTTGACATTCTTCACTGCTCCTCAGCTGAAGCATCTTGTATATTCTATAAAATGTCTACCATTTCAACAATTGTACTCACAACATGAACACCTTCAACTAACAAAGACAATCTTCATACTAGATTAGGGGGTAGAGAAAATAATGAGCCACGGTTGATAGCTATAATTCTCTGCTTTAAGCAGAGGGAAAGAATGAATTAATTCTTACAGGAAAGGCAGTGTAATTTTTTTTTATTTTTCAGTTTATTCTATACTTCCCAGTCTTCCTTTTTTGGGGACTGTTATTCTTCAATGTCAGCATCTGTCTGAAAGTGAGTATTTTTAGACCTTTGTGCTTAGGAGAACTTTTTTTTTCAGTGTAAGAGTTAATGGCTGAATACTGACATAATATGGCAAAAGCTGTGCAGGATTTTAAGAGGTCATTAAAGGAAAAAAGTCTCACTTTCTCCCTTTCTACCCTATCAGTGTTTGGTTTTTTTTTTTTTTTTTTCAGAAATACTTCCTCTTAGGTTTACACAACAGATAAACCTAAAGAGTTTTTTACTGAAGCATGAATAGCTAGTTCAGCTGTGTGAATAAATAATAGTTTAGAGAATCAAATAATCATGAAAATGTCGGGGAAAATGAAGGCTCCTAAGTCTGAAACTGAATTAGCTTCTGGTTTAGCAATTCTATCCCCCCACAGCTCAGAAATTATGTTGTGTATGCTCACGCAGATAAATTTGGATATATAATTAGATGTTTTGTGTCTTCATTTACACATAGTTGGGCTTTCCTAGTGGTTACTGAAAAAAACATTTATGTGTGAATTTGAAGAAACAGAACTGAAATAAGCTCACAGAGTCTGTGGAATCTCCATCCTTGGAGATATTAAAACCTTGACTGGACATGGCTTTCACCAACCTGCTCTGAGTGGTCCACATTTTACAGTGCTGTATTAGCCTTGTGCCACCCAGGACAGTCAGAATACACGTTATCACCCTTGGGAAAACTAGGGTAGTGGGTCAGCTGAGGGAAATTAAATGTCAGACAGCGTTACAGACAGATACTTTGATCCTGAGCTTGTATGTCCCTCCGTAACATCCACCTCCAGGCATTCCCAGCACCCACTGAATGGTCCCCACATCTCTGCAGGCTCTGGAATAGCAGCCTCCCTGCGAGCTCTTTGCTCGATGATCCATTTACAGGATGTGTCAAGGACAGTCTCTGGAGGACAGAATAAGGCTCCTGACACTCAGCTGGGATTCATCCTGCCCAAATTGGGATATTTGCAGTGTGGATACCTGCAGCTGAGGTAGTCCCTCCTAAATCCCTTCCCAGTTAGCAAGAAATGCAAACTTCCAGGTCCCCACCCAAAGGGAACTGAGACAAACTGGATAAGACAAGCTGGAGTCAGGTAAAAGCTACCCCAGACCAAATCCTTGTGTTATGAAATACTACAGGTACCTGCCTTTAAAACAGTATGAAATACTACTGGTACCTGTCTTTAAAACAGAAAAAGTATCCTAAGCAAGTGAAATGAAAATAAAGCGAAGAATTAATTAACTAAATAGAGGTGATTAAAGTAAATAAAGGAAACAATTATCATATCAAAATAAAAGACAAGAAAGATGATTAAATGAGTCTTCAAAAGACCCATGAGAAACTCATGAAAGACATAATATGCATTTACCTGGTTTTTAGTCTTTCATGATTTCATTTTAATTTTTATTCACTACCATCTGATAATTGCAAGAAACAGTTACTTTAACCACAGGCAATTTAAACCATTTTAATTTTTTTTTCCAGGGCCAAGAGACAAAAGAACCTATTTATTGCCTGAGGGGATTTTTACTAAAATGAAAGCTTAATCTTTCATGTTTTTTTAAGCAAAGGCTTTTAAAAAATCATTTCTAACAATGCTGTAGGGAGACACTTCCATGGGTATGCAAAATTGAAATTATAAATTTACAATTATAAAAAAATTAATAGTTTGGGGGATTGTATTGTCTCTGTTCTTTCTGAATGAATACTCTTTCAAGCTTAAGAGAAAGTATTTAGCACATGGAGGAGAACGAGTGTCCTTAGACTCTCTTGTGGTCAAAGCTACTTAGTCAGAATGTATGAGAGAAAGATCACTGGAGTTTAATTTGTTTGGAAATCCTCAAATATCAGATGTCCTGCTGGCTCCTCACTTCCTGGCCTGTTTTTATGTGTTGCCAATGCACTGAAGTTGGCCTGAGCACTGTCTCCTCTGTACTAGTGTGGTGCACTGATGGGTGCTAAATCTTATCTATGTAAAATAAAGCTTCACAATGAATTTTAACTGAAACAACCATCTTTTGGGGCTCTTGTGACACGTTTACAAAGGACAGAACAAGAGCTCTTGGTCAAAGATTGATTCAGGGGAGATATATCTGGGTAGAAACATGGATATGATTTATGTGGCTGCCATGGTTCAAGGCATACTGGAAGCACACACTTATGCCCACCTCCATTCTGTGCAGTATTTTGCCTTTAACAACATCAAGAAAAGGATTAAATTTAAGCATCTACCTTTACACTGCCCCAAATTTGGGCTGTTTTCTCAACTAAGAAATACTAATTTAATGCATTATCTGGAGAGACATAAACATTTCTTTCTGGGCTTAGCGCAGGCTTTGAAATCAGACAAAATAATTTACACTTACGAAACACAACAAACTGAAGTGTTCTGTTAAAGGAAAACTAGACCAAAAAAATACCCTTAAGGCCTCCAAAGATCCACACATTGAAAGGCAGATTTAAATGTTTTTTGCCAACATATTTCAAGTTTTAGTGGAAACGCTTTGAGCTACTATGAAAAGCTTTATCAAACTAAATTCATTTTCCATGGAGCAGAGAAGAATCGTTGAAGATATTATTCAGGTTTACAAAATATGTAATAGGGTGGACAATGTGGAACCAGATAAGGAAGGTTAAACTGAAGAACATTTTAATAAGGCTTGATTTTAAGTTGGTTGTGCAACATAAATAGGTCAGTGAACCCATTAAAGATTTTTCAAGCTGTCTAATATTAGAAACACTTGTGTACAGGTACCATCTATAAGACTTCCAAAGGCAACTAGCATTCTGAATACAGTATTTGAAAGCCTGAATGTCCAGAATTTTTTGAAAATAACACAAGTTCAATGTGCTAGCCAAAATCATTAATCTCTTCAGAAAAACCCTTGGTATCTGCTCTACCATACCACCTGAGCAATAGGAAGCTCTAGTTACCCCAAAGATATATCTGCCCAGCCCAGAGGAAGCACCTGTCTAACCATGGGCCTCTGCAGACCTGGACATCAGTTAAAACCACCTTCCTGGTACTCAAGGAGTCTCCAGATCATCTTAAAAGAAGGAACAGCAAGTCAGACAAGACTGGATAAGAAGAATATGTTGGAGAGGGAAAGAGAGAAATGTGGGTCTTAGGGCTGAATCCAAGTTCTGTGTGGACATGGCAAAACAAAGTGCACAACAGGAACATTCTGGTGCCACTATGCTGCAGAGCAGCAAAGAAAAAGGGAGTTAATTTCCAGCCCCTCTGCACCACAGTGCAGTGCATTGAATTGCCCTGAGAAGTCTTGCCAGTATGGGTCAAGATATGTTGTGTGTGTCTTGGGAGGACAAGGCTGCTCAAACATTTATCAGCTAAACTGCAGAGATATCACAGAGCATGCATGAAATGCAACATTCCTGCTTCTATAAATGGGAGGCATTGAGACAGGTGTAACATGGGAACACTGACACTGGGAATAGCCTTTTGCAAAGTGTTAAGTCCCAGCTCCAAGACAGAGGGAAGAGATTACTCAGGTTTAAAAGAAATACATCAGCAAGTCAAAATTATTTTCACCCAACCTGCTTCTCAGAGATATTGCTAATGAATATTATTTTAGGTCGAGATGAAGCTCATGCCACAAAACAGGAAAATTTTGCACACACTTAGTATTAGCCAAGCTTCTTTCCATTTAACCTCTGTCCCACACAAACAATAAAACTGTGATATAATGGGAGCCCTGGCCAGCACTAACACCCAGCACCACACTCGGTCCCAGTTCTGTTGTGCAGTGAAGACTGTTCTCCTTACTGATGAGCTCAAACCGTCTGCCATGAATTACTTTTTCATGGGGGATAAATACACACTTAAAGATTAAACACAAATGTTCTTCAGTGGTGTCTAAAATAATATGAATGTTTTTTTGAACAGCAATAAACATACTTCATGATTCAAATAATTACACCCTGCAGCCTTTATATAACAATAAGTGGCCGGATTCTCTACTCAGCTACATCACTGTAAACCCAGAGTAACTACACTGAATCAACATCTCTCTCTGTGGATTCTAATGATCCTGAAGTGTTACCTAAGTCTCAATTTTCCCCAGTTTTTCTCTAGGGTTTTGCAGACATCAGATATGCATGGCTGGAAGTCCACATGGTGGTCATGGAGGTACCTCCACCCCTTATCCTGTCCCTTTCCCCCCATAAATCTGGCTTCTGCTTAGTGTAATGAAGTCAGAATCTGGCTGTGTATTCCTTGTGCATCTGATATCACTTCTGTAACTGTGTACTCAGGACCAGAAGAAAACTCAACTGAGATCCAGCAAGAGAAGGAAGAAATAAAAGGACTTCACAAAAATTCATGAAGGGTAAAGGCAGTATGTGCATGTGCTGGGAATCAAACACCAGCATCTTGGGGATTAAAAAGAACCACCTCAGCTGATTTTCCTTTGGATGGGAAGAATTTGGTCATGTTCTGAATTCTTTGTGGAAAGTTAATTTTATCTTAAGTTTCCCATGCAATTGTAATTTTCATGCAGAGTTCTGTAAGATGGGTCTGTTAGGCTTTAATGGCCCCTGAAATGAATCTGGAAAGGTGAACAAGTCCACATTGGACCACTTGAAAAAGCAGTTATTTCCTTAAAAATAACAGCAACAAAAATGTATTCAGCTATTAAAGGTTCTTCACAATTTACACGAGCACAGAACTTGAGACACAACAAGGAATCAGCATTTTAACTACCATCTTCCCCTCGACTCCCAGGTTTTTTGTGTTGGAGGCAGGCACTCTGCTCTTACCGGGACTTGTGAGGGCTCCCAGAGCACCAGTCGTTGTGGAGAGAGGGTTTGCATTGGTGGTGGTAGCTGAGGTCTGGGCGGCGGCTGCTGCGGCTGCTAAAGTTGCCAAATTCTGTAATTGTAAAGCGTTCATGCCTATGTGGAGAAGCAATAGGGTTAATTAAAACAGGTAATAATCATCATCATAATCATAATCATCAAAAAGTGCTGTTTTCAATGGTCGTGCAGCTTGGGGTGTACCTTGCCAATACACTCAATTCTTTTCACTCCCAAGACATCTATAATCTGGAACCACCTCTTACAGTTCCTCAAGAGTATCTCTTGTTTCTCTACCTTGGAGTTGAGAGAATTTACCAAAGACACCATCCTATACTTCAGGAAAATTAAACCCGGTTTGTGCCTCTTCTACGGGAAGAGTAGAATTAAAAGTCATTTAAACTCTGCGTGAGGCCCAGGCACAATATTATTTCCTGACACAATGGGGGATGTTAAGAAGATAGCTAGCATTTAAAACACATTCAGGACAGGGTCATATAACTGGGATGGATAAAATTTGTTTCCCATGTCTCCTCTGAATATAACTGCTAAGGTTGCACTGTGCAGTAGCCAGTAATTGTGCTCAACTTCCTTTTGATGGTTCATTTCTAAAAACATATGAACTAAGTACATCAAATTAGTATCAATCTGACCACAGAGCCATCATTGAGACAGGGATTTTCAGGCTGTAAGCTCTGGACTATGATATCAAGTCTACTGAGTCATCTGTTGCTTCATTATTTTAGAAGATGTGGGGGAGATACACTGCCATTTTAGTGAGAACCTTAAATGGAGGCATTTGAAAGCAAAGGTTTAATTTAGATGGCAAGCAAAAAAGGACAAACAATAAAGAGAACTTATGTGAAATGGAAAAAAAAGATATTAATGAACAGCCAATGGCATACATTTGCTTAAACTGGAGGGACAGGAGTTGGTCTCTCCAGAGGAATTCAAAAGAACATTCCTTTTACCTTGGACTAGATAAAGTACTTGGGAACTGACTCTAATGTGAAGTACTTCAGTAACAGCTAAAGTGCACATGTAAGATGGGTGCTAGCATTACCCAGAGTAAGACCAGCTATTCCCAGGAGTGATGTTCAGACTGGGCATTTACACAAGGACGTGAGAGGCATGGTTTGGATGGCAGTGAGAGATCATCCATTGGGTTTGGACATAAGAAGGAGCTCTGTGAGGGCTTGAGCCCTCAAGAGAGTTGAAAAAGTGCAAAACCACAAAAGACTAAAAGAGTTTTATTATGTTCTTGTAGTCCTGATAATGCAAGTACACTCACAAAAGGTAAGAGCAATACCTTTTCTAGACCTAGTGATAGAGCTGGGAAGACTGCATGACTCTTGGGGAACACTCAAACAAGAAGAGCTTGAATGCCTAGAAACTTGTCTGATTTTTTTCTGAATGTTAGTTTGCTAACAAGAGATATTTCTTCTTCCTGCACGCTTTGTATCTCAAACAGGGGAGCTTAACAACAACTTAGAGAAAATGAAAACAAGAGAGTATAAATAAAATACTTGGTAAGTATGTTTGAGAAGAAAACAAATGCAATGAAGGAGAGGTATTTTCTCAGAATTCAGAACTCCTCCAGCAATGGAGAGTGATATTACTTTCAAGCACATATATTGCAGAGTCAGGTTAGTACAATCAACAATCTCCATAAAGAGGAATTCTTACTGTCACAGCATTAGGCACTGTGAAATGAACCTTGATATAAGCATCTATTTGTGAATAAAGCCCCAAATTTAAACACAGCATGTTTCAACATGCAGGTCAGGACTCAGGTGAGCACCTAATTTGACTGAGGTTCTAATGTTGGTGTCTTGGTCAATGCTCAAATTCAGTTCAGATGCTGGTGTTTTTGAAAATGTGACGCAATTATAGTGGTGAGAATTAAGATTTTAGTCGATCCAAGATACACCAATTCATAGCCTGGAACCAGAACAAGACACTTGGAGAAATTATGTAACAAAGAAAGCTCTTTAAGGTTTCTTTTGGAGGCTAAAGACCATCTTAAAAGATAAGGCTTTTCTCAAACACTACCAATCCAAACTATTTTGCAAGACACAGTTCAGACAGAAATTCAGGTATGCAAACAACATTGTTTTGTTTTTTTAAATTACTCATCTGACTTAATTGCTTGCCTCGGGTGTAAGTATATTTTTCCCACCAAAGAATTATCATGCTTTGATAGTAAGACTGCAGACTATTTCAAACAAGATTTTGGAGATGGAGAAGACTTAAGCTGGGACCCAATTCTTTGCGAACAAAGCAGTCAGTAGTTCTCAAAATGAGATATAGAATTAATTTTCATCCTGGACTGATATTGGTCCTCAATTATCATTTACCTTCCTGTTTCATAAGGAGCACAAGTAGTTCAGCAAAGAATATCCAGCAAATATTGCTGGTCTTCACTGAGGCTGTATTTCGTGCCATTCTGTAACAAGGATTTGGGAAAGCAGTGGGTTGCTGTCCTCCAGAGGAATGGCTTTCTATCACCCACTGTTTAGTTATTCATCAAAAGGATCAGTCATAACCAGCTTCTATTTCTTCTGTGTGGAGGATTCTTTGGACATTTAAATGGAATACATGGTAGGATTAAATAATCGTAATGAATACAGAATGGTTCTAGAGGAGAGCCTAGGCCAGACGAGGCCAACAGGCAGCAGAGCAAATAACTGCTCTCTGCACTCATGAATCACTCTTGCACCTCTGTGGACGTAAAACAAATACCATCATTGCCTCAACCCACAAAAAACCTTTTTTTTTTTTTAAATAATGGGACATTTTCTGTATAAGCACAGGAGTAACCCAGCAATTTGGCAAATGAGTTTCAATGCCGAAACAAGATGAACCAACAAGAGCTTGGTGGTGATGAAATTGTCTCCCCACCCAATTTGTTTTACTGTAGAGGTGACTGTAAGACACTGGCCACAGAACAGCCTGCAGATGTTATAGGGTGTCATCTTGGGTGTCTGCAAGACAAACAACTGCTGGCTGTTGTCACACTTGAGTAAGAGAAGGACAGCAAAGACCCCCACTGAGTTGAGCACCCAAATGTGACTGTCAGCAAGAGCTCATGGCACATAATGTCACCCAGCATGCTCTAGAGCCCATTTTGTCAACAGTTTTATCACTTAATATGCATCCTCCTTAGGATCCTCTGTCTGCTCAAATATCTGAAAAATAAGTCCTGTCATCACTGTTTCATGTTCCCCAGGCATTTTACCATTTCTGCTCCCTCTTTATTGGTTTCTCCCATCAACTTGTCAGGAGTGTCAACATCCCACTTGCTTGGACAAACTTGGAGGAGGGAAACCAAATGCTCTGAAGTCCCAGACCCCAAAAGTAACTTGCTTTCAAATGGGGATTTTTGGTTCAATTGAACCTCAGCTAAGGTACAGTTCTGCAGTTCTGTGGGATGAATCTGCTCTCTCATTCTCTCCCCTTTCACACACTCTCTTCACACATTTCACATCTTACAGTTTTTTCAAAACAGTCCCAAATCCCGCAACAGAGCTGGACGGCAAATGAGTAGATGGATTTTATTTGAAAGTGCTGCTCACTCAGCAAATGCACCTCTCTCTGAAGAAATGCAAATTGCTTAACGCTGAGGAACAGCCTCATAGGCAGAACTGCACATGAAAAATGAAAATCCTCCTGTAGAGGAAAAAAAACCCTTCTGGGTAAGGAATAACTCTTGATCTTCATGATGGAGACAATGTTGGGAATTAAAGGGAAATGATTAAAAACCCCAGAATCACAATACAGTTTGATTCCATTTTTAATAACATGTATTTACCAATGTGCTATCAGCTTGGCAAATATTCAAGATCGCAAGGAAATTCAACTTTCATTTTGTTATTTGGCAGATTAAAAAAACAATTAAATTATGTACAAAACAGATGCACAGTATGCCTTGCTTGAAACTTAAGATTTTAAAAAAAAATTATTTATAAGGATAGGGGCATGAAAATTTAATTTAATGTTCACCTTAGGTAATTTTGTGTCTTATTGTTCACAGCAATTACCATAAATCTACATATCAATAAGCGAGAACAGATGTCAGTTGTTACAAGTGCTTGCCAATCAGGCCTGTTAAAAAGTGACAGATGGATGGTGATAGAACATTCTCATAAGGCCTATTAGCACATTCACAGGAAATTTTTGTAGTGCTGCACAGTCACAGATGCAGTTCTGTGAAAACACGGGGAAATTTGAGAGCACGAGATTTACATTTTACAACTTCTTGTGCTGCCTCTGACACAAACTTTCATACAATGAAGTAATTTGCCTCATTTCAGTCACTGCAGCTTTTCTCCTGTGATAACTGTAAATTTGGAATTATTGGGTATTTGTTGAGGAGGGAACGAAGTCACAAGCCGTTCCTGAAGACTTCTTAGGCCTCATCAGCTCTTGGGTTTCTAAAACCATAATAAAATCATATTAGGAAATAGCTGAGATTTGCTTACTGAACAAATTCCTAAAAAAGGAAGGCACCAGCTACATTTAGTGGCACCGTATGCATGGAGAGTTTCAAAGTCAGTGGTGATTATCAGAGCCAAATCTGATAGCTCATAAGCAGTTCCCACTGACTTGACTTCCTTTGCTTTGGAAATTTTATCCTTCTCAATTATTAGGATTTATTCCATCTGAATCAAATCCTGGCTGCAGCTTAAAAAATGTGGATTAAGGTAAAATTTATCATCTCCAGGCTAAAAAGCAACTATTTGCTAACACTGACATCAGCCATTTTGGATGCTGATGGTAAAATGTGTGGAAAGGTGTGGAGGGTGAGGCTATTCCAGCAATATTCTAAGAATTAAAATAGACAGGAAAGCTAAGTGCTACCTCCATCAAACCATATATATTCTGTGGCTACTTTTAGAAAAGCTGCTTATCTGAACAGTGCTTGAGGTATCCCGACCAGTTACTGTTTGATTGAGCAAAGCCCTTAAAACAACTTTTAAGTCCACAGTTGATTCTGCTCTGTTTTTTAAGAGTGTGTGCTTAAATCTGGCTGGAGGTTCACAGAATCATAGACTGATTTGAGTTGGAAGGGACCTTAAAGATCACCTAATTCCAATTCCCCTCAAGCCATTTGTTGACTGACGTAGGATTCCAGCCCATTTTCAGGTTATACATGCTCTAAACACATCCTGGCAAGAAGGGTGCTTTTGTCAATCGAAACATCTTCAGTCCAAGTGGGAAGGATTCATCTGGTCTAATTTTGTCCAAAAAAAAGTTACCCACTCAGGCTCTTGCTATAGTCAAAGAAGACAGAGGGGGCAATGAAATCATCTGATCCTAAAATAGAATCATAGAACCATTGACTCACAGAACATTTGGGTTGGAAAGGACCATAAAGACCATCTAGTTCCAACCCCCCTGCTATGGGCAGGGACACTTTCCATTAGTCCAGGTTGCTCCAAGCCCTGTCCGACCTGGCCTTGAACACTTCCAGGGATGGGGCATTCACAGCTCTCTGGGCCAGGGCCTCGCCAACCTCACAGGGAAGAATTTCTTCCTAATATACTTAATATTTTTCTAATATCCATAAAATAGATTAACCCCAGTCTTGGTAGGATGAATCACTGACTGGGAGTGACTCCCTCTTCACTGACATTCCAGGGAGGTGGGATGCCTACTTTCCAAACTGCTGAGGTTCAGTTGGATGAATTCCACCCACAGAGGGGCCAAGGCAATAAAAAGCCCCCTCACCCTCCATTTACTGGTTATGGAAAGCCCACACAGAGCTACAGATCTTGTGTCCAGACTTGGCCAAACTTCCATGTTATGCACTTTTACCACCTGAATAAGCACATCTCCTCAACTGCTGAGCACCGCTTTTTCCTCTCAAGGTGCCTCTCCTCCTCTGAGAAGGAACAATGTGTGGATTGCAAACAGGCTCACTTGCTGCAAACTCTGTCTCTCCAAAAATGCTAAACAGAGTTGTTTAATTTATTAGTTAAAAGCAGCAGCAGCAGAAGAAAAATGCTAATTATATGTGTTAAAATAACTAGGACTTTCAATGGAATTAGTGTTACAAAAGCTGAATGTTTTTGGTCCCTGAGGTCAGCATTTTCAAAACTGGTAGTTATCTTTAAGAAACAGCTATCTCCCTTGAGCTGGAAACAGTTTCTCGGTGACCTTTACTTTTAATATGATATCGCTAAAGAGGCCATAGCAGGAGAAATCCTCCTTCTGTATGGCTTTGCTGGAATGAAGCCATCCAAGAGTCAGAGGACATAAAGGATCCCTTGGCCAATGCAAAAGTAGAGAGCTTTTGTGCAGATGGTCCTGGCTTCCAACTGGTCCCTCCAGATCCACTGAGCCAATCCAACAATTAGAGGAAAATATTCAGAAAGCAGAACCTCGCAGACTTTCTCTCACCCATCTGCTCCTACAGACTCTGCAACAGGAGGAAATCTGGCTTGGGTAGCGGAAGAAGGGTGGAATGGATTGAACAGGGCTCAGAAAGGGCCAGAAGTTCAACCCAAAATGCAACCAAACTGTGAGAGAACTTGGACAGGATGGCAAAAAATATATACCCTGGAAAAATATTAAAAGTCCCAGCTGCAGAGGGCTTATGGATCTGAAGGCCAAAGAAGAAAAGCCAAACCCATGGTTTCTCCTCCTGTATAACTTCAGAAAACAAAATACACTGTCTATTCAATGAAATTAAGAGAAGCCCTTTGTGTCTTTTATGAGTACTGCACATTTTTTAATGTCTTGAATGGTCACACATACAGAAACATTGTTGTATGAACCAATATTTCTTCCTGCCAAAACATTTGACATTAATGGACAATAGAAAATCTTCCTTGACTGTATATTGTTTAAATATTGAAAACATTGAAATATTTTCTACACTCATCCTAACAATAGTAAATGTCCTGATTACACTGCCTGTATAGTAATTCCCGAGCTCTTAAACAGGCAGCTTGGCTCAAATAACTGCAGCTTTTAGGACCTGCTCCAGCGCCAGCCAAATTCAATGCAAACATTCAAGCAACATCAATCTCCCTTGAACTAAGCTTCCCGAGCAATTTGTATATATTTGAAGGAGGAATTTTTGTTTGCTTGAAAGGTTGCTAGTGTTTAATGTAGCTTGCATTGTCTTTTAAAGTAAGACAATCAAATCACATAATGTAATTCATCTGCATTATTAGCCTTCCCCAAAGACAAAGTGCAGGCTAGACACTGAGGCTGGAGAGGCACGTGAGAGGAAACACTGCCTTTAAATTAGCATTAGCAGATATCAGAGGAGGGGAGGAAAGGTGAGGAAATGCTCACTGTGAAATATACACATAAGGATGGCATGTCCCTGCGTGTTTTACACAGGACAATGAAGCAGACTTTGGCAAGGTAGAATTAGTGCCTGTAATCAAGACCAAGGGATTACTGTTATACCAAAGGAACCACTGCCAGCTCTCCCAACTTTATTACCAGTCTCAACATATTACATTGTTTTCTTTGGCTTGACTCATGAAGAAGAATGATTTCATGAAAATGTCATTTTTCAATGGAAATGAGATAAAACTGAACTGGGGAATTAAGCATGGAACCTTAAAGCCTGGAAAGTTAAATGGCAAGCTACAGCTTTTTGTCTCTCAAATTTTAGGATCTCAAATTTTCATTAAACCAGTTTCATGATTTGCTTGGACTTCACTCAATGCTGAATATATAGCAGGGCCAGTGGGCTGCTACAGCAAGAATGGTGTTCACTTTTAGACCCTGCGCTGTGTGTTTAATGTCTGTACATTAGAGAGTTCTTGAAAAAAATTCCCATTTTCCTTTGGACTGTATTCCCAGCTTACAAAAAACAAACAAACACACAAAGAAACTCCAATATTCTTCAATCACAAATGCCTAAAAAACCTACTCCTTTCACCAAAATCAAAGAACCACTGCTTTTGCAACATGAGAACTACTTTAACCAGTCTGAGGCATGGTATTAGGGAAAAGGAATTCAAAATTCCACACTGAAGAGCAGTGTCTTTGCTCTGCTAGCAAAGAAAATGCTTTGATTTAAGAAATAATATCACTGAGCATAGCAAGTAACTCTTCACACGTGCAGTGGGGTGTGTGCTGTGCCTCTTCTGTTCTGTACAGAGACAACACAAGCTTTGGCAGCACAAATAAACACTTGCAGATCCAAAGGGCCCTAATTTTGTACAAGGGGGTGTCTGTATCAGAAGCCCTAATGTAGCAAACCGTGACTTCATCAAGATTTAAGCACAAAAGAGATGCTAGAGCCCTGACATGGAAGTAAGGGCGGAATTTCAATGGCTCATGTGGCTTTTGATCAAACTTTTAGTGTCTAAATTACATGGTAAGCACACCCATCGACTTCAAGGATAAAAGTTGCACCCCTCAATCACAAAGTTCAAAGAACTTGAAAGCTGCAATGACGGATCTTCTTTAGCACCTCACTCAATTGTGTCTGGATTTTATTCCTCACTTTGAAATGTTATATTAATAGGCAAACTATATGCAATATGGAATTACATATTAGATTATTTTTTGTGAAATGAACCTATACAGCTTAAGTTAAAAAAATCTAGGCCTTTACAAATGTTCAAAGATAGCTTCAGCTGGTAATTCAAGCTCTTGCTGCAGACACAGGAGTACTTTCTATTCCTTTCACAAAGTATAATATACAAATTGTTAATACCAGATGCACTGCACGACATAGTACTGCCTGATTTCCAAGGACAGGACATGAACTCTCAGTTTTAACAATGAAATAGTGCTTAGTCTTTGGCACTTTCATGTAGTGATGCAGCTTGGAGAACAATTTAGTAACACTAATTTTACCTTGAACATAAAGATTTAAGAATCATATGTTTTGGGGAAAGGAGTAAACTTCAAGCTGTTTTGATAACATGAATATAAGATACATTTTTTTTCCAAGAGAGACAGTCATCAAATTATCCCACAGATGAGTGCATTAGCAATCTAATTTGCAGTTGAAAAAGTATATCCCTTGAGTAACAATGATGTGCCACTATGATTTCTTAAGATAACTTTCTCTTAAGTCTCAAGACCACATGATTTTCAGAGAATAAATCACATCCTGGATTGAAAGCCCATCCTGGAAATACTTGACTAAAATCCTTAGTTTCGACAGAGTTCTTGAAGACAAAGCTGAATCTACACTAACAGTGAGAAAGAGGCAACCAAAATTTCAAAGGTGCACATAATGTGATGGATATCACATTATTTTTCCTCAGTGTCCCAATTCTTTCATTTTGTAGACCCAACCAAATATGAAAACATTAAAACACAATCTTTGAGCTCAAAACCACTTCCAAAACTGCCAAGTATAAAACTGTTGCTGAACCACTCTGTTCTGTTTATCATATTAAGATACATTATTTTGATGAAAAAAATGCTAGATTGCAATTGTAACATAATAGAACCAGCAAGCACTGCCAGCAGGTCTGAGGAAGAGAGAATAATTCAGAGATATTGTCATCTGTAGGCCAATTTATATTGTCAGACAGCAGTTTCACATTATTCTCTGATGTCACTGCAATAATGGCATAATATAACGATTGAGCAAAGAATACCTGTGGGGTATAGCTATACAGTGTGGTATATATATACTTGTTAAAGGATTTCAGGCTTCATTCAAAGCAGAACCAGAAGCAGCAAAAGACCAAGATTAAAAAAAGAATGAGAAATCGTGCTCATAAAGACTTCTGAATATTTTAGCCCTTGTTTTGTGATGATGAAGCAAGCATAATGTTGTATTTCATTGATTCAGTGGGCTCATGATTAAAATAAACTAATGTAGCAATTTAGGGGTTTTGTGATTTTTTTCTTCTTTTCCCTGTAACAAGATAAAAAAAAGCTTTTTAACAGTTCCTCACGGCAGGCATAATGTGCATCTGTGCTCTGATTTACTGCACATGCTGCCTTCTCTAGCATCATGTTAAGTTAGGATATCAGCATGGTAGGTCACACAGTGGGAATGACCTTTTGCTAATCACTACACATCAGTTACTACTGGCACACAGCTCATTACTAAGAAACCCTCCAACTAGCTGGCTTTCAAATCCGCTCACACTTTGATTCTTTTTTCCCTTTTCTTTCTTTCTTTTTTTCCTCCAGACTAAAGATTATACTTTTACATAAAATCTCTGTTGTGTAATTTTGCCAGCTAGGGTTCCAAAGTCAAAAAGGCACCCAGTTAATTTTCCGTGATTATAAAAGGAGCCTGAAAATTCATACTGAAGGTAGGCCTGTAATCTTGGGTTTCATTAAAAAGGTCAGAACATTTTTCCTCACCACATATTATTAAAATGTTTGAGGGCTGCCATTAATTTGATTTTTCAGGATACAGAAATCTCACTGGAAATTAGAATGTAATCCTGCTGTTGCTTTCCTGACACTTTTCATAGGGCAGGATACGGCTGCAGGGACCAAGAGCTCTCCTGCAATTTACAATTGGTTACTTTGGCCAAATGGCAGGTGACTAATGCAAGACAAACTGTTTGCACAACCTGGGAGCACTGGGTTTAATTTCAGTTCTGAAAGAGGGGTGAAAGTGTTTCTATTGACGCTGAACTGTGAGCTGTCCCCTGCCAATATATCTGCCACATTTAATACACAACACGCCCCCCACCCCCTGACAATGCGATTATTAGAGGTACAGAATTCAATAGCTTAAGAACACAAGACATAGCTGGAGCGAAATGAGGGATTTTTACTCACCGGCCATTTGCTGAATGCCGCTGAAGGCACCCAAGTTACTGGAGGAAGTTGCTTGCTGCAGAAGCTGCAAATGAACAACACAACACAGCAATCTATCTGACAGTAATGTAACAAATGAAGATAAAACTAAAATGAGCTATCATTTCACATTTGGAATATTTCTGCTTTCCTTTACATTTATATAGTCTCTTGCTTCTGTCTGCTGTTGGAATGAACATCCCTAGAGTCAATGCTGTAAATCCATATTAATGTCTAATCTCTATTAAGAAACACAGAGACACAAGGGAAACTCAATAACATGGCTGCTTTAAAACAATTAATCAATTTATTCTTTTTAACAACCAGGTGTTAAATCTATTTAAACCAACATAGTGTGACTAATTACAACCCTCTGTAGTCTAGTAGTTACCATAACTCATCTCTGTCAATCACAGTCCATTCTTCCCCACCCCTATGAATTCAGTTTTTTCTTTATTATCTTTATGAATCAAGCACACCGATATTCATTAGACTGGCATTTCTATATATAGCAATTTAGCCTATCTCAGTATTAATTAGCCAACCTCAGTACTAACATATATTTTTAATTGCTGGGTAAATTGCTGTTTATATCACTATACCAAAGCATTGTATGCACACAAATGACACATTTATACATACACAGTACATATATATGGGCACATCTATTTCATAGAATCATAGAATCCCAGAACAGTTTGGGTTTGAAGGGACCTTAAATATCATCCACTCCCAACCCCCCTGTCACAGGCAGGGAAACCTTCCACTAGACCAGGTTGCTCAAAGCCCCATCCAGTTTGGCCTTGAACACTTCCAGGGATGGGGCAGCCTTAATTTCTCTGGATAACCTGTGCCACTGTCTCACCACCCTCACAGGAAACAATTTCTTCCGAGTATCTCACCTAAATCGGCTCTCTCTCAGTTTAAAATCATTACCCCTTGTCCCGTCATTAAATGCCCCTGTAAAAAGGCCCTCTCTAGCTTTCTTGGAGGCCCCCTTCAGGTATGGAAAACTCTAAGGTCCCAGAGGCTTCTCTTCTACAGGCTGAATAGCCCCAACTCTTTCAGCCCTGTCTCTACAGCAGAGGTGTTTCAACCCTCTGATCACCTTTGTGGCCTCCTCTGGACTCGCTCCAACAAGTCCATGTCTTTCCTGTACTGGGGACCCCAGAGCTGGATGCAGCACTGCAGGTGAGGTCTCACAAGAGCAGAGGGGCAGAATCACCTCCCCTGACCTCCTGCCCACAGTACTGGGGTTGCAGCCCAGAACACATTTGTCTTTCTGGGCACATTGACAGGTCATGTTAAGCTTCTCATCCACCAACACTTCCAAGTTGTCCTCAGGGCTGCTCTTGATCCATTCTCTTGTGCTTGGGATTGCCCTGATCCAGGGTCAGGACCTTGCACTTGGCCTTGTACTTTGTGAGGTTCTATTTGTTTTACTCAGAACCATGAGGAACCCCCAAGCTATCCAAAAGCTCCTCAACTAGGCCCCTCAACTCTAGAGCCACAAAAGGCAGAGACTCCCTCTCAGCTGTGATGAAGGGGAGCCTCTCTTGGTTATCCAGGACCTAAGACACGTGGCTGTGGATTTCAGGCAGCAGCTACCACCTGTTTCTCATCTTACAAATGGACCAAGGAAAATACCATTTTAAATTTATGGCTTTTCCTGGCCACCTTCACTTTCTGTATGAAGGGATATGAACCACGCATGTTTAACATTGACAGGACTATGCATTAAAGCAAAAACCATTTCCAAATGAAAATGTGGAAATTTGATGATTGAACCACAACATTCTAGTTTAGAGGCTACACCATATGGATATGGCCTCTACAGTGTTCAGCTGCCTATCTGTCCTCCCCTAAGTAAGAACTCAAATTTTATTCAAGCTATAAAAACCAGACTCTAACATTCAAAACCCCCAATAAAACTAATGTAATCAAATTTTATTTTCGGTGGAGTGGTTGGAACTAGATGATCTTTAAGGTCACTTTCAACTCAAGCCTTTCTATGAATCTATGGTTTGTTTTGCAGCACGAGGATACTTTAAATGTCTGCCTTTGGCAGCCCTGACACATCTTCAGAAGTTCATTCAGATTCTATTCCTCGGTATTTATTTTTTGGCCATGTGATAAACACACCCAGAAGAAGACACACTGTATATCCCGAACAACTTAGCAATTTATTGCAGGGATTTTACTAGAACTGATTTACCATGGTCCTAAAATAAATACAGTATAATACAGCCACTGCCTCTGAAAGTGAACTTACAGCTAGATATTGTGGTGTGAGTCCTCCAAGACCTGTGAGGTTTCCCCAAGTGGCAGTATTGAGCTGTTGCATCTGCTGAGCCAACTGCTGCTGCAAACGCCGCTGCTCCTTGTCCTTTTGGGTGTCAGCAAACTTCACCACGATTGGCGAAGAGCAGCCCTGTGGTTGGACAGATCGGGAAAGACAGAAGTGTTAAATCACACCAGGTCACCCTCGCCTCGTGAGCTCAGCCATGTCCTGTAGGGCACAACCGGATCGCTCGCCCTCTCTTTGTGACTGGCATGTGTAGGACTGCAAGGACTAAGATTTTCATGTTCTTTTGAAAAGAGGCTATGGAGAAATTATTGATTCCCCAGCTCTTTTTATAAAGCACCTTTCCTCAGGCTATCAAAATTGCTGCCAGAGACAGCAAAGTGTACCAGTCCTCTTTAATTAAGCTTCACAGCTGATGAGATGGACGTGATGCTTTGTCTGCAGTCTGTTTTCAAGGCATCGCCAAAAGGAGAGGTGTCCAACCTCCGTGCTGCCAGGGACCACACAGCCAACACCGCCCTGCCACCGCGGTCTGGCTGTGCTGTCACGCTTGGCGCAGCTGGCGTGTGCCCCCTAAATAGCCTGGGAGCAGCAGATTTACCTCAGCGCCCACCATCAGCGAGGCACCGGCCCTGTTCACACCAAGGACCCCCGGTCAGTTCACCCACCTGCGGTCCGCTCCCAGGCACGCTTTGTATCAAGCACCCTTGAGATGTGAACAAAGGGCAGGATGCAGACCAAAAGGGACTAGTTCTGGTGATAGCAGCCCATTCCTGATTGTCACCATTTCTTCTATTGCTTCTATCAGCCTCCTGTTATATGGTATGGCAAGGCTGTAAGATGCCTTAGGAAATAGGGAAGCTGTAAGAAAGAGCTAGAGGTCTGGTCTGCAGCCTACTCCTCACCCATGGCTGAAGAACCCTTGGGAAGAAGTTGGAGGTCAGAGACCAAATGGACTTTTAAGGTAAATGCGAATTTCCCTTGGACTTCAAATTGGGCATTCCTGGGCAAAGTCACTGAGAGAATGAGACATGAGATTATGAAAGATGTCTCTGTTGATTTCTCTCTGTTTCTTTTCCCTGCTAAGAAATGTTTCATATTTTAACCTTTCAAGTCTTCATTTTTTTCAGATGAAGAAAGCAAACTACATACTGCAATGATTCAGTTCTTCAAATTAATTCAAGCATTTTATGAGTCATCGGAACTGTCAATCCATTTCATATGCTTTTCAACTTCACAGCATCCAATGAATAACTTCCCTTGCCATGCTTTGTTATACTAATTTCTTGTCTAACTTCAATCTGAACACAATGGCAGGAGTGATAAGTGACTCAAGTTCAAAAAACACAGCAGTGCTTTAGCCGAAGTGTATAGCGTGGGATGCAGAGCAGGGTTATACTTCACCTACTCTTCCCATGGCTGCTCTCACAACACTGTGAACATCTTCAGAAAAGTTCCTGTCCTCAATTATTTACAAAAAGCAGCCAAGTACCTTTTCTCTGAAGAACCTCACACCAGGACAAGTGATAAGAATATTCACAATCATCAGATGAAATGATGAAATAAACCGCAATAATAATAATAGTAATAATAATAATATCTCTCATATAAAGATCTCCCATCAACATTGTTCCTTTAGAATTATCTTAGAAAATAATCATTTATGGTTTATTATTCCACCTCCAATTCTTTTCCTGTGTGTTTCATTGTAAAAATGTCTTTCAGTGTTTCAGTGAGGAAGAAAGGAGATACATAACACTCCAGCAATCAAATAAAGATCATGAAGGAGTCGGCTTGTTACACAATTACCTCTCTCTAGTGATTTTTATACTAATATTAAAAATAAGATCATTTAGAAAAAAAGAAGAAAGAAAAAGGAGCCAGGGGGTAGAGGATGTGAGAGAGATTTTTCCATTTTGCTAATAAAAAAAAAGCAAGCTGTTTCTATCTAATACGAGGTTTGGAAACACTGGGCTAAGAACAACTAGAACTTACTGCCTTCTGCCTGGATGTACGGGAGAATCAAGTCTATTTCCAAAGAAACAGAAATGAGTATCAAAGGAAGAAATATTATACGGTTATTTCAGTTTTCAGTTTGGTAGTTCAGCATTCAACACTACAACTGACATATTTATGAATGCTTAAATGTCAGTAAATTGTATAAAAACAATATCTCTACAATTTATGAATCTATAATTCATTTTTTCACTGTCTGCTCTATATTTCATCACTTCATCATTTTCAAGAAAGCAAACATTCTGAAGACTGAGATTATATCTAGCAAGTGGCTCTGTATGAGAAAAGGGTTGTTATTGTTGTATCAAATTTACTCCATGATAACAAATTAGTGTCTTCTACTGGTGCTGCATTTGAATGACTTAAACAAACAAACAAAAAAACTCCACAGAAAAGAAACAGAAGAGCAAACACTTTAGAGCAGCAGTTATATTTTAAAAATCAGTTGAATTAACCAGGTCAGTAAGTCAGGTGGAAAGAGCAGTAAGAGAATGCATTATTCTATGAGACGTGTTCATCTGGACTTAACATCCCCATTGTTCTTTCTTAGCCCTCTTAGAAAATTCATTTTGGTCAATGATGCGTGCTAAAGAACTGAAAATAATAAAATAGGAAAAAAAAATCTGTAGTAATTGGGTTGCAATGCAATTGTGTACTACCTATCTTCCCCTAAGCCCACTTTTGTTTGCAAAAAACCATGAAACCAAAGTGTCCAAGGATGACTGTTTCAGGCTGAGGGTTGACATGTAACACTGGTCAACCCAATTTAACTTTTCACCAGAAGAATATTGGCAAACATGAGCAAATGATTTTTTTTTTGCCTACAGGGTGATTTCTGTACTACACACTTCCATTTTCCAGCTTGAGGGGAAGCTTCCAGCACACACACAAGGTGCATCTCCCTTCCTCATTCAATGGCTTCATACTTCCATGCCATTCAGTGCCATTTTCTTCCCAACAGCTGGTGCTGCCTTCATATCTTTCTGTGTGTTGCCAGGTTGAGTCCCTCCTCCACGGAGCGGGAGGGTGCACGGCTTCTTTCCAAGAAGGGACTCAGCCTAAGCTCAACTGACGCAAAGACCCAGATGTTCAAAGTGCAAAATATTTGGAATTGCCTTGCCAATTTGGGGATCTCACTGATGATGTCTCTAAAGGTGTTGAGAAGGATTTCGATCCAAGAGTAACTATTCTACGGAACTAATCCCATTAAGAGTATCCCGTCAAAATGCAGCCCCTTTTGGAGTGCTGCATACAACAGAAGAGTGGGAGAATTTGGCTGGGAGGTGTTATGTCTTTATTTTACCGTCTTCAGAAGTAGAGCTGTGTAAAATTCATTTTGCTAGACAGAAAAATACATTAAAACACATGGAAAATATAGGTAAAACACAGTATTACCAATAAACATTTCCTTTTTACTTGGAATCAAACCCAGCAAAACATATAGATCTGAATTAATGGAGCAGTGCATGGCAGACAAATTACTACAGGTATTATTCCAGAGACTCAAAGAGGCAGTTTTTTCACAATAAACTGTCAGACTGCATAGACTGTGTAACAGCAGCTTTCTAGTAAAGATAATTTCGTTTATTCTCATCTCATTGGCAGATTCTCAACTAAAACTGTATACCCAGGGTCTAAAAATGCATTGCACTGAAAAGAAAACACATTGATTATAAAAGAAGCTCAACCAAATTCAAACGTGATGTTTGGAAAGACAATAGCTTTGCAATGCTGATATCATTACTTGTACTATACAGGAAACAGTTAGTGACATTTTCATGCACTGGCTTGAATTTTATCTTCTCCTCCTCCTAGTCCTCTGTCCACCCTCCCACCCCTGGTCTCCCCCCTCGGCTCGTTACACAAAGCAGCTCAACGACATGACGCAATAATGATTGTTTAGCACCCAGCATGCTTTGGGAGACTAGAGCATTGCAAAGGAAAATCACTGAGAGAAAAAAAAAAAATATTGAAAGGTCCTTAGGGAAAAAGAAAGAAAAAAAATAAAAAAAAAGAAACAAGTGCACATAACATCAATGCCACCTCTGAGAAAAATCATCACTACACGAAGATACAGTATACATAATACAGTATAACATGCACTCTCCAATGATAAGCTAGAAGATCCAGAGTAAGTAAAGATTTCATACTTGTGCGGTTTTTTGTGCAAAATTCTGAAAGACCATGACAAAAATCACAGACTGAAAAAAGTTTTGAGATTGCCAGACAAGCTGTGGCATTCGATAACCACTCCAATGACCAGATCATTACCTAGCAGCTGAAGTCACATTAAGTGAACCAGTTTAAAGTTTTGAGTTGCTCATCATGACAAAATACGAGGCCATAGAGGCAGTTTGGAAGGGAATGAAGAGTGTTGCTTGTGACGGGCCAGCCACGATGGTGCTCTGCAGGAAGTGCCACACTCCAATATGCTCTGTCATCATTAGCATTTTTATTGGCTACATGAAGAAGGCGAAATAATATTAACTTAAAAAGAGATTCTATTTGCAGAAAAACACATGCACTAGTAACTCAGCGTGGCCATGTTAAACCTCTTGAGCTTTTTCTCAGAGCAGTGCAAACCACAACACTTAGAAATCTATTTAAAAGAAACTAAGATTTTTCTTTGGGGGGAACATGTGTTAAAAATAGAGGTAATTTACTCATCAGAGATACTCTGAGTATGAATGAGGAGTGGTATTCACAGCATTTTTATTTTCTGCTGAATGCCACTGAAAACAGGATTGAGAGCCGTGTTTGGATACCACACAGCAGTCTTACTGTGCTCTTTCAGGTGATTGAGAAAAATAAAGCTTCACAAAGACAGCTAGAGTGAACTGGTAAAAAATTTAAATCTGTGATTGTCATGTGTCTGATCTGATCCAGGAGAGCATGGCTTTACCATTCGCAATCATTTGCACAAAGAAAACAAAGAAAGGGCAAATGATACAGTACTGTACCTCCATGGTCTGAGACTGGTGCATGGCTTTGATTGCATTCTGTGCCATTGCCCTTGTAGAAAATGTGACAAACGCACAGCCTGTGGGAACAAGGGGACAGGGAGCAGGAAAGACAAAAAACAACAAGACAAAAGGGTTGGACGCTTGTTAAACCAACACAGTCTACGAGAACGGCCACAAGACGACACTGTTCTCAGTAGTACATAAAAATAAACAACTTCTCTAGTTTATTTATTGACAGTGCTGACTTGCTAATCTGACCATAGATGAAAGAAAAAAAATTAGGTGGGGATGGGTGACAAGAAGGGTTTTTATTTAATTTTTTTGTTTGTTTTGCTTTGTGGTGGTTTTTTTGTTTGTTTTATTTTGTTACTGTTTTTGTTCTTTAGCCACAGGGTTTGAAATAAATAAGGCTTTTATGTAGCCTTTGGATTGCATAGTTAAATCTATTCAGACCATGCATTAACAATTGCTTGCTCTGGCTTTTGTGTAGGTAAACTGTGGATAGTGAATAAATGTCGCATCACCGACAGCTGAACTGAGAATTTAATAAAGGGGTCCATAGCATCACAAATTACTGTGATGCACCAAGAATGATCATACAAATAAGAATGAGAAAAACTCCACTGTGTAGCCTGTGACTGTGTGTGAAAAGACTCAGACAAAATTCAGTAATGTAGGTGAAATTTCAACACTTAAGAAAATAACATATTAAAAATAAAAATCTTTATGGTTTTTGTTTCTCCGAGTCCTACGTACAAGTATAATTCTTTGATCTGTGAAAGCTACCACCAGCTTGAACAATTCTGAAGCTATGCATGAATAACTGAAAAATCACTCTTTTTTTTTCCCCTCTTCAGCCTTTAAAATAATAATGAAAAGCCGGTAGGCTAATGCCTGGGCTATTTTTCCACCCTTTTACTATTGTCAGCCATACCTACACTGGGCATGGTGCAGGTCAACGTTTTTAGTGCATGACTCACTGCCCTTTTGGATAATAAAAACATTGCCTCCTGAGATTTACATTTTATTCTTCATGCACCCTTGGGCATCTTAAAGAAAAAGACTGTGAAATTAATGCAGATTCAGGCTGATTTTGTAATAATACCATGGCACACTAAAAGCTTAGCTAAAGCAACACAGACTTATTTCACTTGTGATCTCTAATGACTTTAAAAGTGCATTGATTTTCAGCTCCCTTAGCCTTGCACAGTTTGAACTTAGGTTTCAGAGAATAATTTAGTGTTCCACTCAATTTCCTCAAAACATTATTATTATTACTACTTAAAAGATTTCCAAATGAAGCAGATCTAAGCACTGAGAGGCTAAAGCATATTGTCATTTTAGAGCTAATGCATGAAAGCTACTTTCTGGCATCAAAAATACAATATTGTTGCCCCTGTGGCCAATGGGCAAAACAAACTATTTTGCAATCCAGCAAGCAACAGATTGTTTGGTTTATGCAAATCAATTTGAGGCATAGAATACCCTTTCTTTTTAGCTCCGTGTGTACCTGGTAAGATTATCAAGTCAAGACTGTATTCACATTTTAATCAAACAACAGTAAGAGAAAGCAATGCCTGATCATTACCCAGAAGCACTACATCTAGTCATGAAAATAAAGTCAATGCATTTTTGCATCATGCGGTATTTTTCTTTTCTCTTTAATGTAAAGGCCCTTGATTCAAGAGAACCTAAGCTGGCTTATGTACCTCTGGCCGATAGATGAGCATCATCAAATCAGAAATCAGAATTCTTTCACCCAAACTTCACCGCAGTGTTGTGACTCTCTCTATTTCTTAGGTAACAAAACAGCTGATGATTCTCACTACTGTTTAGCCACACTACATGTTGCTATACTAGTCTTGTTCAGCAACAAATTTCTGTCAAAGAATATGATGTAACAAACCAGCTTTCTGTACAGCAATCTAGAGAAAATGTGCAGTAGAAGAATAAATAAACTACAGTACTTCTGCTAGATTCCATATAGCTGCTGTGCACTAAAATTAAAGAGGCACAAATTTACCATCAGTCTCAAAGTAATCTCTCTTAATACCATTTCTGTTATTAACATTAACAGATGAAATAACACCAAGGGTTTTCTCTTCTTGTCTTGCAAATTCAGTGGGGGGTGAGCACAAATAGAGATATACTGGAGGGCAGGCAAGGAACCCCATACAGAGCCTTGAATAATATTGTTGATAATGGTCAAGACACTGCTTCATTCACTTCTTTGGCTCTCACTATCCAGGAGTGTGTACTATAGTGACAAGTACTGAATGGAGGTTTCAAATGCATGAGAAGCATGTAAAATGTCAACAAAAATCAGTAAGACACAGTTTATGCATTTATCACAATTTCTCCCCAGCAGTTCTGCTGTAAGTAACTTACTGAGAGATGTTGCAATTAGCAGGTCTCAAAAGAAATGTGAATCAGCAGAGAAATAAGCCTGCATTCCTCTCAAGATAAAGCAGACTCCCCCTTCCCTCCCTTAAGCTTTCTCTCTTTTTAACCACAGGGCTCAGCTGTTGGGTACTTTCAGCGCCCAACACCACTGCAAAGCCTTCCTCCTCACTCTTCAGCCCAAAACCATTTGCATGGGTCTCATTGCCTTTGTCACGGAGCAAAAAGACCTTTGTAGCAGATCTCTGTACCAATTTGAAAGAAACTTGTTCTTTGGGCAAGGGGAATGCCTGATGAATGAGGTTATGCAGCTCGAATATGAGCATTTGGAAGCAGCATTCCACAGAGAGGATGGGGCTGCATTTTAATTAGGGTTTGCCAGCCAGAGGCTACAAGGTTAGGTCCCCTTGTTATCTCCATTCAGCAGGCCATTTCCCACCGATGGACAGTGGCCATTTGCACAGTAAATTTCCAATTTACCTCAATAACATGGCAAAAATTCAGTAGACAATGATTTGAAAACCCAGATTTTAAGAGGCTGCTATTAAGTGCCCCAATTAAACATTTGTTAATTTACCCATCTTTACAGATATTGCTACATGCATTCACATTCAAGGACTATTTTTCAGCTACCAAACCTGGACATTCACACACAACATCTGTATATTTATTATGTGTGCATGTATATTTTATTATGCGTGGAATATGGGATCCTATATATTTTATTATGTGTGAACTATGGAGTCCTTTCCTTCATGACCAGACTGCAACACCGGAAGGGAGGTAAGCCTATGTCATAGGATTTGGTCTCTAATTCAATCACTTTGAATTTGTAATTTAGGTGTTCAGAAAAGCTGTTCTTCTGAAATGTTTGTATTTATTGCCACGGTCAATGGCAGGACCTTAATTTTTCTGTGTGGGGCACATATGCATCAAAGAGGATGGCTTTGTTGGGCATCAGAAGTTGGTGTCCAAGGACACTGGATTTCATTTCTTTATGTTTCTGAAGGGTTGGGAAAACCCTTTCCAGCACACTCTCACTCACTGTATCACATGGGTGCAGGTGGTCTTTTGGGAACACAGTGCCAGCTTTAGGGCCGTAAATCACAATTATAAGAGGACAGGACTAATCAGATTTCATGCCTCGTGGTGCAAAGAAACAAGAAAGATTTTCGTGGCCTCTTACCTCATCCTGAGAAACATGGCATTGATTGGCATGCCATGGACTGAGGTCTTCCAGACCCATAGCTACAAGCAAACTATTTCTGTTCTACCCCACCGAGTCCTGATATTCAATTATTCCCTTCTTACTCGAGCTATGGAATTCTCTGGGAAGGAAAATATGGAGAGGGGGATATTTCTACAGCTAATGCTTTGAAATAACTTCATTTTGAACAACCAGCTACCTAGTTACACAAAAAAATAGATTGTTTCGTAAAAACAGCCAACCTGCAAGACACCTCGCACTTATTTATCAGCTCTGGTTTCAAAATGCCAGGGATCACTGACAGAAAGAAAAGGGGAGGGAGAAAGAAGATCTAAGAGTTTTAGTTGCTTCTCCAAGGCTGCCTTCTCTCCCCCTACAGCAGATAAATGAGTGACTGGGGAAAGGCTGCTGGAAGTAATTTCCTTCAGCAGGCAGAATTGGAGTGAGGCACCCAGCCCTGGCATGGGAGAAATTTTGGAGCATGTTATCACATCTGCCACGTTGGCTGAGAGAACATCTAAACTCACAGGGTTGCTCCTTATCCCTCTCCCACTTCAAAATAAAAGAAAATTTTGAAAAAGCAGTGAAATGTGATAGGCCTCCTCCTTGATCCTGGCCATCCCAAACCTAGGGCTTGCTGCTTGAGTGACTGAATATTTGAAATATTTAAAAAAGCTCAGCTCTGTCCCATTTCAACTCCTGCTTCATGTGATTCTTCTCATCTCAGGCTTTCCTCGACTGTTGAGAAACATTCAGTCAGCAGTTCTTGCACAGCCTAACCCAACATCAATAACTGTGAGCTGCAAGTGAAGTAGAACATTTTTACGTATGGAAGCCTCAGGTAAGGTTCATACCTACACAAGAAACCTCCCTCATGAAACCACCTTTGTCTTCCAGAGGTTTTAAAGTGAGGCCAAAGGGAGAGTCAAAATGCAGAGACACTGTTTGGAAGTCTGAAAACATGGTTTTTACACAGAAGAAGACTCAAGAGATTTTCAAAGCCACCCAAGCAACTGCAGCGCTGCGAGTGGTGGCTGAGCAGCTGGTGCTGTAATGGTTACCCCACAGCTTCCCAGTACACTGTAAACAAAGTTTTTCTTCAATTTCTGTGAAGAAACAAAAGTGAAAAGCTGCCAACTACTCCTGCAAGGAGTAGTTGGGATCCTCTGAGATGAAAGCTTCTATTTAAAGAAAAGATAAGGCTTGAATAAAAAGCTATGGAAATTGAAGTGTGATAAAAATAAGCTCTAGTTGGGTTAAAATGTTTCTAGCTGAGATTGCAAAGTAGACTTTTCCTTTTCTACACTGTGCTAATACAGCCCAGTCTGAAGGAAGGAACATCCTGGAAAACAGCCTTCTAATGAAGACATCACACAAAAATCTGTCTTGCTGGTTAAAATACATTTCATCTACAAACTAAATTGTACATCAAATTGTTTACTGTAGTGATATTTGGTTGTTAAGTATTACCTAAGACACACAACGACAGGTCTGAGACCAAGTGCAACAATTCAGTCTAAAGAAAGTAATTCGAAAAAGCCTCAGTGAAGCTCTTTAGTTTATGCATATCAGGCACATAAAGGTAACAAGAGGCACATCCTGTAACCATGCCTCAGCTCTTCAGCTCTACTGACTTGACTATTGACTGGATGACAGGATCTAGATTTTAAATTTCCTGAAGTTCATGGTTCCCTCAAAGCATTTCTAATTGGACATTCAATTACCCACCCTGCAAAGTACAGACTTCAGTAAGTGGAATTTACACAAACCCAGAATGAAATGGGTACCAAAGACCACATTCTCTAACTGTGCCTAGATGATGCTCTTGTTGGAATAAAGCCTCTCGCAAATTATTTCACTTCAGGCTTCCCTCTTGGGAGGAATTGCTGCAAAACTGCAGTAATGGAAATCTGAGACATAGTTACTGGCCAAAGGCCAGCAGAGACATTGGTCAGTTGGATGTGTTTCTTCCCCCCCAGCTGCAAAAGAGTTTCAGCAAGGGAAAACAAAATTAAATGTACCATAATGATTGGAAAAAATGAAAATGTTACCACATTGCAGCAAAAGGAATAAGGCACTGAGGTGCTTCTGAAGAGCTATTAAAAATACAGCACTTCCACTGTCCTTTTTTCCCACCACTTACTGATACACAATTCATAAGGTGACCCCTAATCCAGGGTGTTCCCATAGCTGGCACTTTGTGTTAGAGCACTTTAGCTCAGAAAGGAGCAGTAAATATCCAGAGGAAAAAAAAATCCCCAGCATGAAAGTCTCCTCACCTATCCTTCCCTGCAATTAATTGTGATGCAAATACCAATTTTCTTTTACTAATTCATCAAGAAAACCCTTGAATCTGAAAGTTCAGAATGGATTTTCAAGAAATTAAGTTGCCTGACCATGCTGTAACTCGCTATTCCATTTCTAACCCACTCTTAAAGCAAAGAAAGAATGAAAAAACAATCCTTGTAATTAATATCTGCAGAAATGTTCACTTGTCCCATGTGCCTGGTGATGTTTTGTTAAAAAAATCATACAATTAGGAGCCTAGAAGATGTAGAAAAATGCATTTTGAGCTTTTTCCCATTTTTTCATGGTATATCCAACTCTCTCTACATGTTATAAGCAGGTTTTTTCAGTGCATGCTATTAACCCAGTTGACTTCTTTCTGGTATCTGATATACAAATCTGCACTTAGCAATACAGCAGAATAATTTGCTATGTGGCGCTCCTGTGATAAGGATAAGAGGATTTTTTTTATCATCATTATGGATGGTAATAATTCCTAGAGTGATACAGAGATATTGATCCACTGATCTAAAAAAAGCATTTTACAAAGGCAGAGGAGCATTGCTACCCTTATTTCAAGCAATAGGATAACAGAGATGATGAGTGACCAACTCACCTATGGTCAATACAGCACATCAGTGGCACAGCTACAAATCAAACTTGTGTATTTCTGGCTATTTTTGCACACTCCAGCCCTCATTGCCTGGCTGTCTGTGTTGGCATCTGTGGTCATGTAGACATTACATAGTGCTGGGAGTCAGGAGGTCTGAAAGTTTCCTTAAGCTGTTTACAATAAGTGATTTAAAATCTTAATCATCTGAGGCAGTTCACTTCTGCTTTTTCATGATAATGAAGCTTAGCACATGATATCACAATCATGAATTTTTGTAAAGCATACTTAGCTCTTCAGAAAAAGTGCTGGATTAAACAGCCCTGCAGGCTGAATCCTTCTCTCTGAATAATGAATATCGTACAGGCAGTGGCAAGCTTCTTTAGATAGTCCCATGAACCCTGCTCAAGAGGCGGCCAGCCTCCACGGCTGTTGGGTCCCTGGTTTCTTTATCTCTACAGCCAACAGGGTATTTTTATTTTTTAATACCTTTTACAGCTAGGAATTACTCACTGCCAGCCAGCTAATTTCACAGGGACTATCCCAGAGCCTTTGGAAGGCAATGCCTTTTGGTTGCTGCTTATTCTTGTAGCTGAGAGAAATATAGCAAGTTACAGGTATAAACAATGGTTATTTCTTAGATGCAGGAGTAACAATGGGGGAAAACAGGACTCAAGCTAAAAAAATCCCTCAGTTTCTTTAGAATACACTGCTCCACCACTGGAGCTCTGTATCATTACTTTAGTCTCACTTTACAGATGAGTTTCAAACAGCTGACAATAGGAATTTTGAGTGGAAAAGGTGATGGTCCATTATCAGTAGTGACAGCAATGGGTGTGACTTCAATAAAGTTCTGTCAACTCTTGGTTAGGAACTACAATAGAAACAATGAGTTCCATCTCTCTCCCCCTCTCCCTTTATCTTAGCACTCATATCACACTCATCACAAAGTGTTACATTTTTCCTTGATGCCACAGGACGGGATTTCTCCTTGCTACTGGAGCCCACGTGGTACACTACAACCCTACATCCTGCCTATGAGTTGACAGCAGACTGTTACCCTACCAGTGGTAAGGTTGCTGTTGTAGTGTAGACATGGGCTAAAATAAAAGTCAACTGAAACCTCTTTAGTCTTCACTAAGTAAAAAAAAATCAAAAACAAACACAGTCCCAACCAAAACTGTTCTACTGAGCAGTGTAACCTGGAGCTATTCCTTGCAACTATCTGCTGGTAATACAGATTATTTGCCTGAGCCCTTTAACAAGCTCGAAAGCTGGCACAAATACCAAGGAAGATACTTTTCAAGCTCTTTTCATCTGAGATACCATGATGTGCACTTGTTATGCAATTGGAAAGAGATGCCAAACGGAGTTTACTGGACCACATTTCCCTCTCACTGCTGTAAGCACTGAACTGAGCTCCCAAAGGCTCTGGCATGGCAAGGTCAGTGTTTTCCTCAGACAGTGACTATTTTTCATTTACCCCTCTGTGTCCAGGAGGAAAGTACATCTGGACGGGTGCTGAGAAAACAAATACTGTTTGTGGCAAAGGGAATTAACATCTTGGAAATGGTAACATGAATTAAAACTCATTAAGGATTGGAACTCTTTACAAAGATTTAACAGTGTAAGTCCTCCCTCCTGAAGCAGTTTTTCACCTTGTGCTTTTTCAGTCAAGCTCCCTCCTCTGCAGATGTCCCTCAGCACTTTTCATTTCAGCTGCAATACCAACCATTTTCCCAACACTTTGCCTTCTCTCATGGAGCGGTGGTTTTGTGAAGCTGATAAAAATCTGCCTGAAAACCTGGTTGGCGCAGCTGAACTCATTTTGAAGTGTGAACATGGGTGTGTAGAAAGCAATTCGAGTTTAACAAGGCATGATGCATGAGGGCATGATAGAATATCAGTCGTGATTGTGACCGAAATGAACCCGAGTGGCACAGAGGATGCAGCTCTGCTGTGGTTACTGGTGTGTGACCTACCTGGACTGAGATCTTCAGTCTCCAGCAGGAGATAACAGCACATTAACTCTACAGCTGTGCTGGCCAGCACACAACACTGCCCTGCCTGATACACTGGAGATGTGGCTTAGGAATCTCAAGTCCTGATTGTCGAGTGATTGCTGTTCACAGCAGAACAAAACTACCCCACCAACCTCACTTACTCTGCTGGATTTCATAATTAGCTTTTCTATGCTCCTACTAAACCCAGTCTGTTGAATAAAAGCAAGTATGCAGTGGGATTTTTATGGATCCCAGGAAAGATCCATTTCTTTGTTGAGTGATGCTGACAAGTCAATTAAATCTTTTTTGGGGCTCAAAACATCTGATTCGCAGATCTTGTTATTTCAGCAGTTAATTAGCTCCTTTCCCACTTGTGTCTTCCATCATCCCTTCCCTGTGCTGCTTACACAATGAAATCAGTGAAAATCAGAAATGCTTATTTTGCCTCAGTGCTGGGTCTAGAAAGATAATGGCAACACTCGACTCCATCAGTAAACATTCCTTACTGAGCTGCAGGAACCAGCCTCAGACTCTGCCCTAATCTTCCCCAAGGCAAAAGCCATGATCATGAGACTCTCCTTGCTTGAAGGGCCTGCTGCATCCCAGCCCCAAAAGTTGGGGGATCACAAAGCATAAATATGCATAATTTTCTTGGGGCTCCATATTTATTGTCAGAGGGGCTTTTCAACAAGTCATTATTCAGAAGTACTACAGTAAGTGCTTTCAAGAAGTGACATGAAATATAGGAATACCTGCACTTCCTTTGCTGAAATTTATAGGTGTTTTATAGAAACTGGGCTGCCTACAAAACAAAAAACCCCATGCACAAATAGTTGCACAAAATTCTGTGGATCCTATTGCCTACTAGAAACAAATAGATCCAAAAGTAAAGAAAAAAAATCAAAATCTATACCCATATCTATATGCAGAAGGGGTGCTATTACTTTTTTCTGTGCCTTTTGAAAATGTAATAAAATGCATAAACTGTGCTTTCTATGTATTTGTTTTTTTTTCTGTAGATGTGATGTTTTTCACAGCTCCACAATTAAAATTACTTATTCCCTGTGCCATTAAATGGCTGTGGCAGATACCACAGCATCATCCTGCACTGAGAGATGGGACTATCCCTATCTCCTTTTCCACTCAACAACCCCTGGCACTGATGTTTTGAGAAGGTTCACGCTCTGAGAATAAATTCAGGTCCATATACCATGGAGTTAATATGCAGTCTGGGTCATCAGTATACAATTATCTTTCTTCTCAATAGGTTTTCAGAAGGCCTTTCCCTAAAAGGTTTGCACTCAAAAGGGATCACTGGCTATTGAAGTCTGTGCTGCATTTCATTTCCAAGTTCAGGTTGGCCACTTGACCACTCTTGATGGTGATGCTTAACATCTCTGCCCTGGTTTTTGGGTTGTGGTAGAGGCACAAGATTTAAAAGCTCTTTTTACAAACTTTTGTCCAGGCAAAGCTCTCAGGTCCAAGTTAACCTCTTTGTTTCTCAGATAAAGCAGACCTATGTTTTGCATATAGTTACAGAAAACACAGGAATGGAGGAGATAGTGCTACAACGAGGGCCAGTTCCCATCACCCTTTATGCCTTCAAGCAGTCATTTACAGTCCTGTCCTTTTTTTTTTTTTTGGCCTTGTGCTACAAAGCAGAAATGGGGTCAGGGGAGCAACTTTGATTTAGTGAGAGCAGAAAACTGAGGGTGTTTTCTCAGGGTGCAAAGGAACCTTTCCAGCTGACAAACAGGGTGATAACACAAGTTAATATGTTGGCACCGAGACCTTTCTGACACTGGAAATAAAAGGTGATAATTTCAGTCACTGTGAAAAGTTCATGTGGATACCTTCATCACGTGGGACGTTTTACAGCGTAACCTCTCGCTGCAGACAGCAGCTCTGCCTACCTTGGCTGTGACATAAAGCTCCCAATTAGCACTTAAGGAAAGAGACTTTACAGACTGCACACTCACCTCGGCTCAGCCCATCTGGTCCCCGAAGGATTCGGCATTCTTCTATCTGGCCGAACGGAGAAAACATCACCCTGATATCATTCTCATTACACTTCTTCGAAACCATTCCTATGAACAATTTTCTGTCTTCCACAGCTAGAAGATAAAAATAATGAATGAGCAAAGGCCATTTCATCTTTTTCCTGTGATCAATGCTTCATTACCACATCAAACCGAGCTCCAGTCATGTGAGTCTGGCTCTGTAACTGAAGACAAGTCCTAAGGCAAACACTTTATACTTACAACCTCCCTTCCCCCCTTCCTTCCCCACCCCAAATATCTTGTTTCTCTCTCTCTCTCTCCTTTTTCTAGTGGTGCTCGCTGTTTATATAACATATTAATTGGCTGTCTTAGTCACTCTGCATACACCTCCCCTTCATGGCTTCTAAAAGAAAAGTATCCACTGTTAGAGACACTTTTAAAGATATCTTTGCATAGATTGTAATTCAGATAAATTCCCTCATCCCCCTCATGTGTGAAAGAAGTCATGATGGGGTGAAGGTGAATAAGGGATTGTGCACGTAATGATACAAGCTAATGAAAAATATTCCTGAGAAATGTTTTGAGAGCAGCTCCTATCTGAGCTTTCAATTTCAGCCAACTTAATGCACGGCACTTGAAAGGCAGATGTGCAACAACTGCTCTGGAAAAAGAATGCATTACATTTTTCTGCTGGTTTTTTTCAGTGCCACAGCCCTCTCCCCTTCAGGAGGACACAAGGCATATTCCAGGACATCACCTGAACACCCTTTGATGCTTGATGATGCTGAGTTTGCAAAAAAAAAGCATGAAAAAGGTGCTTTACCTGAATTATTGGTAGAATATTTCCTGCCTGCACTGTCACTAACACCAGCACAAACTGGACTGCTGCAGCACGATGCACACAGTCCTATTAATCAAACTCAAATTTACAGGTCTAAAGCTGGGGACTCTTGTCAAAAATGAAAGAGGTCATCAAAACTTAATTCACTCTGGAAAGACTTAAAAATGTTAACGCACCCACCCATCTATATTAAACCAAAAATCTAAGTGCTTATTATACAGTACATACACCAGTGCTTTCTTCTTCTCTGGAAATGGCATGTAAATCCAATTCCCTGTTAATGAGCAGACTGTCAGGGTTTGTGGGGAAGCAAAGAGGGAAGGAAATCTTTACTCCAGAGAGACGGCACTGCACTTACTTATTTCTATTATTGTGCAAATTATTTTTGTAATGAAGTATTTTCATTTCTGGGCTTACCAAAAAAAAAATAATGAATCCTCCCTTGCTCTCTAACTCTGTCTCCTGTATTAGTACGAGTTTGTCAAATGGAATAAATTGCAGCTGAGGAAGAAGGAACTGCGTCCATTTTTTCTAGGATTTTATTTGTGTTATACTTCAACACTTTCAGTGCATTTAATAATTTCAAGAATAACAAGAAAAGGTTCATGTTTATTGATCATGAGAAGCGTTTGAAGTAATTTTCTCCTTAAATCGCTGACTTTAAAAAGTATTTGTAGCTTTTATGCAAGCAAGCACCAAACCCATGCATTTTTCAGAACCCAAAACAGAGACCAGCCCCTGCAATCCCAGCTTCTCACTCTACAAGCTTGCAAGAAAATTGGTGTGAATTTAACACCCAGGGGAAGATGTTTTCCTCAGCAGAGATTCCTCAAGACTGAACATTTTCATTCACACTTTATATTGAGGTTCCACACGCAGGTGAACCCTCCAGAAAGGGTTAAGAAATGATGAATGCATGGGATGAGCCAGTTATATACAGATCAGGAGCTGAATATGCGTGATTGCAAATAAGACCTGCAAGTTGGGATATTTATATATACATAAATATATATAAATATATATGGAATTTCACATCTGATTCATAATATATAGCTGACCTTGATGCTGCTAATTATTATTTTAAGGGTGGGAAAGCTGAATTGCCTCGCTCACAGCTGCAAGAGGAGTGCAGGCAGCCACTACTGCTGGTGAAAGGATGCCTGTAACTTGGCTGCAGACAATTCCTATATTGTCTTGAGCAATCTTTTTGAGGAAATTCCTGTCCCCTTGACAGCCTGTCCCCTCGACAACAGCCTCAGACTACGGCCATGGTGCAGGAAAAGTTTGGAGTCAAGGGACCCAGCTGGGCTGCCAGGTCTGGATTTCTCCACACCACAGACCGAGGTCAGGCTGGGTGAAGCCTTGGTGCCAAGCACATTTCCAAGCATTGCCTTCTCCTCTGCATTATGAACCTCTTATTTTGTGTCTCTGTGTCAGCTAGTACCAGCCAGTTTAAATTTGGGTTGATCTTAGGCTTGAAATACAGTGTGCAGGTCTACCCCAAGGGTGACTAGGTTCCAACCTTCCTTTTAAAATAGCTGCTGGCTAAGTTGGACAAATGCCTGCCACAGCATCCCAAAGGAGGTCCCTTGGGTCCTGCTTTGGTGCCAGGACAAAGCCTCAAACCAAACAGATTCACATGGAGACTCAAAAGAAATGAGATGCAAACAGAAGGCTTTGTTTTAATTTTCCAAAGAGTAGCAGGCGACAAACTCCCCACCGGCCTCCTTCGGTTTCGCTAGTAAACCTATAAATATGCCATTTAACTAACATGATTTGCAGGTTTGCAGCTTGAGGGTGATTTTATAGTAAATTAAACATCCAGCTCCTGTGTACTGTACATCTTAAAAATGCAGATTTCATGAAGAATGCTCAGAGTACAGAAAACATATTGATATGATGACGTGCTCTGCATTCAGTGCCATTAGTCAGTGCTGATCAGTGTTGAAGCTTAAGAAAATTGCTATTCTTTTGCTGGCTAGGGGCCCAGCATAAAAAACATTTAAAGTGACAATTGTCAAGATCAAAATGACATGTTTTCACTCCATCTGATAGAACATCTGATATTATTAGTCTGAAAGAGTTTTTAACAATATATTCCCACACAGAGAACGGAATACTTTTCCACCTCGATAAGACTGATTTTCAGGATTTATTTCTGCATTTTTGGTCAGCCACTTCTTTCTTCCTAAAATGAATTCTTACCTGCCACAGAGGCAAAGCTTGAGAATCAGACAACAGAGTACAAGAAGTGTGGGTCAAATGTATTTAGAGGTTAGCAAACTTCCCTTTGGATCTGCCACACCTGTGTATTTTCCAGACCGTGTTGGGTTTCTCCCATGGAGTGTAAAATGAGGAGCTCAGCATTAAAAACACACGACCCAGCAAAGCACTGAGAATGGGACAGATGCTGCTGCTTAGGGAAAGGATGGCAGCCTAAACCCACCTGGCCTAACTTCAGTGTCCTACAGTTTTAGTCTCAGCTCAACTGGCTGTTGGCAGTGCCAAGAGATCAGCTCCTCCAAAGAGTGATGGATCTCACCTCTCCCACCCAGGTGGGATGGCCTTTGTCATGGCAGTCTCTCCCCTGCTACTGACAGTAGGTTACAGATTTTTTTATACTGACTGAGTAGACTGACAGATGCTGTTACCTTCCATCCGACTCCCAGACCTTGGGCATCATGATAACAACCTAAATGTCCTGAGCTCCAGCTGCAGGGACAGGAGCAATAAATGACCTCTGAGGGACTGGACAAAACTTGGGAGCCGCGAGTGCTTTGGGCAATGAGAGCAGGCAAAGAAGAAGGCTGGGGGAAGGGTAACAGTGTGCAAGGGCCAGCACTTGTGTGCACGTATCTCATATGCATTTCACTGCTGCTTGATAACTCTCTCTCCCACACTTGGGGTAGGTTTCAACAATTCAAAATCCAGAAAAATCAAAACTTTTTTGGTGTGTGTTTGACATCATAATTTCTGAACCTCACTCATGGGATTAGTTGAACTTTCTGACTATTTTGCACCACTCTGTGGGAATGAAGTAGATACAACAGTTTGGAAGTAGCAGGTAGGATGGGGTGGCTGAGTGCCCCTCCTTGATGGAGAAGAAGCAGCCAGAAGGTCACAGTAAACAAGGCCTGAAGTTCTATTTATAGGAAGGAAGGTGTGAAACCGCACAGTTTCTTGATTAACACATTGTGGGGTTCACCTTTAATCCATCCTAACACATTACAAACGCAGGTGGGCTGTGCTGCCAGTGCAGTTCGAGTGAGTGCTGAGCCTGCTGGATTTGGGGTGGGGTTTGCCAGAATGCAGGGACTCCGAGTGATGAGGTGCAGATACCTGTTTTAAAATGAGATGAGTTGCTCTTGTGACACTGTCAAGGCTAGCTCTGCCATCACTGGCACACATGCCTGGGCATCGTGTTTGAAGCCAGAACTCTGCGTTGGCCATCAAAGGTTATGTGAGATGAAGTCTGTCTCTGCTGGGAGGGGGAACTTTTCAAACTGAGCTTCCTGTCTTCTGACAGTGCTACATCCAGTGTGCAGAATAACATCCTGAAGGGCCCAATTTTTTAGCTTTACTCAATTTGCTTCAGTAATGAGCATTTCTTGCAGGCTGTATTAGATCGCTTGTGCTAACCCAGGAGCATAAAGGAATTATTTTCTGAATGCTACAAAAGCATTAAACCCTGTAATAATCATGGGAAATCTCCCCGAAGATTCAACAAACTTTTCTTTTCAACCTTGTAAATCCCCAAAATTCTGAAAGATCAAAATTATAACTCTTTATTGTACATTTCTGAGGAGTCCAGTCAGATAAAGAGTGCTTTTTCTCCCCAGAAGATGCCTTCTCTTTTGAGAAAATAGATAAATAGTTAATTATGTATAAATGGTGTGGAGAGTTTTTTTGTTTTGTTTTGGTTTTGTTTTTTTACTCTCATATAGAAAGGAAGGGGTGAAACCAGACTTTTTAATCCCTAGCTGTAAGCCTGTGAAAACCCCTTGCATACAATCTGTCAAAGTCACACCTGAATCTGGAGCGGCCTGCATTAATTATCAACTGTTCTATGTGTTAGTGCTAACATATGGCATCTAATTACTACCTCCAAATCGGCAAAGTTGTGCCACTTAGAATTTCAAAATTATTTTTTTAATTTTATGCTAATAAAATAAATAAAAACAAATTATAAGATTATTCAGTTACCCTGCTCCCTACTTTAAATTTCTTTTTAAATAGAGAATTTTTTCATTTTCCCTGAAGCAGTGATGCTTTGATCCATTTAAGAGCATACTGTCTGCAGGATATGTGCCTGAAAGTATTGACTGTGTTCAAATCCAGATCCAAGACACATTTAAGCATTTGCAAATTGTAGCATGTTAATGGCCACAGACAACTCAGAGTCGAGCGGGTGTTTGTAAGTTTTTCAGCATTAGACTGGAGGAACCCTCTTTGTTTGAAAAAGGGAAAATGTCCTTAAAAGGATAAATACTGTGAGTGATGAATCTAGTAATGGTGGAAAGTCAAAATCATGCTTTTTGGCAGAAAATCCTTAACCAAAACTTTGTAGATAGGTTAAAACATCCTGCACAAAGGTGATCAGACCAGACCTACCAGGACACACTACAAAATTCATCATCTGCAAATCTTTCAGAGATGTTATGTTTGTCAGCAGTAAGAAGCTTTTCAGAATCCTCCTGGGTAGACAAATTAATTAAATCTGAGGGCAAGTTTTGCCCCATCAGCTTGAGCTGCTAAAAGTTTGGTGGAAGAGATCAAGCTTTGCTTCATCTGCATGAGCATAGAAATTACTTACACACATTGCAGGCAGGGAAGGAACCACTGGAACAGGGTGTCCAGAGAAGCTGTGGATGCCCCATCCCTGGAAGTGTTCAAGGCCAGGTTGGATGGGGCTCTGAGCAACCTAGTTCAGGTGTGCAGGAGTGTCCCTTCCATACCCATCTCCCAGTTTCCGTGAGGTGAGTTTGGCCTCTGGTGCCAAGGGACAGATACCTTAGGTGATGCAGACATCTAAGGGCAGGAAGAGTGATGGAAAAGGAGGAGCATTTCATCCTGGTACTCTCTGGCTTGGATGCTCATTCAAACCGTTTGCACAAGGGACTCAATACAGGGAGGGGACATTTTATCACACAGCAAATACTCTTCTTTGAAAACCTCTGTAAACTGAATGAGAGGAGCGCTCCTTCCTCCATATGGAACCTGAACAGGTCTATCAATCCTTCACAAACATGTACAAGCTCAGAAATATCGTAGAGTGTTCAACTTGTCCTACACATCTTTCCACAAGAAATTTTTGACCAAGAAAATTTCTTTAACCTCTTTGCAAACTGAGAAACACCACTTTACCTATAAAATCCACTGGGATCTTCCTGTGACTGAGAAACCAAAGAGATTCGAGTATTCCTCAAAAGCTCAACCACCAGGGATCATGAAAACCAAGATGCCTTGGCATGTCTTCTTTCTTTTCCCCTTTGAACTTACCAATCTGGTTGAAGAGGTACAGTTTACAATTTGCTGTTGGCATGGATAATATACCTCCTCAGATGGATAGCCTGGAGCATATGGGAAACACGTGCCAAACAAACCTCCACACCCCCCACGCTGCCGCTTTTTCCCTTTCTTGATCTCCAAGCTGCTTGCAAACTGTCATCCACTCCATGAACCCCATGCCTACGCCCTGCCTTTCTGAGGAGCTGTAGCATTATTACCATCATTGTGGTATTATATTGCCTTCTGTTTCTCTAGTAGATTAAAAAAAAAAAAAAAAGGTTCACAACCCCTTGAAAATGCCTATCAAAAGTTCCCACCCCCTTCAGGCGTCTAAATTTAAAAAGGTTT
>VZTH01016344.1:654324-713162 GCA_013397815.1 Aleadryas rufinucha | reverse complement strand
ATTATTCCCCTATTGTTGGTATTTTTTTCCCTTTGGTTTTCCAATTAAATAAAAAAAAAAAAAAAAAGGTTCACAACCCCTTGAACATGCCTATCAAAAGTTCCCACACCCTTCAGGAGTCTAAATTTAAAAAGGTTTTTAATTTGACACTTGGAACCCCTGAACTGACAATTTGTTTTCCCCAAAAATACAAAGAAAGGCAAAAAAACCAAAAACAAAAACAAAAAAAGACAATCCCTCATGATTTTCATGCTTGGAATAGATGCCAGAAAATAAGAGAGTATTCCCACACTGCAGACAGGAGTTTCATGCAGATAACCTCAGACTAGCAGCAGCAGCCAGGAGCCAACCTACCCTGCTTTCCAAGCAGGTGCTACTTGCAGAGAAAGACAGAATTTGCACAATTCCCCACAGTGTTTTTCCAATATGTTCAATCTCTTTTAGAAAGAAACACTTCAGGCAATGAACAAGTAACTCACTGGGAGTCAATTTTGGCCCATTGCCTCTTATTTTTCTAATTTGCCAAGAAAATTGAGGTGAAATTTGTCTTTGAAAGAAGAACCCATAGAGGCCATACTTAGTTCAGAGGGTTCAGGCTGGTGTTCCTGTGCCTAAGGGATAATTGTGCCTACTGCTAGCACTAAATACAACTTCTACAACTTCCTGAAAGGTGGTTGTAGTGAGGTGGGGGTCGGTCTCTTTTTCCGGGCAATAACTGACAGAACAAGAGGACACAGTCTCAAGTTGCGCCAAGGAAAATATAGGTTAGATATCAGGAGAAACTTTTTTACAGAAAGAGTGATAAAATATTGGAATGGCCTGCCTGGGGAGGTGGTGGAGTCACCATCCCTGGACGTGTTTAAAAAGAGATTGGATGTGGCGCTCGGTGCCATGGTTTAGTTTAGTTGAGGTGTTAGGACAGAGGTTGGACTCGATGATCTTGAAGGTCTCTTCCAACCTGGTAATTCTGTGATTCTGTGATTCTGTAAATACTAGGGACTTGAATTTGGATTCCAACAGCAACGTTCTCCTTGACCACAGTGGGGCCTGAAAAGTTCAGTCCTTCTGCCCAATAGAGGTGCCTTGGCCTCTATTCTGAGCACTCAGAGACAGCAAGAAATCACTGCTAAAACTCTTTGGGAAAATACTCTTCACCCAGAGGGTGTCTGGGCACTGGAACAGGCTCACCAGAGCAGTGGTCACAGCACCAAGACTGACAGAGCTCAAGAAGCATTTCGACAATGCTCTTAAGCACATGGTGGGATTTTTGGGATTGTCCTGTGCAGGGCCAGGAATCAGACTTTGAGAATCCCTGTGAACAGATATCCATCCTTTCCAACTCAGAATATTCAATGATTCTGTGACTCCAACCTGAGAGAGAGAACACCCTCTCCTGTAGAAATGGGTGACAGCTCTTATTTCCTGTGCTCATGGCCACTTTTGTTTGGAAAGTTGTCATAATGGGAAACCTAGCATAATGTGAAGTTTTAATTTCTTTCCAAACTTCATAATCCTTGGAGAAGCCTGAAAAAGGGATGCACTACAATTAGCAAAAAAAGAAGCCTTAAAAAAGCCTTGTGGAGAGATTTAGAGCCCAATCATAATTTACATTTGCAGGTATGTAGATCTCTAAGTGCACGGCTTCTGCCCTGATTACTAATTAATGAGGTGCAAAGATGCCTGTTGGAGGAACCAGCTCTGATTATGTGGGCCTTATGGGAAAATGAAGCTCTTGCAATCTAAGAAGGCAGATGATATCTTTAACATATATTTTAGAAAATTACAGGAACAAATCAAGGGGCAAAATATACACGTATATATTTTTAAAGAATCACACGCCGCCAAGTTGCGCTACCATTCGATTATCTTATTTCCCTGAATATATAAACCTGGCATGTTTAATAGATTTAGCCTGCCATCTATTTTGCATGTCATATACATCCACTTAGATTGTCCCCTAGTATTCCAAATGGATATTACTGTCTTTATAGCATTCATTTTTCAATCGTTTTGAGGAATAAGTATACAGAGAGCTCCAAAGTGGGTTTCCCAGATCATAATGAAGCATATGATTAAAACCTAAATTTGGCTCAGATTCAGAATGGCATCATTCTATAAAAATGCAGTTTTGGCAAATGTTTAAGGCTGATCATGTGCTTACATAGTTTGTTAACACAGGTATGCCTTTTTGTTTCTTTTATTTTTAATTTTCAGCATTAACATTTTATCTCCATCTTCTCAATCTCAGGTGCTCCCACATTACCTCACTGTTAGGAGAACCCAAGGAAAGGATGTATGCAGTGAGGTGAGTCATGATGTACAGCAGGTACAAGGAAGGTACAAGGAAGACCCTTTTTGAGGACATTTCCTTCCTTCTTTAAAGCAGAAGATAATAGGGAGTTCACAGCAGCTCAACACCTTCACAAGATGTCAGCTGTAGGGAAACTGCCTAACATTTTCACCACAAAAGGAGTAAAGCAAAAACTTACATTTTTGTGCTTACTTTAGTTTAGAGAGAGACACAATTAAGTAAAAATAAATTGAACACATACCATTTGACTTTTCACTATCTGCGGGTTTCATCTGAATAGGATGATGCATCTAAAAACAAAAATGAAAGAGAGTAAGGCAGGTTGGATAGTCATAAAAAACCAAGAGTCATGTTTTTAATGAAGGGCTAAAAAGAGACATAATTTAATATTAAACATGTTGAAATTAAATAAATTCAAAATAACACTGTATTATAGGCTTATAAGAAAAAAAATGGTAAAGGAGTATTTTATAATGAGGAAGATTAAAAAAAAAAAGATCATTGGGCCCATAGGACTCATATAAATCTTTAATTTGCTGTATCTAGTTTCAGAAGACCTCTAAAGTTACAGCCCTCATTAGTTTATGGCATGCTTGGTTTCTGTTTTACCAACTTTTTTTCCTTGAGCTCAACCACTGCCAAAACCAAGATGGAATTTTCAAGTAATTTAAGAACTAGCAAGCATTTCAAATGTACTCAGAGGAGTTGAGTTTGACAAATGAACTTTGCTTGTAATTAAAAAACTGTGCTGATTCTTTCAGGACTGAAGAAGAAGAGATCTTGATTCCTAAAATAGCTTCCTATAATTATTTAGTATCATCTTTTTGTTTTAGAATACATTATACATTCATTCATAAAGCTTCCACCACAACACATAATTCCGGCTTCCATAAAAACTCCAAATCCTTTTTCCTTTTCAACCTCTTCCTCCATTCATGTCCCTCTTGCTGCAAAGGAAACCAACCCCTGTGTGCAGCGTTCCATGCTGAACATCCCACCTTGGCACACTCGGTCTGGTGTGTCCTCAGATTTCTCTGCTAAATAATTCAACACTGAACTGTTGATAGCTCCAATAAAATTTCTACAAATGGTGCTTTTATTCTCTCAGGAATAATAACACCACAACAGTTGAGCTCCCTCACGATCAGAATGTGTGAGTTTTCCATAGGACATTGGTCATAGCCAGCCCTGTGGCCACTGTGGTGTGTTCAGGGAAATTTTATTACAGCTTCTCAAAAGCCTCCAGAACTGACCTCACATTGAGATTCAATGTGGGAGATGTTTAAGCTTGCAAAAAACCACCCATTTTTATTTTCTTTCCTGGGCTGTGCATAGCTGCTGGGATTTGACTGCACAAACCTTCCGGCAGCAGCAGGGCCCCTGCCTTTTCTCTCCTCAGCAATTCCTTACCAATTCACGTGAACAGGTGAAAAAATGTATACACTTTCTACTTTTGTATCATTTTTCAGCGCAGTGCAGCTGAATATTGCCTGAAAATGTCAGAGGCAATTCCATTTTTTAAATAAAAGACTGTTATGACAAACTCTGGGAAACAAAAACAGCTGAGCAGGAGAGAACATCCATGCCCTCATGTCAAATGAGCTTTCAAAGCTGCACAGAAACCCACATCTGCATTGCTTTTGGTGAAGTAACTTAACCACCAGGGAAAAAGTTGCTGGATTCTTTGGAAAATATAAAATATTGCTGTGAATGTTTCTGTTAGATTTACTCAAAGTCCAGAACGCTCCCTGGCCTTGCAAATCAATGTATTCCCTGTGCTGCTTGCACAACTCCCCACTGTGTCCTAGGGAAAGGCAAAGCCGCAAGGTAGATGCAGTTCTTGGGATGCATACATTTGCTTCAGTTTTAACAATTCTGTTCTCTTCGAATAATTCGTTTCCTAAATGGACTTTATTAGCCCAGCACTTGTCTGCCACCACTCTTACTCGATCAGTTTTATAGAAAAAAGGGAACTTCTATCGTTCTCTGTCTTCTTTAGTGCTTAAGAATTTTCCTGACATCAACAATACACTGGGCACTGCAAGACACTTAAAATTCATGGGAATGTGAGGCAGCATGTCCACTCAGCAAGGTTACTGATGTCTCTGAGGAGCAATGGAGTGGTGAGAAAATAGAGGAAAGAAAGGCAAGCATTGAAAATTCAGGAATATGCAGAACATACGAGAAAAACCCAGCCCAAATTCAGGCCTTTTGTACACAGAGAATCTACCACTCTTTACAGCTGCATTTATATGCCCCTAAGAGGAGATATTTTGAATAAGGGCTATTCTAACAATGCTAAAAACCTCTCCCTTTTCAAACTGCCTGAACCAGAGAAGCCAACTTTAGACCAAATTCACGTGAAGAAGTTATTTTTGCAGCCCATGGTCACAACATGAAGATCAGTGTTACCTGACAAACACATTTACGGCATATCCAAAATCATCCTCATCTGTTACACATAATTACCCCAAGTTCATTAACTCAGTAATCTGGTACACTCACAAAGCAAGAGGCAAGATTTCACATGATGCTTCGGGTGGGTTTTGACTTAATTTCAAAAGTTCCTGCTGAAAACTCATGGTCCAAATTCTCCTCACACCATCAAGTTGAATTTGGGGGTGATGCCATTGTGCTTAAAATTATATAGATGCAAAACTAATAAAAGATCCATCTTAGGCCTGGAGAGTTTAAACTGCAGAACACCCCCAGAAAAATGGATGTGATACACAAACCTGGCTTCAGCGAAGAGGAAAGTGGAAAAATACCTTACTGACAGTTTCCTAACATGAGAGGGCTCATGTTGAAGCTTGTTTAACCCTGACCATCACCAATTGATACGTTAACAACCTTTAACACTAGATTCAATAAAACATGCCATTTATAACCTGAAATGGGTTTTACAGAGTCACTGGTTCGCATCTCATTATTAAACTCATTGCTGACCTCTAGAGACAACTGCCGTGACAATACATATTATAAGCTCTCTACCCATAAAATATTTAAAGGTAGGTGCAAAAAAGAAAAGAAAAGAAAAGAATGACTCTCAAAGAAGTGTGTAGTGAATAAGAAAATTAAAGGGGCAGAGACAAAAGCTAAATAGGTACTATCCTTTTACTCTACAATGAGCAAAAGAGAAAATAATCTGTGCATTTTATATCTTCCTTGTATAACTGCAGGCTATAAAATAATAAAATAGCTGTGCTTTCCCAGGCCCTCCAAAAGATTATAGACGATATAAAACTGCTTCAAATTAGATGCCACTCACTAGAATCATGTCATCTACTGAAATGAAGGATTTCCTGTCTTATCAGAAAGCTGTTATTGTAGCTATACATCACTTATGGATCTCAAGGTAAGTGATTTCTCAGTATGTCATGTTGTCACACACAACAACAGGAAACATTTTCTTCTTTTCTTGGAGAAAGCTTTGCTTATGAAAATACAGTATTTATGAATGCACACTTACAATTAATAAAGAGGCAAGAATAAGAAAAATAACCTCAGCAAGTAATTTATAGACTTGAACACCATCCTGTGCTCAGAACACACAGCAAAAGAGAACAACACAGCTCTCAGGCAAGTTCTTTCTGAGTGTGGGCAGCTTCCTCTGGCAAGCACTGTGCACGGGGATATCAAACCCAGGCTGGAGTCTGGGCTGTAAGGAACAACCTCTCCTCGTCAGTATTACAGAGAGTTCTACTGAACACACTTGTGCAGCAAGCAGGGCGTGACCCGCCTTTCCCGCAGGCGCTCTCTGTCCATCGGTCTCAAAACACACCATGCCACTCTTTTACAACTGAGAGCAGGCAAATGCCTGTTGCCCACGGTTGCCAGTGCCTTGTGGCAGTGCTGGCAGCAAAGTGGGGGCTTCACTGCTGCCTGCACTGTCACAGAAGCCACCCAAAGCCCAGGGCCAAGCACGCCACTGCCTCTCCTTGGGCGCATCCCAAGCAGGGGTGCTGAGGCAGTCCATAGGAACCAAAAAGGCAAAGAAACAGTTGTCAAACACATAACCCTGAAAAATCCCCCTGAAATTAACGAGAATCTGGCTGCTGGCTATGTCCAGGGCAGCAGCAGGACCACGTCATGGCCTAGAATTACAATTGAATAGTTGCATCTTCTTCCCCCCTCTTTTTCCTGAGCACATCTTGCTGTATGTAAACATAACTTCATTAGAGAAAAAAACACAGAAAAGCAACCCAATGCATCTCAAAGGCATGAAACCTCTCCAGCTTTAGAGCCTCAAAGTAATCTTTTCAGCAATAATAACAGTACCTATTTACATTCTTGCCAAAGCCATGTGACATCTGCATGGGAGAAAACAAGCGGGCTAAGAGCCTATTTCTGGCAAAAATATTGCAAGGAAATTAGATTAACCTGGGTGGAATTCTATCTGGGAATTTGGAGTCTGTCGTGGTGATTAAGTCATCATTTCTGTCAGATTACTCTAATCGGCTGTCAAATACGATTCCACAACCCCATCTGTAACTTGGCATCCTCGTTATTCAGTCGATGTTACCTTCTGTATACAAAACAAACACCAAACAAGGAGGTGTGTGCAGTCTAGCATTTAGCAGAGTCATTAGCTGTGATTACTATTGTGTGGTTGCACAGTGCACAAGGCGATCAGCTCATGGTTTGTTTTGTTTAGTCAGGGGATGCTTCAAATCAGGTGTAATCTTAAACCTGGGGTGCCAGGGGTCAATGGGTAAGAACAGCCTCCAGGCATGGACAAGCAGGGACACTCCAAGATACCACTGCATCAACAGCAACTGCTTAAATCACATTTCAGAGTTTTCAATATATTTGCTGGAAAGGCTTTTGGGCACCTGCTTTCCATCAATTTTTTGACGAGAAATGGGCATTCAGATATTCTGGGTAGACTAAAGACTTCCTGCAAGCAGCAATTTCTGTGAGGGAAGCAAGGTTTGTAGGAGGAGGCAATTGGCCCTCTAAATGGTGTGTATTGGCTACTTTAATAAGAGGTACTTTGTTAAACGTTGAGTAAGTTAGTCTTACATAGGACTTTGGTGATTAAAAGCAGGAGATGCCTTTCAGTGAAGATGAAGGAGATGACGGGCTCATTTTGCTGCAGCTGTGTTGAGTCTGTGAAATTTGGATACCCTCAGCACCTCTGAAACTCTCGCCACCTAAACTATGAAAAATCTTTTTTTTTATGGTCCATGGCAAAAGAACCTTCATACATGATTACTACATTTATTAGCAGCTTTTATTCTCCATTCCTGCCACTGTGGATGCACGTGCCTCGCTCCTGTCATTCCTCGTGCCCTGAGGAAGGAAAACCACTCCACAAGAAAGGACTCTGAATGAACACATTATAGGCTTATAAGACACCAAAATCAGTATGCCAGTCAAAGACCACCTCCTGAAAGTCCTCTAAAGTTAAGCACAGTGTGGCTTTTCACCATCAGAGTTGAAGGATTGTGTGTGGAGGATGTTATCCATGGCTCCTCACTCCTTACCATTCCTATCATCATCTTTCTATAACCCTTTAAAGCCACCAGCAGATTCCTAGAGCTCTTAGGCCTCTTCAGACCTGTCCCCTTCCTCCATTCCCTGTCACCTGCTCTGGCTATAAGCTTCTAGGCATGACCCAGCTCAGTTTGTCCCTTACCTGTCACCTTCACAGACCACATTGCAGAGAAACACCACACAAAATGGAGCTAAACCTTCCCCCAAGCGAAGGGTAAATTTGAAGAACATGGGTTACTTGGGTAACATCCAAACCAAACAAAAAGCAATAGGATTGAATTATGACAGCTTACATGTATCTTGTCATTTCTAGCACTTTGGGACTTGCTTCCTGCTAGCATTAATCACTGTTGAAGCCAAAGGGGACTTCTTTCATATTTTCTACATCTCAGAATTGTAAAATGTCAAGAGAGAATGTGGGAGAGAGAAGAGACATTAGACCTTAATTAAACCCTAATATTCTTTTTGGGGGAAGGATTATAAATTCAGAGACTTTTTGGAATCAATAGGAAAACCAAAGAGGAAGGAAATATTAAGGAGCATCAGAGACAGGCTAAGGGCTCAGAAGAAAAGCACCTAAAGAGGTACCAGCATGAAAAACAGTGGGAAAAAATTATGTTCTTTGCCTAACTCTGGTCTGGAAATGATTTCAAAGCTTTCTCCAAGCTCTTGATCCAATTAGTGAGTGAAGTTTAATTAGACCAGTAGTCCAAGGGAAAAACAAGACCAACCAGGTTCCTGAGAACCTTTACTGAATCTGGAAGTCAGAAGGGAACGTATTGATCTACCAGAAGACTGGGGGAAGAAGAGAAAATACTCCATAAGCACCAGAGAATTAAATGATTTTCAGTGTCTTCAGAGACCACTGTTTTTCCAGACTATTATGTGCAGATACCTCTACACACTGCCCCCCCAACCCCTCATTTCAGCTTTTACCTCCCCAGTTTTTCCATAGGATCTATCAGAGGAGCTCTTGAACACTCATTTCTCACATCATTTCATTGCCAGCTGGTTTTGCTTTTTTAAACCCTTGTGACTCACAAGTAATACAAGTTTCCCAGAAGTGAAAGAGGTGTATTTTCCTATTGAAAAGAACTGTTTAGAATGACTTCTCTAGGGTCAAACTAACTTGAATTACGCAGTCAATATCTGGCTAGCACTTCAGGAACTTCTCTGGGAACTGGGGATAATCTCCAAGGCCAAATAAATACTAGTGAATAAAAGAGGCAAAGGACGGCTCTCTGGCTCTCAAAAGAAGTGGTGTGGCACAGCTTGCATTTACACAGCTATATTCCTCCTCCTACTCGAAACAGGATGTCCATGTCCATACTGCCCAGTGGGAACAGTGTCTAGCCCTTCTTCTTCCCCCAAATATGCCCACACACCAGGCAGGAAAGTGCTAACCCGCACCATGCTCCTGCTTGCTTCACCAGCACAGGCAGAGCTTTGGATTCCCAGCGTTGGTTGAAGTCATTCACCTTCGTTTATTCACGGGAAAAAGGAGGACAAATGTGCATTCATCACTTAGACTCTCACAAATAAATGTAAAGCAGTTGCTGTAACTGCCTGAACGATGGCATAGCTAGAAGATTGTTTGCTGTCATCCTTTCATAAATCCCAATTTAAGGGATTTAAGCTGTGTTAGGCATTCATACAATTTTAGTAGTAGAAGAATGTGATCTGTTACTTGGCCTCCTAGATTACTGTCAGACATATATACATGCTTTTTTTGGAGAGAGGGAGAGAGAGGGAGGGAGGGAAGGAGGAAGAGAGAGAAGCAAGAGAAAATGAATATTGCTGGTGGGTGCCAAATATAGTTCATGCGGTAATGCATAACATCATTATTTTCTATTTAGAACACAGAAACAAGCATATAGCTTGTTTAAAACACGTTGTTTTACCGGAGAACACTAAAACCACTGAAATTCAATGGCTTCTGGAAGCTTTCCAACTCAGTCATTTGCAATCCACTACACTCTGTGGTTTAAATTCAAGTTAAATTAAACATTAGTTAGAGAGACTGAAAACAATGCTGCACTTTAAAATAATAATAAAATAAAAATAAAACCAATAACAATAATAGTAATAATAATAGTAATAATAATTCATGTATTGATCCCTTCCACAGTCACCCCCACATCCTGCTGTTCGTCCCATATATTTACTAATTAGGCTGTAGCACTCAGTCTCTTTTAAAAGTTGTACCCTCATATAGAAATTAAAAAGCTGGATATCTTAGAAGTGACAGCTTCACTTCCTAGTGTACAAATAACTACTGCTGCTCTTTTAGCAGTTCTCCTCCATTTATTTGATTCCTTAATTTCTTACCTCCTACACTAATGGCAACAACTCCAGGACACAGGCGAGCCAAATGGAGTGGAGATAAAGAAGGGGAGGTGTGGCCAAAAATTGTCTCTTCAAAATCACATGGAAAGCAAAGTTATTAACTCTCTTTTCTTCAAACAAATGAGCCTTTACAGAACCTATTCAATCCTAAAAATAGACATTAAGTGGGATTCTATAAGTTGTTGGGAATAATGCCTTGGGGATATTTTGCATCATCCATGCTTAAAAAGCAAACCCATTAGACATCTGAGCAAAACATCAGATATTATTTTAACAGCAAGAGTTATCCATCTCATCGGCAGCAGAAATAACTTCTGTTGACATTTTGCCAATTGAAGTTTGTATGTCAATGGGGTGGGGCGGGGAGATAACAGAAGTCTCTCTGTGACATTAATTGACTGGGTTTTAACACCCATTCAAGGTAATTGTGAGGGGCAAAAATCGCTGCCCGGGTTTGTGAGCAGAAAGTGAAGCGCAGCGAGGCAGCAGCTTGCCCAGTGCCACGCAGGGAAGCGCTGCATGGCCCGGAATGACAATCCGAAGGGAGGGAGCCAAGCTGTCCGCACTGCATCAGAGCCCAGGCTCCTCACGCTCTAATTGATTCCTGTCCTAACACCACTGCGAGGTACTCACTGCTGCTACCTCCTTTCAGCAGAAAGGAAGAAGATGGGAGAAAGGCATAGAGGCTCCGTGTGATGCATCTGGAGTTATTCCACAACTGAAGCCAAGTCTATCAAGCCAAAATCTTGTCATTTTATCATCAGGTATAGGTGAGACATTAATTAGCAGGGGTACTCCACACAAACAGGGTTTTTTTTACAATATTACTCCCTAGATACCCTACTTGAAAGGTAACATAAGAACCTGAAGCAGTGATCCAGGGCTGCTGGAGGAACCAAATGCCAGCCAAGCTGCTGTGGCTTTGGGATGTCAGCTAATAACTTACACAGCCTCATTGTGCATTGGGTGGATTTGCCCAGCATGACCTAAGATGCCAGGACTCAATTCCCAGCATGACACAAGCCTTCCAGTCAGTGTCCCACTGGACATGACTCAAGTGTTCTGAAGATGTACTTTCTTCCATCTCCCCAGTTGGGCGTTTGTTTCCAGAAGTCAACAGGAGACTGAGACTTTAAAGGGAGTACTTTCCCTTCAAATCTAAGAACACCCCCTCCTCCCATATTAGTACTTGGAAAACAGAGCCAGAGCAAAGCCAAAACATGCTAACATACCTATTAAGTCATCTTCTACGTAAAATATTCCCATGGGAATGACAGATAGGTCCCTCAACCATCTCAAAAGCAAAGTAGAGGCTTGTTCTTGTTTGAGTGATCTACAAAGGCAGATTTCACATTCCTCCCAGGAAAAGCCAGATTCCCTGCTTAGGGAGTACTGACTCCTGAGGGCATATTCAGGGAATTTTGCCCTTCTCAGTATCTGTGAGGGCTCAAGATGAAGTCCCCATTTTTTAAAAAAATACTTTTCCTGCTGCCAAATGAAAATATTCAAGTAGCTCAGTCTGTGGTCACCATTTTAGGGTGCTAATGTTCAAGCCTGGTCCACAGGAAACCCCTCCCTTTCTACATAAATCCCTCTAATTCCACATCAGCTTCTAGGATAATCTGTAGAACCTTGTTAAGAAAACAAAGCAATCCTCTACTCTATCCTTCTTCTTTCCCAAAACCACAGTCCCAACCAAAAATAAAATAAATTTTCTTTCAGGCTACCAATGATTGTGAAGAAATTTAGTTTAAAAGAAAGGTTTTTAAAAACATGCAATGGCTTTTGTAATGCAAAACACAAACTTGGTTCTGAGAGAGGCCAAAGCAACCAGGATATCAAATGCTTGTTTTGCAGGAGTTTTATTTTGAGACGTACGCTGTTCTGTGCTTGCTTGTTCTCCTCTGTGAACTATGCTCTGGGAAAACACCATGTGATCATGCTCATCAATATCCTCTACCTTTGCCAAGCTGGAATTCAGGAGATAACCCTTTAAAAGGAATGACTAGCGACAGCAACATTTCAGAAAGGCAAGAAAGCATAGTCAGGGGCTCCTCTGTTTCTTTCACAGTGTTATCTCATCTACACTTATCTTCTTAATTTTTTGTTTTCATTCAATAAGAGAGAAACCAGCCTCAGCCACTCCCCTAGTTTCACATCACAGATTTTTCTGTTCATTTGCTAAGTGGATCTTCTGCCTGACTCTTTCTGCAGCATGGAAGGTCACCTTGATCCAGCAACGCTCTTGGGCTCCTCTTCTGACAGAAACTAGAGTCTATTATTTGGTACAAAACTCAAATTCTAGGCTATGGGATTTTTTTTTAATGTAAAGCTTTTTTAAAGTTCTGTTGGAAAGCCCTCTTATTTGCATTACAATGTACCAGCAAGAACCTCTTATAGCTAAAAAGTGTGATTGAGATAAGTCTAAAATAAACCCCAAAAGCATCAAAATTATAAAATCTATTGAAATTCTACCTTTTAAATTAGAGCAAAGGGTACAATATACAGAAAAAGTTGGCACTGATGATGTGGGGCCGCTGCCATTTTCACTTTTCTCTTAGCAAAGGTACAGAGAAGTTCTGAGTCCGGAATACATGTCTCGATTCACAATTCCCTCCTCTCCAGAAGGCAGATAGGCAGTCAAATTCCTCCCTGTTACCAAACACAGACCAATCCAGAATTCTTCAAAGGTCAGACGTGAGCCCCAAACTACTTGTCAACATGCATGCCTCTAAATATTGCAGGGAATAGCCAAAGCATTCAGGGAGAAAACAGGTTTTGAATGAAGATGTCAAAAATCCTACTCTCCTGACTGAGATCAGCTGGTGTAAGTAGTACAGTGTTATTGTTGAACCAGCAGAGCCATAGTATTTTACGCCAAATGAGGATATGGCTCATAAATTCTATTTAAGCTCTCCATGAGCTGAAGTTACAGGAATTTTCCACGACTATCCAATATCAGCATCCAAATAAAAGCTCTCAGTGTTATGCCAATAGTCTGCAGTGGTGAAATAATCTGGCTGCGGAGAGAGAAGGAAAAAGATAACTCGATATTTGATCCATCTATGAAAACAGAAAGATACTGCCACAAGTCTCCAGCCACAAGCACACACAAACAGACACTGTCCACATGAAAATATAAATGTCCAGTTGTGTATACATACCGTTACAAACACCACTAAGAGTCACGTTGAGCAACCATGTTATTTTTAACCACCCTTCGTATGAACTCATTCTCTTTAATATTTTAGCATCTCTGTAGCTAATGTACTCTGCCAGTGCTTTCTTTGGGATAAAGGAAGTGGTTTGCATTCAAACTAAACATGCAGTACATATTTATAATGCTAATCTTTAGGAATTCCAATGCATTTGAATATTTCTGTCAATAGGTGTTTGGATAGTTAAACAAAAAATAAATGGACAACGTTAGCAGAAACATATATTTTTGAAGAATGAGTCAGTTCCAGCTGGCGGCGGTGTTTGGACCGAGCGGTGATTAAGATTTCATTAGTAGAAGGGACAGTGCTAGGAAGAGTAAGGCCAAAATCAACCTGCCTCCACCCATCTGCAAAGCTCTGAACCAGCATCTGACCCAAGCATGAACCTTAATGTCTGTGTCCAGACTGAGAATCTTGATTCTCTTGAAAAGAAGCAACAACACGCTCCATTTAGTGACTATAAGCATCAGTATGTGAAAAGTTGTCTTCTCTTACTTATTCTTTACTGCTACTGTACTCAATTAGAAATCTTCTCTGTGCTGTGCCCCATGAGTAACATCTTCATGTGCAACTTGCCTAAAGGTCAAAGAAATCCCTTTGCAGAGATGGCTTCAGGTGGAACAGCTGGAGGCCACAGAGAACTATCAGGAAGGTCCTCTGATAAAACCAACTGAGCTAAAAGCTCTTACATCATTCATCCTACCTGCTCCAAAGGTAGCATTTAGAGCTACTGGAAAGTCTTGAACTCCTGGTTTGTTGGCATATGCTACTTTTTCTGGGAGAGGCTAATGCAGCCTGAGGGCTGTTGCAGTGTCAGTGAAGCTTGCAGAGGGCAAGTAAAGCACAGGAGAAGAGGAATGGGTGCAGAAAGAAAAATTTCCCCATATCACACCCTCTATTTTTGGCTTTCGTGTCAACAGGGAGGAAGACAAGTAGCAGACAACGAGGGCTGTCAGCTATCAGGCCACTTTTAAAATGGGATAAATCCGTGTCATTCTTTGCAAAATGAACAGGGTCACAAGAGGCAAGGGACACGCCTGCCTGAGCAACCCCCAGAGCCCTCCAGACACAAGTGTATAAGCACAGCACTTAGACTGACTTACTCTGAGTAGCTCAGTAGCTTACTGAGTAGCTCTTACTTAGCAAGATCTTTCTTTTTGGTTAATCATATACTTTTGTACGAATAGGAGGATTCTATATTTACCCAGCATAGCAATTTCTTTCACTTCTTAGCAATTGGAGAAATGAGAGATGAAAAAGTCCAGCAGCTCATCTTGAATGACTTAATGCCAATAAAGGATTACTGTCTATCCCATATTTTCTAATACTTTCCTACCCCAAACACCCGTAAGGACTGGGATTTAACTTTTGTTTCCTTTAGAAGATTATTCTAATAGAACAGATACTGGGTATTTTTTCCTGATACTTGATCTAAGCTTTACTTCACCTCTTAAGATGGTAAATCCTTGGTTCTGTGTACAACCACAAATAATTCCCATTTGTCACTGGCATTTGGGCAGTACTTGGCCCTGGAGGAAATAAATGCACCATCTTCATGGATGCTGCTGTGGATGCTGGGTGAGGTGCTCCCACAGCAGCACTTATCCTCCTGTATTCTCTGCAATATTTGAAATGAATATACTGTATAATAACACAGCACATTTTCCTCTAAGGTATTGTCAGGAATTTGCCACAAAATAATATTAGTTGCTGTCTGGTGGATACTTGCTCAAGTGATGGTCTGGAAAACAAACTCCCTTCAATCATTTGAGCCATTCACAGCTGAATGGAAATATAAAGGTATCACATCCCTCACATCTCTGCACGAGGCTGCAATCCCTCTGAGAGATTCTGGCAGCGGTAAGGAACACTGAGTGTTGTGTTTTCATGGTGGAATTACGAGCTTCACTTGTGCAGGTACCAGATTTTCAGTTCATAGGATCATAGAATGGTTTGGGCTGGAAGGGACCTTAAGGCTCTTCTTGTTCCAACACCCCTGCCATGGGCAGGGGGACCTTCCACTACACCACGTTGTGCAAAGTTCTTAGTTTAAAACTAATCTTATCCTCTGATTAGCATCTTATTTTCTACAATTTTACTTTCTTCAACCCACAATCCTATGTTCTCTATCTTGAAATCAGTGATAAGCCTCTATTCATACTTTCTTAGAGATCGTTACAGACGTCTAATTATTCCTTTCAGACATGAGCTTCTTTTTTAGTTTCCTTCTCTGCTTTCTCCCTGTGTTTCTCCTCCAGAAGAGAAAATTTCCACTCACTGCAACGTGTAACGGTTGCAAGTGGGAATGGGTGAGCATTCCTAGGATGAATGACTGAGGCAGTGTATTAATGAGATTCCCTGATACATTGCAAATTCCATTTGCAAAGAAGCAAAGTTCCTTACTCTAAGCCCTGCTTGCATCCCCCGCCTCCTGCAATGGCAGACAGACCATCTCTGGGTTACAATGGGGCGAGAGCTGGGATTGACTGCAGACTGCTTTAATGCCACTCTTAATGACAACTTGTGAAGATTAGGAAGTTGTCAGAATCAGATATCAGCAAAAGCTCCAGCTTGCTTTGTGAAGTCAGTCTGAATTAATTAATGGGTAGCTTTCCTTTGATATCGCTTTGATATTTGGCTGCAGCTGGATAAAAATCAACCACAAAGGAAGCTACATTTTGTTTACCACTGCTTAAGACTCTGTTTAGCTCAATGTGATTTTTTTTTTTCTTTTGCAGTTTTTGCTTTTTTAACTTCCCTAGCACAAGGCAGTAGATACAGGCTTTTGCTAATAAATGGAGTTATGGTGGCATCCTTTTCAATGACTGTTTTTCTCTGATCCTACAGATAGTCAGGCTACTGTCTGGTAGCAAAGCCATTACTGATTTCAGCTATGCTGAAGGGGAAAAGATGAACCATTCCAAAAGTGAGACAAATATTAGCTTTTCCCCCTCTGTTACCTGTTAAAAGGTATTTGACACTTTAATTTTAGAATCATAGAATCATAGAAAGGTTTGGGTTGGAGGAGACCTTAAGGACCATCTAGTTTCAACTTCCTGCCATGAGCAGGGAAACTTTCCACTATCCCAGGTTCCTCCAAACCCTGTCCAACCTGGCCTTGAACATTTCCGGGGATGAGGCATCCACAACTTCTCTAGGCAATCTGTGCCAGGGCCTCACCACCCTCACAGGAAAGAATTTTTTCCTAATGTCTAATCTAACCCTACGGTCTTTCAGTTTAAACCCATTCCCCCTTATCAATAATGATATTTGCTCTCTGCTTTAGAGGGTGCTTCACACATTGACAGCCTAAAATATAAGCTCTGCAACTGTGTGTATTCCATGGCTTTTCAGGGTGGGAATTCGCAGCCCATTTGAGCATCTCTAAAGGTTTTGGATGTCTACCAAGACAATCAGATGAACATGTCTGTACCTCCGACTGGTGCTTGCACCCAAATGAATCCCCAAGTATTTCTAGCAGACCCAGTGACCCTGCTGGCAAGAGGAGGAAGGATTTCTCTGTAAACCACAGGGGAAGAGCAGACAAAGAAGTGGCTCTTCCAACTAAGCTGATGAAGATGATTATTTCTTCCAGAGAATGAGCAAAAAATCAATTATCTCTCTGGGTCTGCAAAGAATGTTTTTAATTAAGCAGAATATGATTGTCCAAAGTGTGTTATTAGAGCAGGAGACTCAATCAGGCCACCCATTTTCACCTGATTTTTGTAGTATTATGGGGTTTTTGAATACTGCAGAGAAGACAGAACTTATGTTTTCTCTCTTACCATGTATGCTGTCCCATTCAGCAGCACGGTGCACCTGCCCAGGGTGGTTCATTACCCAGCTGAGATGGGGGAAAGCTGGCTGGGGCTACCTCAGCTTCCTGCACCCCCACGGGAGTGCAAACACACAATGAGCCAGCATTGCATCCCTTCAACAGCAATGGGCCACAGAGCAGAGGTGTTTGAAGGAAGCAGCACAGCTCACAGGGTTGGATACAATGGCAGGAGGATGCTGAACAAAGTCTCTCTTATAAACATGCCATGAGGCCCAGGCTCCTCAGTCATAACATAACTCAGATCCATGTGTGCCAAACATTGCTATCAAGGCAGGTAAGTGGCATCCAAGGGCACCTCTAATGATGTTGCCTCCTGATGCCTGCAACACTGTTTATGATTTGCTTTTCTAATTTCACTATTGTAGGAGTAGTCAGACAGCTAGGAAGGCTCCCTGAACTAGTTTTTCATTAGGAAGACAATTTTAATAGCTCATGTCGTGGTGCTAATGAGGCTGACTGAAGCACCTGTACTTTCTGTTCCAGATAACAGAAAACAGCTAACACCAGCAGGAGGATAAATGGCTGTTTAAGAGAGTGCCTGGGCTATTATCCTTAGCTGAGCACCCCACCTGAATCTTGGTGAGCCTTGCAATACCCTGGAGTACTCCAGTGATGGCCTCTTGATTTTCTTCAGAGATTTCCATTCAGAAGTGCACAGCAAAAGGTTCTCCAAGTCAGTGATTTTTGGGAACCCAGCTTAAAAGTGATATCCTGTGAACTGATCTTCCACCCTCTCCGAGTAAGATGTTCTAAGTTGGACAAAAAAAATCTGGAGGGATTTTGCAAAGTGATGACCTCAACTGGTTGAAGTTATGGAAACCAGAGGTAAATCCCAGTGTCACATGCCAGAACAGTTTGGCCTTTAGGGGATGGGCTTCGCATTAGAGAATTTTTCTGAGGTCAAGCCATTATTATGCACTACTTACTTTCCATCCCAATATTATTATACTGCAAAGCTGTGCAAAAAAAAATTTCCTGAACTACTCCAAGAGTTCTCTAAAAAAGCTAGAGAGCATCTAACTGCTTTTGCAGCTGGGCCAATATGCTCTTGCTTCCCAGCAGGAAAAGCAACAACCTGATATGGATGTTTAGGATCTAAACCACCTCACTGATGCCCATGCCCTGTGCAGCTCTGCACCCTCCTGACACACCACAGGGGCATCACTCCCCTGAGTAAGGCAGGTTGAGGTTTAGCCACCTTCTCTCAGTGCCTCAGCAATGGATCTTCCTGCATTTCCCTGTTCTTGGAGAGTTTCTTCCAAATCTTTGAAGCTTTTCCAAAGAATAAAATACTTACTAGAGCATGGACTCATATCTAGATATCACAGAACTTGAGTCACTGCCCTCGGTACCAGGCAACCAAGTGCTGTTCCTTGCTTTCTCTCACTCCCACCAGAATTTGATACTTTCATACAGCTGGAGCAGCTTCAAGAGGAGAAACAGTGACCCCTAATCTTAACTAAGTCCAGTGCTGAAGGCTCTGTTAGGTCGATCCAAGCTAAATCCTTTCAATAAGCAAGGCACAGAGGATATGAACTGCATTCTCCTTGTGTGCCAGAAAGTTACCCTAATGATGAGGTTATGAATTTGGTGAAGGAAAATTTGACCCTCCATCCCTCAATGAGAAAAAGGGACAATATAACTATGAACTAAATGTTTTGCTCAATTTAGAGAAGTTATTTTCACTCGGTCAATAGTCTCCTCTCCCTATGCCTGCACAACATCCACATTCTCCCACTAAGCTCCAAATTCAGCTACTTACAGAGATTTCACTGTGTTCCTAAGTCACTTTTTTCCATTTTATAAATACAGGGCTGGTGATCCATTCTGTGTTTCACAGCAATGGTAGGTGCAACCCCAACTTTTCTACTAAAGTACCTGAACTTAGTGCAAATATTGATTTTCACTGAAGTGGCAGAGTCAGTGCAACTTTTTTTTTTTGAGGGGCAGGGGTAGAACTGGTGTTTTTTAATAAAACATCCCCCCCNCACCCCCCCCCCCCCCCATTTCTTCTGAGCTGGGCAAAGTGTATCATTAAGTGGGTTCATTTGCATAATATTTTAAAGGAAGGAATGGGCCAGATTCACTCTCTCAACATCATTCAGTGTCTTATAGCTCCCTTCCTAGGAACAGATGCTCCCTGGGAATTCTCCTCTTTCCCATCTGGTTATTTTTATCATTTAAGCAGTTTTATACTCTTTGGATCCTTCATTAAACAGCATTTGGCCATACTATATGGGTACTGAATTAGTTTAATTTGTCATCATAAATCAATAACTGCAAAGCCTTAACTAAGTTAATTGCTCTTTGAATTCCCTTTCTGTTTGTCAAAATCTCTCAGAGTCACTGATATATCATATTCAGGCTATTATTCAAGTCATATTGGATGATTACCTTTTTATTACAGGTAATTTTTACATAATGTTCAAATAGTACTGACAAACCATAAGGCTTAAAACAGAGAAGGGAACTGGATATTAAAACACTGCTCCAGAAAGGAGAGTGCCAGGATAGTCATTAGAAAGGGGCTCATGACGTAAAGTGGGAACCAGAAATATATTTGGTTTTTTTTGCTTCTTGTTGGACAAATGGTATTTTATCAAAAGTGAATGAGGTTTCATAGCAAGTTGTCATGGGTGCCTGCATTTTGAACCAGATTATTCTGAAGGTTAAATAACCTGCTAAGCCAATTCTGCACAGCCAGCCCTGAGGTTTCTCTCCCATGCTGACCCTCAAGCCCCAGGTCCCCAGAGGGGCTGTGGCGCTTCCTTGACCAACACTGTGGCATGGAGCAAGAACAAATGTGTTTTACCTGAGCTGGCCCATGGGGACAAGGAAAGCCCCAGAGCAGACTGGCAGCATGCCAGTGATTGCCAGCCTGGTGTAGGGTAGAACTGACCCTACTGTGAATGGGCACCAAAAGAGAAGAATGGCCCAAGTTCCTCTTCAAAACTCATTTTTTTCATATTCTACACCCCTAAATGGACTTTGAGGTTTCCTTAAAGCCAGTACACAACCCTCGGGCAAAGTTCCCTCTAAGCCAGTCCTGTTTCCCTATGATGTAAAAAGAGTTTAATAAAACCAATAGTGGTTCTTACAATGTAAAAATTAAAAATGTTTCTCTCGACTACAACTGGTGAAAAAGGAAGCCATGAATATTTTACAAAACCAGTTCCTACGAACTCCACCTTGCTGTTAAAATATTGAGAGATTTCTCAGAATGGTATTTCTTCCTTGTTAAACCCTTAATCAAATCAATTCATACAGCTAAAATCCTAATTTCATGCCAGAACTTCAATACAAAAGGTTTGCTGCTACTTGGAATATGTATGTCCCACTTGAAATAAGAATCACGTAAACCATGATTCTGTTAAAAGCATGGGAGTGCAGAGTGTGGGCTGTTAATTATTTTTGTGATAACCTTAGGTAGGAGGATATATCAAAAAATGTACATAAAGACAACAAATGATCCTTACCACATCCAATAAATCTAACTTCAAATACAGAACAAAGACATGAAAGACTTTTAGGCGTAGATTTTACAAATGGATGCCCATTGATTTCTGACTTCAAATAGTCTCTGCATGACATTAAAGGTGCATTTATTCAGCTATTTGGCTCCACGAATCCAACCAACATATAGTGCTCTTGTGTTACCTATCTGCACTTAACCCTTGCCAGGAAATCCTACCAGATTCACTTGTCAGCAAAAGAGAGCACGTTCTGTTTTTAAAACAAAGCATGTTAAAACTAAAACAAAGAACAAATGTCAGTGCCAAGAAGGCAGTTAAAGCAGTCCCTGAATACAGCTCTTTGAGGTTTGCCCTCTATACAGAAGCCAATTTTCACTAAGCAGCAAATTAGAGCATGGGAGAACCAAGATTATTACATCTAACCGAAGGTACAGAATAAATTTAGATGGGTGGAATTTATTGGATTACTCTGTTTAGGGAATAGAAGTTAAACACCTCTAACGAAGCCATGAGATTCTTAATGAAGATGAGACTAGTTAAGGCCTCAGTTCTCATCCCAAAGAAGCCCATTTCTAAGATCATTATTACATTCAAATTGAGGTTTTCCCTTTTCTCCCTCTGCCTTTTAAAACAAAATCCAAATGAACACTCCAAGAAAACCTGACTCTAAGCTGAATAATATAAACCACATCCCTATGAGCTATGAGGCTATCAGCAACCTGCTCCCATGCTATGTTTGAAAAGACACATCTGAAAATTCATGTTGTTCATTTGCAAGACATAAAAGCTACTTGTGATGCCAGCACCAAGTAAACAGAAGAGAACTGTCCCTATTTCATTGATCTGTATCATCTATCATAACAATATGCCTGTATTTCTCAAACACTGCATATCTTCTTCTCTTGCTAGTGGCAATCCTACATAACAAGTGATATCTAAATACATATTTTGGGAAAGATAAAAGCTCCAATATATGACAAGGAATATTATGACTAACAGAGAAATTATATTAATCATGAGTAAAAAGATGATGTTTGATCCTACTTGTGGAGAAAGTTTTTAATTTTTTTTTTTTTTAAATCTTTTAAATGAATTTCTATCCTCAGGAAAATCGTTAAAACCAGAAAAGCCTTGAGATGTCAGCTGGTGACATGTTTTTCTTCTTTATCTTTCTTTTTTGTTGTTGTTGCTGTGAAAAAAAAAAATCTGAGAGAATACAGCAAAGTGCATCATTAACTTCTTATTAATTTTATAATACAAAGGCAATTCAGTTAAAATAGTAGTGCTGCAACTTTAAATTACAGAACTAGCTTGGTATTTAATGAGAGATTTAGCACAGCGGGGTTTCTGTTAAATTAAGTTGTGCCTTCACATCACAGTGGGAAAACAGGTGTATATTGGTTTAGAATTATGGAAATGTTGACTAATTCCAAGGCTTGTAATCAAACAGCAAGGCACCCTGCAATATTTTCTTCCAAGATTCTGCATTAATCATTTATGTCTGGTCTTATTTTCTTCATGTCCACTAAAAGGGTGCAGCTCAAAGGAGCAGATCAAGCGCTGGTGTTTTCATGTGTCTGTTAAGGATGAGGTCCAGGCAAAAAGCAGAGATAGAGACATAGCACTGCAGGCTTTGCTCAAAAACCTACTTAAATTAAACTGAACATGCAGCCTTGGAAGGGGGATAAATTTCACGCTAAACCCTCACGTTTTTGGTTTCACTGGTGCTGATCCAAAACCTGCTTACTGAGCCACATGGAGCAAGTCTGCATTTTAGAAATGAAGAGACTAAACGCAGAAATAATCTAAGTTCTGTCATTAATGAACACAGAGCTATTCTCCTCCACACCTCTGCAGCAGCGTGGGTTACACCTGAGTGCAGGTAAAATACAGACAAGTTCCAACAGCCACAGCATCCCTTCAGCCCCCTGCTCCTGCCTCTGCCAGCTCTCCTTACCTTACACTAATAAATGACCCGCCTTTCCCTCAGATTTTCTCCCCGGGCTATTTAAGGATGCCTTATTTGATGCATGGTGGTATTACAACAAAAGGGGAAGGCACAGATTCTTTTGTTTCCAGGAGACACCTTATTACTGAACCTCCTACTGATCATACCTTGCTTACTGGAAGCAAGCTGACACTTGATGCCCAAATGAACCTGATCCAAATTCATCCCTTGTTGTAGCTCTGCCAGAAGATTGTTTCCATTTGCTCTGAGACTGTTTCACACACAGACCTATCCACTACCAATTCCCGCTCATTCGGTAAAAGCTGCTTAGCAGGCAAGAGCAACAATACAGGAATTGCTAAAATTCATACAAGGAGAATCCTGCTAACGTGAAGCATTTCCAGCACATGTGCCACAACTTTAAAGCGTGCTTAAATGAAGTTATTTTGGGAATACACAGATGCAGCATAACAGTATTCCCATATATGCTGAATGTGAGAATACTGCACGTGCAAAATATAGAATCTGTAATATAATATATGCTGAATCATTGTGAAAAACAAGCAGTAGAAATGTATTCAAGTTGCTTCTCCTCATTAGAGGCTTCCCTTTAAAAAAGTAGGTACAACAACTTATAGTAAAATCTAAACATCCTTGGCCATATCAGGAGTATTTTTAAAGCCAAGGCCCCAGAGTCATAGCAATGCAATTTCCACATTTCCTGAAAAGAAAACTTTGTAACCTCACAGTCAGGACAGGAGAAAACCACCTTGGAAAGATAAATTTTAAATTACAAAGAGCTAGAGAGAGCTTTAGAAAAAAAATATTTTTGAACCTTATTTTAAAAACATCAAAGGTACACTACTGTCTTTAACTGTGGCCTGCTCATTAGCTGTGCAAAAATGGAGAAGAAAATGATGCCCTGCTCAAGTAAGATGTAACACAGAGCTGAGCCAGCTTTGCCATCTGTATGTGGGGAAGTCAGAGAAGGAATCTGCCCCTCTGAGTTACCCACTGGGATAAGTAAGATCTCTCAAAACACAACAACCAGCTTGGGGGACTTAGGGAAGAACAGAAAACAAAAGCAGCTGAGGGAGTTGGGTTTGTTTAGCCTGGAGAAAAGGAGGCTCAGGGGGTCCTTATCACTCTCTACAAGTCCCTGATAGGAGGGTGTAGCCAGTTGGAGGTCAGGCTCTGCTCCCAGGAAACCAGCAACAGGATGAGAGGACGTGGCCTCAAACTGCACCAGGGGAGGTTTAGGTTGGACATCAGAATGAACTTCTTCACTGAAAGAGTGGTCAAGCATTGGAACAGGCTGCCCAGGGAACTGGTGGAGTCATCATCCTAGAAGTGTTCAAAAACAACTGGATGTGGCACTTTGTGCTAGGATTTAGTTGACATCGTGGTTTTTGGTCAAAGGCTGGACTTGATGATCTTGGAGGTCTTTTCCAACCTTAATGATTCTGTGATTCTACGACTCTAAATGGACCCTGTCTATTTCTAAGGGGGGGTAATGTGAAGATATTGCGGTAGAGCTTCAGGGGATGCTGTCTGGGCAGGATGCTGCTCAAGCAGCTTGGGATCACCTGCATCCTACCCAGCCAGTCCACACAGCCATTTGACTCAGAGCATGGTGGTGGCCAATTACTCAGTGAGCTGGTTTAGGTGCAGCACTGAATGGGGTTAGAGAGCACTTGTCCAAGGGCTTGGCATTTTCTGGCAGTGGGGATGGGAACCAGCAACTGGGGTTGCAGAGCCAAGGGATGCTGAGATTCAGCCTGAGCTCCAAAGGGGTCTCAAAGGGAATCATTCCTCAGAGCCTTCCTTTCTCTCTCGAGGATGGCACATCCATCCTCTTCACCCTCAAATGCCGAGACTCCCACTGGGAGGCTTGTAAGGTCTTGACACTGTCCCTTTCAAGGGCCAGTTGCTGGAAAACATCACTTGAAGTGCCACAACTTTTTTCCTGTTTTCCTGTGGCTGGCCTACCTTTGCAGATTTCCTACCACCATTCCCAGCATTTCCACTGCAAATGACAGAGGACTCCTGCTTTACCTTGGTGACTTGGCAGGGCTCACAGGCAATTGTCCAACACACCTCTCTACACTGGTCATTTCCATGACACATGAGTTGGCTTTCCTAACAGGAAATCACTTCCGTAAAGTGAACTGGCCAGATATAATTTTGCAAACACAGAATGTCCAATTTCACACACAGCACACAGGAACTAAAGGAGATATTGGCCGTATAACTGTCAGTCCATTCAATGCTCTATTTATTTACACAGTGTATTTATTTATTTTCATGTCTGTAACCAAACACTACAAACATACACTTGAACAGTTCTCCTACATCACAAGGGAATATCCTTGTGATATTCCATCCTTTATATTTTTTCTCTTCCATCCTCAAAGTATTCAGCAGAAAAAATGAAAATAGTGGTACAAGAAGATTTCAGAGTTAAGACATGCAATCACGTGATACACTTCTCTCTAGCCCTGTAATTTAAATATAAAGTACCACAGGAAAACACAAAAGATATAGTTTGTACAACACAACCACAACTGTCCTGAACGCTGGTGCCAGTGGGAGCAGGTGGTGAGGAGAGGTGATGTCAGCGGACAGGATGACACTCTGCAAACAGCTCTGTGGTACCACACTCCACAACATCCTGAGATGTGCAGCCACTGCATTCAGGTTGTTTAGAAACCATGGGGATAAAGACTGCATTTAACAAAGTTGGCTGTGTTTTGTCTTTTCTCTCCCTTTTCAAACGTGAAGCCCCAGTGGTGCAGTGTTTTTCTGCCATATGTTTTGTCTCCTCCCTCCCTCCCCCTTAAATAAATTTAAAAAAAAATCCACACTGCACTTTGGCCACTGTTTCTAGTCAGCAGGAATCAGTACTCTTTCCAGTCAAGGGATTTTCTAGAGAACAGCAACTGCCTTTGGACATGATGCCATTGCTACAGGACTGGCACCAATACAGGACAGACCATCAGCTTAGCCACCCTCCTTGCAGAGATCAAGGTCATTTGGGGCACCAAGCAGCATTGAGAGCAAAAGGGCTATTTTTCCGGCAATAAAATAATTAGGATCGAAAAGTAAATGTACTCACCCCAGGTAAAGTTTTAATATTGTGCAGTGCATTCTGTGCCTCAAGAGCAGCTTTTCTTGTATAAAATGTTACGAAACAACAACCTATAGAGAGAAATGAAAAGCTTTCAGAAATTAGTGAGTATGATTTGTGAGAGTACAATAGGGAGGGAGAAAAAACAGTGGTTGAACAACACACTATGAAAGCTGGAAAAGTGAATTATCCTGAGGCGCCTGAATGACATGAATAAAAGAAAGCTTGTATGGTTTAAAAGAAAAAGTCCCCCCCTGTGCATTGCATCTATAGCACACCTGCATTGTTAGTGAACTGTAATCACTTAGAAATTGTTAACCAAAATCCAATTGGCTTTGTACATTGTAAATAAGGTTATATTTTTCTGAAGGCTCCCTATTATACTTTGAATATAAGCAACATGGCAGGCTCAAGCAGCAGGAACTCATTGTTACATCCCAAGCAGAAAATCAGGTTAAAGCACGACTTTATTTAAAGGGCCTTATACAAAAGAACTAAGGTTGGTTCCCCCCTTTCTTTGAAATCAGGCAGGACTGGAGGTAGGACACTCATCTCAGTTTCAAGAATGAAAAACAAGCTACAGGTCAATTTGCCACTGCTGGGATAGTGGAGGCTGCTGATGGTTGACAGCATTAAGGGAGGCTCTGCTCTCCCTGCATCTGCCAAATTTTCAGTAAAGCAGGTGGCTTTAGTTGCCTTGATCCTGTGGTTTCCCTTTTGACAGCATGGTCCAGCCAGGTGGTCTGTGGGACCAAACATGGGTTGCTGTCCCTTTCTCCACTGCAAACATGTGAAGTAGCTTTTGCTGCAGCACACACAGCCCAGGCAGCCCAACACCAGCACCAGGGTCAGGTCAGGGCTCACAGGCAGATCCTCAGGGAAGAACTGTAATATCACAGGCATGGGACAAAAAGCAAGCACCAGGGTTTGCCTGTAATGCCCCATGGCAAGGAAGCCTGCTCCTTGACAGATGAGATGTTTGCTGCAGATGGGGTGTTTGGTGACCCAGCTGCTATGGGGAGAGGGGAAAACGTTCTGGGCAATGCTGGTTGGGGAGCAGAAGTGGCTACTGAAATAAAAACTTACTTCATGTGAAAAAGGATGATGCAGATCTTACTGATGAATCAGAAAACAATCCTGCTCTCTTAATCACAGTCAGAGATTTGTTACAACTCCAGAGAAATGTCAAAACCAATCAGTAAATAAAAGAAACCCCGGCTCATGAGCCTTGGTGCTCCCTTGGAGTGTGGCACAGATAAAATAATCTGTGCTTCAGGCAGTGAGCAAAGACAATGCTTGTATCAGCTGCCCTAATGTTGGCCAAGGTGAAACATCCTAGCCCACCTGACATGCCTGCTTGTGTTCAACCCTGCAGCATCCCCATAATGGCAAAGGACACAAGGAGAAGGTGTGCACAGCAGCACACAGCAAACATTGGAAGCAACTGTGTGGAGGTTGCCCATACCACACTTTGGAAAGAAGGGCTGAATCCAAAATGGCCTCTCCACTGCCCCTTGCTCGGCTCGAGCTGTGCATGGCACTGGGAATGCTCCCTCTGGCTCTGCAGCCAGGCCAGTGACAACCATTACCTCTATAACAAGAAAAGGTGACCATGTATTCCCAGCTGGAACACACAAGTTTATCCCTAATGCAGAAAATCACTTGCAGGCACAGCAAAACATGGGCAGGCAGGTAATATAGACTTAACACAGCTGAGAGAAACATTTTTCATACTGCCAACAGGTTTTTTAAAATTTCACACTTTATGATGGAGATGGTTTAATAATTATTTCAGTAAGCAGAACATTGTTTGCAGGGATGTGTGCTAGAGACAGGCACAGCCTGTTAAGATCTGTGTTTCCTGTAAACGTTTCTAAATCTTCTGTTTCACTGGACAATTCTGAAAATTTGAATAATTTTACCCTAGATGAAAATGAGAACAAAATCTAAGTTTGTGACATTTAATAGTGCAACTTTGAGACAACATTGCGATATTTTTCTATCCTGCCAGCCAGCCTCAAGTCTATCTTCTATTGTTTCTTTGTTTGGTTTATGAGCTTTTTAATATAAAGTTTTTTAACCAGGAGAGAAGATTCAGAGGGGAAAATATCAAGCTGTAATCACAACTCTGCAATTGCCATGTCCTTTTCCATGGGCCCCAAGAGTCTCATTTTAGATTTCAGTTCTGTGGGTTCATTCTGATAAGGAGAAATTTAAAATCTTTTGGTTTATCATTCTTGGCACAACTTGAAAGAACTGCACTTGAAAGATGAATATGCTGTGAAATACCCTTTAACTGGTCATTTTTGGGAAGTAATAGCTCAGGAGAGAAAAATGCTCCTGTGAATGAGGGCCGGAAGAAACAGTAGCTTAATGGGAAATGTGCAGATGTTTCAGGCAGGTCATCGGATCCCGACAAAAATAGAGACTTCTAAGTTCACAGACTGATACATCTGAAAATGCACATGGAAAAAAATTTTCTCAGGATGCATTTGGCTTATATCTTCTTAAATAAAACAAACCCCACAACAAGAGCTGGTTTGCTGTGGTTTGAGTAGACCATGGACACTCACTTGTGGACACCTGAATTTGAAGGTATTTGCTACAGAGGTCAGGGCTGGACTCAAAAAAGAAAATAAGAGAACAGAGAGGAACAGAAAAGACAGTAGTTGTTCATTTTTACCCAAGGAAATGCTGTAGCTCAGCCTGTGGATTTTCCAGAGGTGCTGCATCCATGTTACACAAACCGCACTGAAGATGCCACCAGTGTAAAATTCTTTTGGGTCAGTACATAGAAAAAAGTACCTAATTCAGTTTTTTCTGCAGGAATATTGGAGGGGAGGATGCCTATGTAAAAGGACAGGGCTAATCTGTGCTTTAGGACTGGTAGCTGTCCCCTGCTGAAAGGCAAAGAGGCAATGACCTTCCTTTCTCTATTTTACTAAAGAAAATTTGATATTGCCAAAGACAAACAAGTGGCCCAGCTGGAAAAGAAAAAGTATGTTTCCTACTGAAAGAAGAGAAAAAAATACAACCCTCCCCTTCAGGCCCCATGCACACATAACCTTTGCTTCATCGCCAACAAACTTGACAGCAGCTTGAACCACAACTAGACTTTTCTGACATGCAAATAACTCAAAGCCTGGGAGTGATAACCTTCTCCCCTCCTAGTCAGGACAACTTAAAAGGTGAATTGGTTTGTGGACATGGTTCTGCTGATCCTCAGCAGCCTGAAATACAGTCCAGTTTAACTCCACATGGGTTAGTGTATCCTTGCCCACAGGCAGAGGAGCTCATGCTGCCAGTCAGTACCTCCAGAGCAGCAAACCTCCCGCGCTCTGCTAAGCTGGTTGTGCTCTACTTGGAACAGTATTTACTACAGCGTAAGGCATTTCTTCTTTGTACCTTGAAAAAAATGCTGAATGAATCACGCAGATCCCTACAGTCCCTTAAGGACATCGGCAACAACTTCACGGCTATCCTGCCAGATGCTTGAACAGACTGAATAAAACCTGCCACTCTGTGCTGCTCAGCGTTTAATGGCAACAAATGGGATGCCTGAGAAACAACAGCAGAAAACAGCCCTACTTCCCAAGGCATCTGACGAGCAAACGCTGCAGTGTGGACACTACAATGCTCAACTTCAACACCTCATTAAAAAAAGGGAAAAGATCTCTTACTTCAGCTTGTTTTCACTCTCTCTCTCTTCCCTCCCTCCCCCCCCTTCCCCTTTTTTTCTTTTTTCAAAGGAAATTTAGTGCCAGAGAAAGACCTCAAGGTCCCAGCCATTGGGAGAGAGTTGACACATTCAATTCTCCATGACACATTCAATTCACAAGCCCTTGCTCAGGCTGCCAAAGGCACCAATTAGCACCAGTGGTGGTGATTTTATTTATTTAATTTCCACAGAAACCTGTTTAGCAAGACAGTGACAGGGACAAACAGCCTCGTGTATGGCTAGAAACAGCTTTACGTGAGTCACTGTCATAGGTGGCAGCAATGGATTACAGGGGAATCAAGCCATGGGTTCACTGAAGTTGTCATTAAGAAGTGAGGAATGGGAAAAAGATCAAGTGGTGAGGACCTTCACACCACTGTAGCCATGATTTTCTGCCGACAGCGAACTTGGGTTTCTGGAGGACATTGTGGAATTACGACAAATTGCAGTTTGCACCATGAAAGTTCAAGAAATGCCATTCCTCCTGTAAGCACGAGGATTTTTTCAAAGAGCTGTTAGAGACCCCATGTAATGGGGCTTCTCCTCCCGTGTGACTTCTGCTCTATGACCCAAATTTTACCTCCTAGGAGAGCAGTCACGGCTTTGTTAGGCTGCAAGATCCAGCTCTATGACATCTCCAGGAGCTCTGCCATGCCATTATTTTCTTCACTTTCTCCCAATTCAAACACAGACTAATTATGCCGTGAGAGCTGTTTACATTCCTAATTTTGAACAACTAACAAAGGGAAGCTCTCCTCCACTTGAAGATGTGGCTTACACGGTCCTTGTTGGCATTTAACGGCACTGGGATCTGTGTAAGAGGCTTAATCTCTCAGCCAGGATTTCATGCCTGAATGAATACGACAACCTCCATCTTGCTTCGGGTGAGAAAAAGTCTTTTACAGCTCCCTAAACTGAATAGACAATTCCTGTGTTAAAGTTACCAAGAATTACACATGTGCATCAACATGAGAAAATAACCCTTGGATGCGAATAGGAATTAAAACACGCTCCACAAGATGCTCTGAGGTTTTGATTTGCTTGAAGAAAAACATTCTGCAATCTCCCAGGCCTGAAAATTTAACTTTGGGGAACTAAAGAGAAAAGATACAGGAGGAAAAAATCCCCATCCACCCATATTTGTTGGTTTGATTTATTAGTTTCTCTAGTTTTCAACTGTCAAAATTTGTCAGTTTGGATCTCTCCTGTGTTGTGCATATTGTCACCTGCTGCCAGTATCTGAACACTAACCATGGGGTATAGAAATACAAGAGCTTATCAGGGTGCCTGCAAAGCCTGCAACAACTTAAAAGTATGAAATTTGCTTTACCTTCTAGACTAATAAAATAAACACTTCAAAACAGCTATAATGATTATCTGATGATTGAACTCTGTATTCTTTTAGCAAGTAATGGAATCCTGGCAGACAAATTCAATTCAAAATACATTCACATTCAGGACATCAACAAAGTCATCATGTTGTGAATTGAAAATTCCTTTAAAGGCTGTGTTTGAATTCTAAGGGGCTGACAGATCAAGGGACTGAAGGCCCTGGAAGGCTAAATGAGTGAAGTCCTGCTATGTTTCTTTCTTTCTGTGAATGAAGCTTACTTTTGTGTAGGCATTTGCAAGCGGAACAGGTGCTGGCTTCATACAAGCCTGGAATCTCAATGGAGACAGTAGCCTCTTGTCAATCCAGCACAGTTCAAGCTAGTTTAAGTTAAGCAGGATTTCTTTTTCTTGGTTTTTTCCCTATTCCAAATGTTTTTCTCCTGATTTCCACATCCACTCATCCACTACCAAAATTTAAACACTACACTAATACAGGGCAGGCTTTAACAAGGTCTCTTGCATTCCAGCCATCCACCCAAACTCTGGATATATGTGCTCTGTAAATCACAAAGAACTACCTGAACAGTGTGATTTGCAACCAAATACACCATGACCTGTAATGTCATTTTCCAAAAGCCAATGAAGAAACTAAAAGCTCTTTTCCACTAAAGCCACTGAGAAGACCTATTGCTATGAGGACTTCATGTGTGTGGTTGGGCAATGAAAATTTTCACTTTTGTTACATTTGGTGCAGCACAATGGGAGCCTTGCCTGGCATTTCTTCTGTGCTACAGATGTTACTGCAATTAGCTAACCTGCACTGGAGACACTGGTCTAATATTAGGAGAGGTGTTTCAAGTCTTAGAGATTTTGATTGGGTCGTTCCATACAAAACCAGAGAAAACCATGAACTGTCTGAATAGCAAATACAGCCATTCCTGACCAAGGAACCCAGAAATAAAAATCCAACTCTTTTTTAAACTCTGCTTATCAGAAGAAGAAGGTGACTAAGGCAGAGATGTGTTTTGATTCCTACGTGCACCATCCTTATGCTCTATTGTCTGTGGAGTCATGGGACAGTAAGATGGAAAGGATTCACTCCCAAAGCAATCCCTGATAAAACTGCCGAACACAGCAGAAATCAACTTCTAATGATGCTGCCTCCCAATTAGCTCAGGTTTGCTAATAGTTTGATATAATTGGCACCCTGATGGAAACCGTATTACCAGTCCTGTCACCAGCCGGAAAACCGCATTGCCACTCCAATGACAGCACATATTATAGCAATGCCACTTCTAATATTAATACATTAGCTGAATGTAGGCAAGGGCTCACAAGTGAGAAGGATTCACAACTGGGATGTGCCAAATTCCACCCTGTGCTCTATTTTTCCTCCTGGTTATAGCATTCAGGGTGGCAGTGCCCCAGCCCCAGAGTGCCCTGCATTGCATCGCTCACATTAAAGCACAAGTGCTCGGGGCCGGTAGCAGCCCCGTAAATGGCCAGTGAAAAATGATCCCATGGAGCTCAATTTTTTCTCTCCATGCCTTGCAAGTTATGACGGCCTTTCTGTTAATTGGCCACAAGTCCTAGTTTGCTGTCAGCCTTCAGCTGCACCGGGGAGCTCTTTTGGAGGAGTCGCACTCTGTCATTCCCATACCCTTGTGAATACAAATGCTCTCTATAAATGAATGTCCTCTGCCTACAAAATGGAAGTGGTTTTTTTTCTTCTTTTTTTCTTTTTTCTTTTTTTTTTCTTTTCTTGACCTAGATTAAATTTGCTGCATTTTCAAGCCTTTTGGGAAAGCAACTAAGAACTAATATGCACCGGTTCATGTGCCACAACACTTCCCTATCCATTATTATGTAAATTTTGACTAAAGTGCGACACAGATAGGAAAGATATCAAGGGCAAAATTGCCAGAATCTACTTTTCTTGCTCTCTGAAATAAGCCACTTATATTAAACAGTTTTAAATGGCTAATAGCTGTACAAGTATCTGAAGAATTTCAATGTACAATTTTTCATACAGGACAATGACAGCTTTTGCAAATTCCTCAACTCTCCTGCTGCCTGTGTAATGACTGGGAAGTGAACAGCCAGCATCCTGGAACTTTCTGTTTTACTTCTGAAGGAAGGGGCCAACTTCCACACCTGCAGCTTGGCAACACTCATATGATATCACCATAGATGGTGATAAAGGAGTAAAAAAAAGCAGATGCAGAATTAGATTCAGTACATGGTGGCAGGGTTAAATAAATACACACAAATCAGGTTTATTGCATCAAGGCAATTTTTTGTCATTACAAACTAATCTAAAGAAACCATCCCTGTGTGCTGGGATGGAAGCTGAGCTTTATTGGTGTGGGCTGAGCAGTGGATGAGAGACATTGCAACATAAACTCAGGAAGTGCTGTGAAGACAGAACTGAGCAGTCAGGGGCACTGAGCCTGCACATCAGCACTGCATCAGCACCCTGATCTGCAGGTGACCTGGCCTGGAATGCTCTTCCTCTGCCAGCCCGTCCAAGCACCCACCCAGTGCAAATCCCTAGGGAGAGCCATTGAGATGGACAGCTGTCACTCAACCAACATCAGTGGGAAAATCAAAGCAGCAGCTCAGTGCCTCCTGTGGAGTTCATGTTTGGTCTGTTCACATTTCTAGATCTCAGGGGTGGAGAATTATTGGGATCTTATACATCAGCCCATATGGGTTACAATAGAGACTGCTTGTCAGAGCTTTTGGACAAGAAATTCTCCAATAAATAGGACAGCAGGGGGAGAGGGTGGGGAAATGGCATTCCAGCCTCTAGCTCTGTGAGGGGTGTCCCATGGGAAGTCATTGCACTTCCCACTTGTAAAATATAGAGAAGAATATACACAAAATAGGAAAATTTTTTTTAAACTGGAAATAGTTTTAAACAAGGCCTGTCACTATGTATATATATTGTATCAAGACAGAAATCTTGAAATTGGGGGGAGGCATCAAAATGAAACTACAAAAAATGAATATACAAATAATTATTTATTTCTTATGCTCTCTTCTCCTCATTTCCTCTTTACTTTTTCTTCCTTCTTTTCCTTCTTATTCTTGCACTAATGCTCCTTAATCTTTAATTCACTTTCTTCTTCCCTCAAATAAATTCTTTTTCTTTTCTTCCTAACTTGATGGTTATTGTTTCCCTTTTCTTTGGCCAGGTAACAATTGACTGGAGTTTACTGGCTTGAGTTTACTGGCTTTAAAATGAATTAACATGTCCTCTGTGCAAGTTAACCCCTCAGTTTGACCATCTGCTAAATACATCTTTGGATGCAGTAGAGAAAGAGGGTTCAGAGAACAGATGCTAAAAAAAATGGAAATACAAAATTAAGATGTCCTCCCTCATAAATCCATTCTTGCAGCAGAAAACTGCTGTGACACTGTATTTCAGTTCAAAAAGACTCTACAAAGATCATGTTTACATAAATTAACATAGGCAGTGACACATCTTTCCCTGATGTCATTTCAAAAGCCCTATTGTCTCCAACCCTAGCACTCACTAGTAGCAAATCAAACTTCCCAGCACATACATCTAATAGTCCTGGATTTCCTTCTGTTTTTTCTTTCACTTGAATGCTTGAGAAAGATCACTGAAGACTGGCTTTTCCTGATAAGACTTCCAGATCACTGGTCTGATGAAACCTCTAATTGCACTGTGACTCCTGAGAAGCCATTCAAGTCCTAGTTCAACTAGGAGGCAACTCTGTAGTGAAAAATACTCAGAACAGAAGAGCTTTATCATAACATTATCCCTTCAAAATAATAAAATATTTGAGAGTTATTTGCAATTTATGAACTTTCCCTGTCACTATGAAAAACCTGTGCTTTGTACTGGAAATTATCTTCACTGGTTAAATGCCAAAGGCATCCTGGGCTGCATCAGGCAGAGCAGGTCAGTGGAGGTGATCCTTGCCCTCTGCTCAGCCCTGCTGAGACATATATGGGGTTCTGGACCTCTTTCTTTTTCCCCAGTAAAGAGATGTGGACATACTGGAGCCTGTCCAGTGAAGGACCATGAAGATGAGGAAGGGTCAGGAGCATCTCTCATATGAAAAGCAACTGAGAGACTGTTCAGCCTGGAGAAGAAAACATTGGAGGAAGTAAAGAAGGTAGAGCCTTCTCAGTGGTCCAATGACAGGACAAGAGGCAATGGCCACAAATTAAAATACAGGAAATTCCATTTAAAAATAAGGAAAGACATTTTTATACTACAGGTCATCAAACACTGGCATGGTTTGCCCAAACAGGTTGTGGACTCTCCTTCCCTGGAGATATTAAAATCCTGCCTGGACACAGCTCTGACAAACCTGCTGTAGATGACCCTGCTTTGAGCTGGGGTTGGATAAGATGAATCCCAGAGGTTCTTTCTGACCTCAGCCAGCTTGTGATTCTGTGAAATGGCAATGAAGGAATTTAACTGGCTTCTGACAACATTCCTCCTAACACAGCTTAACTCCTCCAGAAATATATTGCAAGCTTATTTAAGTCTAGCAGACAACATCAGTTAAATTACTGTTTTATTGTGGTACCCATCAGTTGGGAACCAGCTCTCATTCACTAGCAAATTTCACACACAAAGATGGGTTTTTTCATACCAAGAACACAGGAATTAATCTTTTTTTCTTTTTTTTAAGAAACAGAATCAGAGACCTTTTAGCACCTTCTAATACCTAAAGGGGACTGGGATATGGCTGGAGAGGAACTTTGACAAGGGTATGTAGTGACAGGACAAGGGAGAATGGCTTCAAACTGAAAGAGGGCAGGTTTCAGTTGGGTATTAGGAAGAAATTCTGTACTGTGAAAGCAGTGAAACAAAGGAACAGGTTTCTCAGAGAAGCTGTGGATCCCTGGAAGTGTTCAAGGCCAGGCTGCATGGAATTTTGAGCAACCTGATCTAGTGGAAGATGTCCCTGCCCAGGACAGGGTAGTGGGAAGAAGATGATCTTTAAGGCCCCTTTCAACCCAAGCCATTCTATGATTCTATGGTGATTCTATCAACATCCCACCATGGCAGATACTGCCATAGACACACAAGACAATAAAATGCCTTGTGTCATACCTTGTTTTTAGAAATATATCAATACATTTATGAATTCACGTTAACACAATGCATTTTTTTAAGTTGCAGTTTATCCAATCCTGTTGTACCTGACATGAAGTTTTGTTTAAACCTCACTGTCAGCTCTAAACCTCTGAGCTTGTGTCTTCTAAGGACAGCATAGGCAAAGTCAGAACTATCAGTACTAAGAGAAAAAAGAGGAAGAGATCCGGGGAGAAGGAGTTATAAAAGAAGGTACACAGAGGAAAGATTGCTATTGCTGACACTTCACTCATTTACAAAACAGCAAAACCTCAACCCGACCCAGAAACTTGGCAAGAACATCATGCGTGGGGTATTTTCAACATTTAACTGGATTTGGAAGAGTTGGATACCATTTCTACAAGAGAATCTAAAATCTGACCTTGAATAACTCATTTCTAGGAATAGGGTGTTGAAGTTCTTCTGAAAATAACATTCAATGCCCATCTGAATCTTTCGATGCCTAAATGCTTTTGAACAATCCGGCCTTTCATCTCCCTATGCTCTAGCTTTTCCTTGTAAAATAAAAAGAATAAAATGTTCTGAGCTCAAAGGGGTACTCTGAAGAAACCATGAAAAAATAGAAATTGAGGTAAAAAGACACAGCCATCGTAGTGACAATGAGTAGCAGCAGAGCAGTACATGCCAGCGCTGCTTCCATCTGACTCACTGCCGTCTGTCACACTTCCTCCGAAAGGTACCTTATAGGAAACGGAAAGAATCAATACAAGACATTTGAAATGGCTTAAGGGATGCTTGAGTAGCATGGGAAGAAATTCTAGGATAAATATTGCCTCTAAGTGCCCTGAGTTTGAATCAACAAATAACTGTTTCCTCCAACATCCCCCCTGCCCTGTGTTTTGCTGCTTTTGGCCAAGCCACAGAACTGGGGGCTCCATTCTCTGTTGGTGGAAGAACTGGCAAAGCCTCCACTCCGAGTCATGATTTGCTTCAACATACACACTATTTTAATGGAGATAATTTTCAATTATTTAGGGTTTTTTCCCCCCTGATAAATACGTTTCCCCATCTTTAAAACTCGGGTCTAAATCCATTGTCTGAATCCCTCACACTCCCTGCTCCCTTTGCCCAAGATGCAGTCAAACACTTTCAACTCTTTTTCGACTTCAACATCATGAACCCTTGCACATCTCGTATTGATTTCTAGGCATTCACAGCTTCACTCTCACAGGGTCACAGCACATGTCAAATCTTTCCTGCATTGCACCTTCAAGCAGTGTTTCATCTAAGGAGCTTCGCTTTGCCTGAACTTGTTAGCAGTGACACATTTGTTCCCCAATTAAGCTTTCTTTAAAATAATAATAAAAAAGAGATAGAAGCAATTCCTGGCAACTTTTCTATCTTTCTAGTTGGTTGAAACAATTTTATGCAGACGAAGATGCAGCTCCACAGAGCCTTTGAACTTTAAGCATCATCTTTACTTGGCTTTGAACTCTCAACAGGGCCGATGATCTTTCAAAGCAATGTACTCTGCTGTGGAAACTTCAAAAAAGAGGGAAAAAGGCATGGTTAGAAAAAAAAATGCAAAAGATAGGTTTTTTTAATGCTTGATGCTCCTGGAAATAAATAAAAAACCCAACTGAGTGGTATCTGAAGAAGTGTATTCGGCACTCAAGTGTTTCCCTAATTAATTGTTTAGATGAGTGCTAAAATAAATGCAGCAGCAGCAAAGATAAACAAACCACTTTAGTAATAAAGCCATATATTTGTGCAGGCACACAAAAATAAATGGCAGCACTTAATGAGCACAAGCAATGAGAACGAAGAACACACTTCATGTGGGGGATCTATGCTCAGAAAGCTCAAGCTCAAAGGTATTTGAGAGGTATCTCACAACCACTTCCCAACCTGCCTCTTGTTTGCTTCTTGCACAGAATCTTGTTTTGCACAGACTAACAGTGTAAAAATGCAAAGTGTCCTGATAAAGAATTTTAGCTCACGTTTCACCTTGCCTGGGCAGCCTCACTGGGGCCAGAAAAACACTTCTGGGAAGAGACTGCTATCCTAGTTAATTATTATTCCTCTTTATTTTTGTCTGATGATTAACTAACGTAAAATCAATGAAGGGAGATACGGAATAGACGTGTAACACATGTACTTCCAAAATGAGAGAGAAAAGCTAAGATGATTCATACAGTCTTTTCCTTCTGACTGGAAAATGAGCTAGCAAAGTATAAATACTGGGGGAAAGTGTTATCTTGTATATCTAGGAAAGCAGTTTTAATAGAATTATAAAACCGGTAGAGGCAGGAAAATTCAGCTAAGCTCCTCTCCCAGAGAGGACAGCATCACGCTTCGACACGTAATTCTTCCAAAGTTTTATCTTGTTCTATCTGTAGATTTCCCAGAATCAGACTTCCCATAATTTCCCCAAAAAAACTATTTCGAAATCTCACAAAAAGTATTTTAAATACGCTTTTCACAGTAAACACTTTCAGTTTTGCTTAATTTCCCATTGCTATTTATGGCTTGAAGACCTTATGCAACAGTGCTACTACTTATCTTTGTATAAATGATTTGACAAGCAGACGAAAACATAAAACCCCACATGCCATACAAATAAATATGTTATTCTCCTCATAAGCCTTCATACAACCGACTACTTATTTCTTGCAGCTATCACCATATATGTCCCGGGAAACTGATGAAAAAAAATCTATTCATGAATATTTAATATCTATTAAGGGAAGGGAATATTGAGACTGTGTTGGATGACCCACAGGACATGTTGTAAGTCTGTTAGTTAATACCAGTTCGGAGAAGTCCAAACAAGAGTACCATGATCTATAGGTCCTATGGCTCTCCAAAGATCAAGATGTGGCATTTAATCAGACCAAGATTTAAAATAAATCTCCAGCAGCCTGTTTTTGAGTTATGACAAGAGAAATACTTGGCTCTAGAGGTATAGGCTGTATCACATGATTGGCAACTTATCAGGACAAGAAGAGAAAGAAGCTGGATGATTGGCAACTTAATCAGAGGGAGAAGGGAAAATAGAGAAAAGGAACAAAACGAGTGCCTAAACAGTGATGTGCTGGCTCCTGCGGCTGTCAAAGGTGGCCTTGAGCAGGCAGTGGCAGGAGGGCTTACACTGAAGCTTGTCTGCAAAGTAGATGAAACTATTCAGTGTTCCTTGGCATCAATAGCTTGCGGTTCCCGAATGTATCTAATCACATTTGGAGAAGCAGGATTCTGCACGGTGTTCTCTGCAGGTCACCATGGCAGCCACAGGAACATGTCCAACAAAATATCATGGATGCGCAGCTTCGCTGCCAAGGAACTCAGAGAGCTTTAGAACAAAGTCCCCACTCTTAACTGCAAGCTAAAAAAAATTACAAAATAAAACCTCCGAGTGACCACATATTGGTACCAGAGGTCATTTAGTTAACTTGACAGTGTGACCTCATCGTTTATTCAGCATGTTGCTATTGTGTAAAATATCTCCGCTGAGCATAAACAATGCAAAGTTTTCATGGATGGGAGCTGAGAAAGGGTGGGTTACAGGTTAGATTGTCAAACAAGCCTTGCAACCACCAGTTCTTACGGGGAACAAGCATCGCTTGGTCTTTTCACAGAAAGCCCTGCTCATGGGTGACTAGTATTTATCCACAGAGTACAGTGGATCAACAGAGAAACTGCAAAATAATGCCCTAAAAATGTGAAGTTTCTTTTCCCACATGAAATGGGATATGGGGAAATAAAGATGTGCTTGGAGGGCAGTCCTGTTAATATCGGGGCCCCTATCTTATACGGTATTTTGGCTCCTGCTAAGACTTATTAGGTGAAACTTAAAGATAATTCCAAGCAATTTGAAATCCTCTATCAGACTTCAGCATTACTCACTCTTGCATTTATATGCCAGAAAGATAAACCATAACGTAGAGCAAAATTATTTCTGGAACTGCATATTGCACATTTTCACTATAAAGCATATCATAAGCTTTGACACAGAGATAACTAAGCGATTGCTTGTCAACCTCTTCTCATTCCATCAGTCTTAAAAATTAGGATTAAAAAAGCTTTTCATGTGCAACAACAGGCTACATATTAGTCCTGCAGAGTTATAAAAAATGTGGAACTAAATATCAGACAAGCCCAATTTAAAATGATGAAACACTTCTGAATTCTAAAACAATTAGGCTAATTTACAACACATGGCCTGATACACTGGAAGTTTTAATCCTTTTATTTTCCTTTTTAAAAGAGGGGACATTTTCATGCTAGTCATAAATTAGTACAATCAAGACTTATTTCTTTTTTTTCTGTGAATACTATTCAAGAGCAATTCTTACACCCCCTAAAGAGGTTCGTGGAAGATTCATATTTTACCTGGGAAGATATACACAGAAGTAAATTACAGTTAGGAAAGGCAAACCACGACTCTAACTAAAGAAGAGCACCATCTCCTTTTTTCTGTGCCTTTTCAGTGATGCTGTGCTGCAAATTTACTCAGTTTTCATTGCTAGGTCCCTCATTTCTGCTTGTAAATCAGGGATCCTGGAGTGCTCTGAGGATTAATCAGATGAGGGTTGCAGTTTTCTCCTCTACTCTTTGTGGTGGTTCCTCCCAGAAAACACGTGCATCTTGAATATTTCTGATCCCTCTGGGGGTGAGATTTAAACAAACACTGACATTGGCAATGCAGCCCTGTTTGATCACGGTACTAAAAAGTCATTATGTGTGTTTCAATATCCACTCAGTTATTACCAGTCTTTTAAAACAAAGAGAAAACTGGAGAAACTCATTTTCCTTTACCACAAGGCAATGTTAGTGATGGCAGCAACATTGCTCAAAACCTACCCTGAAGAATATTTTGGCTCCTTTATTACAGAATACTGACATTTAAAGGATAAAACATGAAACAAAAGATACAGGGCATTCACAACACTTTCAAGGCTTTCCCTTTTGCAACACACATGGACAATGGATTTTAAATGAAAGTTCTGTTTCTCTACACTTAACGGTATTAATATTTTAGTATGACTGCATCTGTGAATGAAGACATTCAAAAAGCCATTATGTTTTCAACTTAGGTTAATAATAAGGCTATTTTTCCACCCACTCTCTGGCACAGCTGTAATGTTCTTGGCCTCAAGTGGGAGGCAATGTGGAACAAGGATTAGCAAGATGGATGATATACAACATACAGTGCCAGTTCATATAAAATATTACCAGATTGGAAATGACTGTTTACTGTCTCAGTGATTATATGATCACTTTTTTTCCTTCCAAAGAACATACAGGATGTGGCGTTCCTCTATGCCAATAAAGCTTAGTGCATAGCACCTGGGTAATGACAAATTAATTTTTGAGCTAAGCCTGATGAAGGGGTCAGCCAAAATCCTAGGCAGAGTTTATCCCCAGTACTATTTTACACGACAGAAAATGCATCCCTCCAATTCATCAATATTAGCACAGAAGAGAGATTATACAACAGAGAATAAATAAAATGGGGGGACTGGAACACCAAAAAAAAGTTACGACTTTGTGTGTTTACAGTACAATAATAAAACATTTAATCTTGGGGGTGTAGGGGGGAGTTGGAAAGAGCATCCCATAGTCCACTTCCAAATAAAATTGGACAAAACATTTAGGAATGCACTAAACAGAACAAGCACAGATTTGGCAGACAACAGGCTGGATGAACAGGCAGGGTTTTTTCATTCAAGTTAGGTTTCCAAACCTGAGACCTTTGCATCCTGGAACTCAAAATCTCTCGCCTGATCTACAGACCCACCCCTCTTGACAAAGGCTGCAGTGGCTCTACCATGAGCAGCCAGGGATGCTGAGCCCTGGATCCTGGCATGTTCCTGTACAGTTTTACCTCAAACCAGAAACCACGTGGGTCAAGTGCTGTGTCTGATCCAGCCATAAAACTTTTTTAACCGCAAAGTCAACACCAGTTGTTTAAATACCGAGTGCTCAGCAGTTCCCACCCCTTGGACTACTGGCCACAGCCACTGCCAAAATATCAGCAATACTTCAGAGTTGAAAAATGTTTTCTTTAATAATTTTAGTGAGAGACCACTTTCACATGAAAGAGAAACAAAAGTGTTTCTAAATGGCAAAATCATTTCTCGTCCCTAAGCAAAGATCCTCTGAAAGCTGTGTGCACAATCCAAAACACCTCCATTTTAATGTGGTTTATTGATTTAATAAAACATATAAACAGGCTTATATCATTATTCTACCAGCTGCAGATGATCTAGATTCACTGAGCAAACTATTCCCACAAAAATATTTTCATTTAAATTAATCTTAATGTTCACTCCTCCTTCCCCCACAAGCCAACACTGAGGCACTTTGAAATGCACATTAGCTACTTCAATAAATAAGTGAGCAATTCTTGGTTTTCTTAACCACGCAGGGCATAAGTGGATGATCTCTTTGCATGCCGTGGATGATGAAAAAGACATTAGGATTTTTCCTGTTTGGGTAGCCCTGTGAGAGCAAGCCAAGTTTGCAGGCTTTCTCTCCCTATCATTTCCAAAGCGTCAGAGTTTCCATGAGCAGTGCCTCTCCCAGTCAGGTCACCAAAGCCTCAGCCCTGCATGCCCCAGCCTTTTTTTGCAGGACTTTGTTCCAATACTGGGAGCAACTACCCAAAGTTTGAAAGTCTACTCCTTTGACACACTCGATTTGGCAAGTGTAGAAGAAATGCTGTTAGATGAGAAGAAAGAAAAAAAAAGTGAGAAGTAGGCACATTCCCTTCTCCTACTCGCTCTCTAATGATCTTTGTGCTATTTTCTGTTAATTCTTATTTAAAATTTCAGCCCTTTACAGTAAGATCAGCAAGAACAGACCTTTGCTTCACCAAAGATGCACAAAGCCCTTTTGTTGAGGACATGGGTCCAAAACTGCGGTGTCTGAGCTGTGCAGCTCTCAGTGCAGGCACACTGTCAATCCTTCTTGCTCAGCTCTGCTGTCAGTGTTTCAGGACAAAGATCATTCTACCAATCTGTTTGTGCAGCATATTGTACAATCTGTTATGTGCATCTGCAATACAAACAGTAAATGATAATAAGAGCATGTGGACAAGGCTGAAGCCCCAGATTNAATACTTCAGAGTTGAAAAATGTTTTCTTTAATAATTTTAGTGAGAGACCACTTTCACATGAAAGAGAAACAAAAGTGTTTCTAAATGGCAAAATCATTTCTCGTCCCTAAGCAAAGATCCTCTGAAAGCTGTGTGCACAATCCAAAACACCTCCATTTTAATGTGGTTTATTGATTTAATAAAACATATAAACAGGCTTATATCATTATTCTACCAGCTGCAGATGATCTAGATTCACTGAGCAAACTATTCCCACAAAAATATTTTCATTTAAATTAATCTTAATGTTCACTCCTCCTTCCCCCACAAGCCAACACTGAGGCACTTTGAAATGCACATTAGCTACTTCAATAAATAAGTGAGCAATTCTTGGTTTTCTTAACCACGCAGGGCATAAGTGGATGATCTCTTTGCATGCCGTGGATGATGAAAAAGACATTAGGATTTTTCCTGTTTGGGTAGCCCTGTGAGAGCAAGCCAAGTTTGCAGGCTTTCTCTCCCTATCATTTCCAAAGCGTCAGAGTTTCCATGAGCAGTGCCTCTCCCAGTCAGGTCACCAAAGCCTCAGCCCTGCATGCCCCAGCCTTTTTTTGCAGGACTTTGTTCCAATACTGGGAGCAACTACCCAAAGTTTGAAAGTCTACTCCTTTGACACACTCGATTTGGCAAGTGTAGAAGAAATGCTGTTAGATGAGAAGAAAGAAAAAAAAAGTGAGAAGTAGGCACATTCCCTTCTCCTACTCGCTCTCTAATGATCTTTGTGCTATTTTCTGTTAATTCTTATTTAAAATTTCAGCCCTTTACAGTAAGATCAGCAAGAACAGACCTTTGCTTCACCAAAGATGCACAAAGCCCTTTTGTTGAGGACATGGGTCCAAAACTGCGGTGTCTGAGCTGTGCAGCTCTCAGTGCAGGCACACTGTCAATCCTTCTTGCTCAGCTCTGCTGTCAGTGTTTCAGGACAAAGATCATTCTACCAATCTGTTTGTGCAGCATATTGTACAATCTGTTATGTGCATCTGCAATACAAACAGTAAATGATAATAAGAGCATGTGGACAAGGCTGAAGCCCCAGATTTTGGGTTCCTTTGTTGTCTGTAGCTCATGGACCCTGGTCTGCAGCTGCACTTTTGACTTGCTGCATGCACACAACATACCATGGGCACTCGTCATGAAATGTAAAGACTGCCTATTCCCTATTAAAAATACCCAAATGGTGTTTTTTCCCCCTTCCTCCTATTTCAAGGGAGTAATTCAAAAGTTAAAACCATACCAATGGGAATGAGACACCAAATTACCTTTTGTAATATCCTTCTCAAATACAAAACAAAGCCATGAAACTTAGGGAGAAAGAGGAACAGCTCGTGCCAGATGTTACCTAACGAATGTTCAATCACGAACACTACATACAAATGTATGAGGAAAAAAAGCCTACTCTTAAACAGATTGTTCCCCAAAATCACATCTGACTGCAACAGTAATAATGTTTCTCATCCTTACTAAATATTTGTCCTTTTTTTTTGAAGACAGCAAACTCTGCTGACATTTCTGCACAGAACGTGGCACTCTGCTCCTTGCAGCACAGATTGCCAAGCTGCTGCTTTACATGCTGATTTCTCTTTTGTGAACTGAGACCTTGAGTACTTTCACGAGGGAAAAGCAGATCAATGATTTTTTAAGAGAGCTAAACAATTCTGTGTAATGAACATCAGTTAACACGGGCAATTACTCTTTCTTTTTCTCCCCCAAAACAGCACCACAAAAACAAAAAGGAGACTGTAACTCCTTTGAATGGCATGTGCCTCACTGACTGTACCAGAATGCCACCCGCATGCAGAAATACGGGTGGGTGAAGCTCAGGAGTGACATGTGGCTTGTTAAAATACAAAATGCGTAGGTGAATAAAAACTTTTGCCATTTGATTCAGCCAACAATAAAGTTGCTGTAGAAACTATTCCACTGTTTCCCAATTTTCATAAAAGATTGGTTCAAACCCTCTTTCTTTGTTGCTTTTGTTGCTGAATGAATGGAGAATAAAAGGGTTTTTTTTTGCTAGATTTTATGTATTCGCTTTTTAGAAAACGCATGTGAAAGGAAAATAAAATAATATCAAACATAAAGGAGATGCAGGCTTCAGTGGGATCTTTGACATTCAAAAATGTTCTGCAAAAACATCCAATATATCACATTTTCTCCTTAATGGTTAAAACATAACAGTTGCAAAATTATGGATACCTTTATCCCTGGTTTGAAGCATGTCTCTGGCTATGTCCCTGCGTTTCCACGCGTCTGAGTTTTCTGTTTATATCATGTGAATATGTAAATGCAGCTCATTTGCATTTCTGCTTTTATGTAGGAAGTCACACAAAATACCTCTCTGGATCTCACCGTGGCACATCCGTATAATGCCAGAGTGAGAGTCCTGCATTAATAACAGCATTAAAAATACCACCAGGATTACTCGATTAAATCCCTCTGCCATCACTGCTGTTATTTGTGGAGGGTTTCCAAGCCCCAGCGTGGATCACCCCGAGTCTCTCTTGAAAACCCAGACAATGCTTGGTTCCATCACTGGTGCAGCCATGACCCAAACCAGCTACACTGAAGCTGGGAAGGACACTCATGCCAAAATCACACCTCCTTTAGACACTTGGGAAACCACTGGTAAGAGGAATCTCCATAAAGAGTCTTGTTAAAGGGCTCGGTGATTCCGTGCTCTGCACACTCACCAGTGCCTGCTCCCAGCTTCCAGCTGCTCCTGCTCAGCAAAGCAGTGAAGGAAATGCTTTCATTTTAATCACTTGCTGAAGTCATCAGGACTGTGTGCTTAGTTGAGCAGGGGTCTTTATGAGCCAAATATTATTCTTAGTAATAAGGAGACCTGGCAATACACTAGATGGAGCCTTTGATAGTAAGTAACATTAATTCAATTAAATCCTCTTACAGCACACACTCTCCAGCTAATGCAGTTTACAGTGAAATTTTCTCTGGCACTCATTTAAATATAATTGCTGCACTTATCTTGTCATGAGGAAATTTCTGAAGGTTACTTGTACTGTGCATGTGTAAACCTACAAGCTACACTGACCTTTAGTTTTGAGATTTTTTTTGAACTACTTAAACTGCAGCATCTAAATGATGATGATAATAATAATAGTAATAATTCCCTACTTCCACCTTTTAACTCAATATATACCCAAGTGAGAGCTAGCAAGTAACACAGCACAGAAAGGCATCACAAGCTAACTCGAAAGGAAAGCTTAAACTGTTGGAAATGAAAAGGCTGGGAGACGACACATTTGGAAACCTGAATTTTCATAGAGTGTTTTGCACAGTTCTTCTGAAAAACACGAAGGTGTTCTCCATGGAGACAATTTCGTATTTACCTTTCATACACAAGCTGGCATTATTAATAGCTATGGGGCACTTGAGCACCACGCTGTGGCATCTTCTGTCTGAATCAGAAAAGAGGTTCACATCCATTGACACAATAGACTGGTTTTGGTGACAGTCCCCGCTGTTTTCCTATAGGTAGCCCACTGATATACTGGAAAGCAGTCTCAATCACTTTCAAAACTGGAAAATGGGAGGTATCAGCCAAAAAACCCCAGCAAACAAACCAACCCCCCTCCCCAAACACAAAACTTCAGTGTGTGTGCACAACTACCCATAAATCCAAAGTCTTGAGAATTTAATGAAATATGGGAAAGACAAGTGTATAGATGGGGAGAGAAAACTGCTGAACATGATGGAAAAGAGCATTTTGGAAAGCCCTACATATACACAGTGGACATTTCAGGCCCTTGTCTAGGGTAAACCTTCCCGGACAGCTCTTTTTCTTTTCTTCTCTTTCTCACAATGAGAAACATCCTCAAATTAGAGATCTACTCGATTTTACCCTCTGAAATCGAGAAGAAATAATAATTTTGGGTTACTCTGCACCAAGCAGAGCATAACCAAACAATGCACACCAAAGTGCTGACAGCCATGGGAAGTAGGAAATACAAAATCTAAAGGGGAAAAAACAACTTCTGAGGCTACTCAACCTCTGTCCTGAGCTCAGCACTGCAAAAGGAAACCCTACTGCCTAGTTTTTACTTCTCTTTATGCATGGGCAGGTGTTTGGAAGGGTTTGGAAGGGTGGGAAAGATTTGACATAATATTTTTTTGGCCACCAAGTCTCACTAAGACTTTTTTTTTTTTTTTTTTTTTTTTAGTATTAAATAAAAAGAGGGACCAAGGACTCTGCTTTCCCCATTTCCATCCTCCTGCTCAGACTCAGATGCCTGTCACATTAAGAAACATCATACGATTTTGTTCAGCTCTTATGGCACACAATAGCAGACGTTCAAGGGAGAACGTGGGACTGCAAAGCATTTTAAAACTCTTAAATAAAATGTGGGCTACAGGAGGCTCTCATTCAGAAGCAACATTTTCCCTTCCACTGAGAGTTCCCCAATGCTCTGGTGAAGTGAATTAAAATTGACACTGAGAAAAATCTAATTGAGCCAGAGACAACACAACACTTTTCACTATAGAAACTCAAGTCCTGGTGGAATTATGTGGGTTAATATAGTCCATTTTAAATCTACAATGATTTTTATATCCCATGATCTGCAAATAATAAAGGAAGATTGTTGTTTAAGACTCATTCTATTAATTAGGGGGAGCATAGGAAGAGTGAGAGCTGGTGCCTTTGGGTCTGCTCCACACTTGTTTTCTAACTGCAGTTCTCATCAGATCCGATTAATATGTGAATAAACTAATGCAGATCTCACCTGGGCAGTGTTAACACAACAAAATTTTTGTGTCAACCAGCTCAGGGATTCACGCTCTGGAAACGAAGGGAACAGATTTGATTTAGGCAAAATGACACCAGCACAGACAGGACATTATTCTCTGCCTGCTCAAAGTGACTCAAAAAATTTGGGAAAAGTCCCCCCAGGCCTCTGTATCTCAATTCTTCCAGCTGGTAAAAATGGAGTGATGTTATTTGTCTCCCTTTGCAAAACACTTGGAGACGTCTGACTGAAGCAGCAGCGCTGCTCCTTACGGTGCCACACTCATCCTTGCAGCAAAAAGTTTCATGCAGTATATTACATTAATCTACTCCCTATTGTGGTACAACTCCCTAAAATTGCAGTTGAAGGCATGACATCTTGAGCTATGAGGAGATTTTAATTATTGTTTGAAACATACATTTTCCCAATTCAGTTGGGTGAATAAGAGATACGGTTTATTAGAAAACATCTTCCACCTCTTTACAGCTCTTCTTAGTCCTCTAAAAGAATGCCTGACTTGGATGCAGTAGTTATTTTAAATTAAAACCACAAGGTAGTAGACACTGAAGTTTTCTCTTCCACAAATAATAATGAATATATGCACCACAGAGTTTAATCTGCGGAGTGAAAGTCTAACGTCCCACTTAAAACTGCATACTCATGGGCATAGATTAGACAGTAATTAGGTTCAGTGAGAAACTGAAAAGATCCACTGGAAACATTCAAATTTAATTTATTCACTGGCTTGTCTCAGAGTGTTTTTATAAGCAATTAGAAAGACACAGATTCCTGAAAATGCATTCTTTCCCAAGACAGATGGACCAGGAGATTTATATGGCATATGCAGCCCTCCACCCACAGCTCACTGGCTTGAGTTAAGCTCAAACCAGGCTTAGAAGCCACTACCAGACTTTATCCTTGGGGAGTTATTTGCTATTCTTTTGAAATATGCTGATGGTTACAGTGCACTATGAAATTGATGTCTAAAGAAAAAGTAATACTACAACTGGCACAGCACATCCTTTTATAGCATCTGTATCACTGAAGTCTGACATTGAGCAGGTTGTGGATCTTGCCAGACCCTAAACATGCCCAAATCTGCCCTCTTGCTACCCTGCTCCCATAAAAAAAAATACAGGGTGACAAGGTCTGGTGCAGGGAAGATGGAAGTAATGAAATAGTAATTAATTTACACTGCTATACATATCTGCTTTTAATGCATTTCAAAATTATAAAGAATAGCAGACATCCTTTCAAGGCCCTCCTGGGGTTTAAATTTCATGTTAAGAACTAGGAAAATTGATGACATATTTATGCTGAAATGTTTTATGTGGTCTTTAGCTTTTTATTGTGACCCATCATTGTAATATTTATGTCTCTCACATCATCTCAGCAGTGACAAAGAAATTCTTACTGCCTTGGAGCCTCTCCCTCTATCTTTTAATGAGGAAATCTTCCTGCATTGTGGGTTTTAATTTTAGGCTATTATTTATTTGTGCATATATGTGCACAGGCACTTGTGACTGATTTTCATGGAGTGACAGGAGCAGAAGATAAAAGCAATAAAATGCTGTTTTTGCAGTGGAAACGAGAGATTTGGAAGCTGCAGTACAGCTGAAATCCATGCTCATAAGGCTACTCCCCAATTACACTTCATTTTTGACACTTCTCAGTTGCCAAATGTTTTCTTCCTTTGAGCTCCTTGACAAAGTGCGTGAAGATTTCAGACCAGTCCCTAAATCCTTTGCAAAATCTCCTCTTGTGTTAGGAGCAAATGATTTTGATATTAGAATTGAATAGAATCAGGAACACTACATAACAAGAGAGGGCTTGTGTGGTTTGTTTTGAAGCCATTGTCCTTTAACAAAAACTCACATAATTTTTTTATGTGATGAGCAGATTAATACTGTATGTTTATTCATGTAATAGAAAACTGGAAGAGGAAAGAATTTCAGTGCCACAGCATCATAAAATGGTCAAATCTCACTGATGTGAGCTTTAATATGCAAATAAACTGCATACCATAAATATCAAACTGACACTATCTGGCACTTTTATATATGTATACATTTTAAATGTAGGCAGCAATCTTGAAAATACTTAAACATGTCTGTGTTTTATGTCTCAGTATTATATCTATTGATTAATTCCTGCGTGCAAGTGTGTGCATGACTTGACTTAGATTTTTCCATGCATTACAATTTTTGCCTTTGAGATTATATATGTGAGAAACTGAGGTTTGACATATTATTCGCATTCAACAAAGCAATTTGATTAGTAGTTTTTTTTCAATTTTGGTGAAAGTTCAGGCTGTTTTAACTGCCTGCCTATGTGTGTTTTTTTTTTCCCAGTGAAGTGATGTCATTGCAAACAACAGATTACACATTTATATTTCAAGAACATTTGTGACTCTTTTTTAAAGTTGTTCTAAAATATTCTATGAGTAAATGCTGGATGATGTGCTGAAGTTGTCAACATTATAGCATGCCTGAACTGAAGTTCAAAAAGTCCTTTTCAAACACCGCTTTACTGAACTTGCCTTTTCCCCAGGTGTTTATCAGACATGAACATTAGAGAGAACCACAATTGGAATATGAAGTCCTGCTCTTCTCATGGCTGGTCTGCACATAGGTTTTCTACCAATTTAACTAAAAAAAAAATCGATGTAGTTAAAGTTTATGCATTTTTTTCAGCACAGATGTAATTAATAATGTGCTTATACAGTCTTAGCTTAATTTTTAAAATTAATATGCAGTTGTAAATCATAGTTAAGCTGCTATGAAACTGCAGCCAATGAGCCCCAAAGTGATCTACTTTAATCCCTTTGAGATGTGTTATTTTTATTAACTTCTTACAGCAATACCTAGAGTCCTCATTTCTGGACCAAGCTCCCACTGTGATAAATACCATAAAAATAGGGAAGGAAAAGATGCCTAAAAAAAAAAAAGCTTCATTCTGCTACAGCTCCAGTCATTCAAGTGCTGTATACAGGAATGTCAGAAACATGGCTAAGGAAAGGTTTGTGTGTTGCCTCTATATTTAAATACTACAGCTGAAAAATCCTCTACCCAACTCCCCCCACCATCCTCTACCCTTTCCAATCTGCAACCACAGTCCCCTGCTCCTGTTGCAGTGTCTTCTCAAATATCTCCCACTACTTCTGCTCTGTCTGGCTGGGTTGGGTTTGCTGTGATAATTTTTGCTGTCAAAGGGGCTGACCTTCTTGCCATTGTCAATGAAAGAAGTATACAGTGAGACTGATTTATGTGGGCAACAGGTTTGCAGTCAAGTACGCAATGGGATGTTATCCTCATCTGCTCCCTCTCTTCAAAGGAATGCAAAAATATCAGGGGACACCAATCTCAGCCCCTCTTCGTGCTGGACATAGCTAAGCCACTGACAGCTGTGTCCATTGCAGCCTTGGCACCTTGTCCTGTTTATGGGGTGAAACCGCACTTGGACACGAGGAGCAGTCCTGTTCCAGTTGCTTTATTTCAAAACACTAAATGGAAGCAAGCAAAAGGAAGTTTCTTTTGGAGCTCTTCTCACTGCTTCTTCCGGAAGCCATTCTCTGCCCTGGAAGTGGAGGAAGAAAGTTTGACTTGAGAAGTTGAATATTTTTCTGTGGGCATGCTGTTCCTCAGTCTCAAGTCTATGCTGTGCAGTCCCTGGGTTTAATACTAATTGAAAGAGCTTATCTATTCCTGCCTTTGGCATGCACTTCAACATACTGCAGAAATTTCAACTGTATCCCCTTACAACTTCTTCTTTCCAAACTAAGGTACAATCCGGTATTCTTCCTCAGCTTCTCTCCTTTTAGCTTTCTTGTAAGTCAATGTTTGAAGCCCTTTACAAGTTAACCTTCTTAGACCTTTCACCGTGGCTCAACCCTTCCTGACTTCATACAAAATCATGTTGCTCTTCTCTGGACCTCTGCCCTTTCCTATAGAATGGTACTAAATATTGGTAACTGGAGTTTAAACATGATTAAAAACCCCCTTCTTTAAGTGGTGCACTATTTCCTTGAAAGCTCTATTCAATGCTTCCATTCAAACAGCTTCGCATTTTCTGTGCCTTTTTGACCACACAGATACAAAACATCGTCTCAGTCCTTTTATGATATATGCACTCTTCGAATCCTCTCCTGCTCTCAAATCTTTGAAAAATACACTCATTCAACACATGTGTTCACTCAAAATAAAATTTACTCTTCTTGCTCACGGTTTTACCCAGCAGAATCTCTTTGTATTGGATTGTTTTCTCCAGGTTATCAGGTGGCTTCTCCCCCATCGAGTCCCTTCTGCATGATCCAAAAAGTTGGATAACAAGTTGGTGGTTCATTCTGTCAAAGCCATTTACATAGAGAGTGAAAAAGTATTGATCTCCAATAACAGTCCCTGTTGCTCTCCAATCATCATCCCCTCTCTTCCCCTGGCCCAGAACCTTTCCCCATTCTAATCTGCCCTCGATCATCAACCCAGCTCCTTTCTCCACTTGGAAATGGGCCCTTCTCTGCTTCACCAGCAACTGCATGGATTAGTCTCCGATGCGACACTGTGTGAAATGCTCCTGGGAAATCCAGCTTGATTATATAGATGATTTCACACCTGTCCACTTTCACAGAAACTTCTTGAAAAACTCCATCAGATTTGTCGAGTAAGAATTATCTTTTATAAAAATTACCTCACATGTGGAGTATATTCTATAATGCTATTTACAACCCATTTAAAATTATAGATTTAAGATTCCTTAAGGTTTAAATTTAAACATCCTACAGTCAGAAACTTTTAGTTATAAACTCAATTTTATCATTCACTCTTCTTTCCCATTGTACTTGTATTTAATGACAACATCTGGCTTTTGCCAGTTTTTGTTGTGTGAAACCTTTCATAGAGCACAATGCACCAGCTAAAAAAATAACATGCACGGCACTTTTTAATACAGTGCAGGAACAGATTTCAAGTCTGCATAGTAACAAAATATCTGTCAGCCACCATCACCAAAATTTAGTCTAACACACACATGGACAATGGCTGTGGTCACATGTTGTGCCATTTCAACAGCAAATGTGCTCATGGTGCAACTCATTTGATCTCAAAAGCTAAACAGTGCTCATGTGGGCCTGTGAGAGCATTCAAAACACAGAATAAGACACAAAGTGTAGAGAAAACCTGGCCCCTGGTGCACTGGCTGAAGGGAGCTTTTAGAGACCATCTAAAATAGTTTCGCCGAACACAACGTATTGAAATTGCCTGAAGGAGCAAAGGGTGCGATTGGCTGGGTGGTGTCGTGCGGCAGGCAAGGAACGAGGAGCAGCAGGTCTTTGCTGCAGGTCAGGACACTCAGGATGGGCCTGTGTGACAAACTGACTGCCACAGCTCTGCTGCTGTGCAGGACTGCCCAAGTTCCCTTTCCCCCTACTGTACTGGGCACTGTGAGAGGGACCTGCTGGAGGAGAGGAATTGTCCCCCCTGCCTGCACCAGACTATTTTGGAAGGGATAAAATGAGGCTGAAATGGTGCCCAAGCAAGACAGGTAACTTCTGCCTTCTATATGCATCTCTCTCTCTCTCTCTACATATATATAACTATATATACCTATATGCCTCCTTGCCCACCCGCTCTCTCCTGTATGCAGCACATGAATGCCTCATTATCAGATTCCTCTGCTTGCTTCCCAGTAGACTTAAATTACCATGTTAAATAGGATAATAATAAACACTGGCCTTTAACTACAGCACATCCTTGTTCACTCAGCAGCCTCCCTCTAATCTGATAAAGGGTCTGTAAAAGGCTACGAGTAAACACGGAGTCAGTTGTTATATGGGTGCCTCTCTCTGCCTTCTGCAGTGTGATTTCTATGGCAGCACAAAGAGATTCAAGCTCACAAAGCTGGTTTAGGGGACCTTGATCCCTACAAGAATTATCAGGTATTGAAACAGAGGCAAGGTGCCAAAAGGACATAGTGGATCTGGCCCAAGACTCTTCTGCTGCATTTCAAAAGGCAAAAGCAGCCCTGTGCCATCTGCTTGCTTCAGCACTTGGACTCCAAAACCAAAGTAGCCAAGGAAATCTTTCCGGCTTAGGAAAACAGTGGGAGGAGGAGAGATCTCGGTGGCAGTGTATGCTGCCTTCACACAGAGCTCGCTGCATTTGAGGTATTAGAGAAGCTCTTTTTAACAACTGCCCCGGAAAAAAGTCATCTACCCATCCAGAATAAATTATATAAAGGGAGCAAGCAGGATTGGGAACAGAGAGGGCTGATCTGCCCAGACTTTGAATCCCCTTAGCCCCCAGAAGCCAAAAGTGCCATTTATTTCAGTGGTACGAATTTCCTGCCCTATTTGTTTTTTATTCTTTCTTTTTTTTTTGTATTTAGTTTACTTAATCTCCCGGATTTCTCTTGTTGCAGAAAGAGGAAAAAGCCTTACAAAACAACAGGGGATAAAAACAAAGTCAAATTACTTTGCTGAGCTCTTTCACACACCTAAAAGAAGCAGAGAAATGCAAACTCTGGAAAGCATGAGGAATTTCCTAGAATGCAGCCATTCCTGAAGCTCCCAATTAATAAAGCCAAGCTTCAAAGTTTGCACTAGTATCAATATATCTGTGGAGTTAAGATGGTTTTCCTCTGGTTTTCCAGAGTGAGGTAAACTTGGCTTTCTACCTGTCTTCCTCCAGCCTCAGCTTTGCAGAGCTGGCAAGCAATACAAAAAAGGAGGAAAGACATGAACTAGGCCGTCTGTCGTTGGAGGGTATGAAAGACAGTCTGAATAACAGCAGGAGAGAGAGAAGCAGCCTATGGTTATTTTTGACAGAATTGGGAGAGACTCAGATTGCAGCTTCATAACCAGTTCATCAGAGAAAAACTCTGTCCAAATTAGAGGAGCCCCTTTGGCCAAGCTCACTGAAATACACAACCCTTGTCTGAGAAGAGAGAAATCTTACAAAAATCAAAATGCTTTTCTTTAAAGAGCAAAACCAAACTGCTCCCCCCGTGTGGTGTAGTAACACCAACTTGCATTCCTGTCATTGCAACTCATGGCTTGCAGCATAATCAGAAAAAATTTCTGTGTGACACCAGGCTGTGAATGTTCTGCCTGACACACAGTCCCAACCACGCAATGAAATGAAAAATGCACTTTTTTCTACCTCACCCAACCACAAGGTCCCCTTGATGGACTGTTCTACAAAACTGGAGGTGATACAAAGGCTGAGCAGGCAGAAAAATGCCTGGCACAACCCAAATCCACCCAGCTCAAATTAAATAAAAATGGTTGTTTTGTGTGGGTATTTACACAGAAGAGGAGCATGGAATTTGACTCCACCTCAGACATGTGATTTTTGGTGTTGTCCTGTACAGAGCCACGACTTAGACTCTGTGGTCCTTGTGGGTCTCTTCCAGCTCAGGATATTCTATGATTCTGTGATCTCCAAACAAAAAATGAAAACTCAGTTTCATTATTAAATGCCAATTAGATAGCATAGGTGAAGTATTTCTCATGCATTGTGATGAAAAGAAGACTGTAAGATGTTTCTCAGGGCAATTTTTTGGTTTGTTTGTTTCTAGCATTCTTAACAATCTCTCACACAGAATCCTTTGTGCAACTGGATTAAGAAAATAAAGATCATTCCTAGTCAAGAGATATCCACAAGAAACTCAAGAGGTTTCTAGAAACCTTGCTGGCAGATTCAGCCAGGAGAAAGGATAGAGCCAGCATGGAGATACACTCCTCCAAAGCTTCCGAGGGAAAAGCTGACCACCAGAGGAGCTTGCTGCTGGTGCCAGAGAAAAGTAAGTCTGAAGGTTATTCTGCCTGTCTTCAGGATTAATTGCATTTACTCATTAATTAACACATAATGCCTGAAGTGACAAGCGTAATCTCTGCATGGCTGAAAAGAGTCCAAGCAAAAAGCATCCCCAAAACCCAGCCACCTTTCAAAAAGAATATTGTATATGGGGACTACAAACATTGATAATTAGTCTGCAATGATTTGCATGACCTATGCTTCATCCTTATGCCTTCCAGCTGCCTGATGGACAGGTACAGTGATTCCCAGAAATGGGAAGCAATAGGTTTCTTCTGTCTGACCACAATATCGTTCTCACTTCATTTACTGCTTAGTGGGAAGGCATTGCTGTGACCCAGGAATCAGCTCCTTTCAAATGGACGAGTCTCAAAGTTCAGCACTTTAGTGGTTTAAACTAAGGAAGAGTTTGCTCATCCATAGCAGCCTGGACTGCAGAAAATCCAGTTGTTTGACCTCTTAATGCTCTCCTACCCAGCATTACAAGAAAAAGACATTTGGTGAGGGCTCTGTGCTAACACAGCAGTGGGGCAGATGCTACAATGCATCAATCCTGGGAAATTGGGGGGCGGGGCTGGAAGCAGAGCTACACTGAAGCACTCCAACCAGACATACCTTCTGCTTCTGAGTCACAGAATCATGGAATGGTTTGGGTTAGAATGTACCTTAAAGACCAACCAGTTCCAGCCCTCTTGCCATGGACAGGAACACCTTCCACTAGAGCAGGTTGTTCACACAACATAGCCTTGAACACTTCCAGGGATAGGGAAGAGTGATCTAGTACAGACACCTGATTAGCAGGAAGGTACAGTGAGCAGGACACCCTCCCTGACACTGGTGTGAGATCAATGCACCGAGTCTTTTAACCACAAGTGAGAGATGCAAGCAACCCAAAATGGACCACAGTCACTCAAAGCTTAAACTGGGCAGCAAAAAGAAGGCACTAAGAGGATCCTCTGCCTGGTACCAGGGCAAGGGAGACATGCTGAGCCTTGGCAGTGCTTTACCCAAAAGCACAGGAGCACCCGAGGTTGTGCTGTGTGCCTCCCACAACGGCAGCCACCTCTCATCTCCAGCGAGGGCTGTTTTGCACTGTTAACTTTGCTGCGAGCCCACAAAATCCTTCTGTGATATTCTCCATAGCATGTGTGCTCCGAAGGTTTTTAGAGTCAGTGGCAGGAGTGCAGTAAGAAGGAATAACTGTCTAGCAACCTTACAGCTGGGCACACACATGCACATCCAGGTCTGCCTCTGAGCTGTGCTAATTATTTTTAACGGCAGCAACGCTCTCATGTACCAAACCTGAAGGAAAATATACAGCTAGGTGGGGAGAAAAATGCATTCTGTGGAACAAAATACTCACTTTCAGTGTACGTGTAAGCACCTGTCACACTTAAACAGCTAAAATACACAAAACTCTCACATGCCTAAATAAGCACAGATACATGTAGTGAAAGGAAGCAATACAGTTAGGGACAAATATTTTACATGTGTATACAGAAAATGCAGGTGGGAAAACTAGCCCTTTCATTTAGAACAAGATCAGTGCCAAAAACCAATCCTTTAACATGACTGCAGAAAAAAATTTGGAAAAAGAGCAGGGTGACTATTTGTAATTTTTATTGCTGCTGGAGCAATGATGTGGCAAGAACTCACCACTATCATTTTCCCCTTTTGTATCCTTAAAATAATTCCCACCTGGGGTGCAAAGAGAAGAAACAAAAGGGAATAGAAAATTATATTTTTCATGAGCTAATCCTGGGAAGCAACCACTCAGGTTTCCACATTTCTTGGCAATGATAATTTAAACAAGGGGAGCGATATTTTGCTATTTTTTTCACAGTTGGAATGCATGCTTCCAGATAACAGACAATTAAACTTCAATTTAAGAAGAGGAGGAAGGCAATATCCGATAGGATTCAAGAGTCCTCTCCTCTTAGGACTGCTGCATAGCTCAACACAGCATACTACAAAACAGAGAGCCCAGATGCAAACCTCTTTGGCAATGCTGAAGGCAAGCAAGATCATCGGGAAAACAAACAAACTGAAAGCAAAGAGAGCATAACTACTGTACCTTTACTTTGGGGAGGGTTCTGACTTCTGTCTCGGAGAACATTGATCTGGTAGACAGCTCCATAAGGCTCAAAAAGTTCTTTTAACTCTTTTTCTGACCACGAACGGGGAATCTGTCCAACAAACATCTTAATGGCATCTGGGTCTGGTTGGTCTGAATGATCCAAAGCTCCATTCATCTTGTTAGCTGTGCCGTTACTAGAAAGTGGAAAAGGAGATTAAAAAGAGAAGGCAAGTTAGGAGACTACGCAGTTTTCATGTGCACTAGATGCAGAAGATGATGTCAATTGGCACAAAGCAGAAAAAAAAATCAGTATTTAATTAATAGCATAAGTATTACGAACAAAAAACAATGCTATTACATTTTTCATTGAGTCGGGTTTTCTCTGCAGGCTGCTGCTTAATGTCATTATATAAGATGAGAGCGGCACAACACAACCCGGGACTTCTGCATTTTAAAGCAGAGGATAGTGGCAAATAAGTGCAGATTTCTCTCCATGGCTGTTGTAAACAGAACTGCAGTGAATTCTCACTAAACTGGCTACTGGCAGAAACAAGGCATGCGTGTGTCTGTGTGTGTGTGTTTTGTAATAAAGTCACATGAAAGGAGTATGAAACACTTGGCAATCTGTCAGATGACTAATGCAAGATGCCAGCGATGAATCTGCAGATTGTGTGAAGCATCCATGTGTGCATCAAATTAGTATGATATTGCCTAGAATGGAAAACACTCCAGCTATGTGGCTGGTCGCTGCCGATTAGTTGCCTATGCTCTTTAAAAAGGAAAAGCAGTCTGGAGAGACCCAGTTTAAAGCACATTGTTTATTGCTGCCATAAAAAAAAGCACAATTCAAAAAGAGACAGCAGTGGCAAAACTGCCTACTTCGTTGTGGAAATTAAAATGCTGCTTCAAAAAGTTTTTTTCCCCTGCAAAAGGAGATCAAATTTTTGAACACTTTCACCCCCTGTAAATTCGTAGCCTATCTGATCTCCAGATGTACATCCTACATCCAAGTTCAAAACAACCACACTTTTGCAGGGGAAAAGAACTTTGGAACAAAAAATAATCTGATCTGGGAGACAAATGATAGATCATGGTTTAGGAGGATTTGTACTCTTACACAGAAAACAAATATTTTTAAATACTGAACAAAAATAAAAATACATCACTC